>NAJI01000681.1:0-90277 GCA_002179835.1 Calonectria leucothoes
AGACGGAGAGAGAGAGAGAGAGAAATAGAGGGAGAGTACGGAGTAAGATGCAAAGGTAGATGCGCGCTAAACAACGCCTCTTGGCCAATTCTTGAGGGGTTTGGGTTGTGGTGTATTGAGCAGATCAAGATATATGAGATTAGCAAAACCGACTGCCCAACGTCGCCGTGCAATGTCAGGCAAAAGACAACAACCAGGGCCACTCAAAACTCGCCAATCACCAATCAGATGCCCGCTCTGTTGGCTTTTTTTTTTTAAGGGGAATTAGGGCTTCCCGCCATTGGGCCACTGTATGCAGTCCCGGCGGTGCATGGCTCGCATTGAGCCCGGGATTTGTTGCTTTGTTGTCTTCCAGGCATCTCAACGTAGCTGCTGTCCCGCTCCGATGAGTGGACTTCCGATGGGGCTGACACTATCGAGGGGCGCGGCATGTAGGGCTGGGCGCGAGGGACCACTATTGTCCAGGCCGTCCTCCTTGCGCTTTAGCACCTTTTTGACCCACTCGGCTACTTCGGCGTCTTCGGTGGTCGAGCCGAGATCTATCTTGCCGACCGCCTCTGCCACCTTTTCTGCTTCCTCGCCTTCCTCGACTTCTTCGGTAATGGTCTGGGGTTTGGTGAACTCTTTGAGCCAGGGGTGCTTCAAGAGGTTTGCGTAAGTGGGGCGCTTCATCGGAATCTTGTGAAGACAGCTCTTGACAAAGTCCTTGGCAGCCTCTGAATAGCCTACTTCCGGCATGGCTGGTGGCTCTCCCTCGACAATTGCCTAGAAACGCAGAATTAATACATGCTCACACAAGGCGGGAGTAAAATTTCCAAGTAGACTTACACTCAACTGACTGAAAATTGTCGATGACACCTCAGGGGGGTAAGGGTAAGCACCCTTAGCACATTCGATAATGGTCAACCCTAAACTCCAGACATCGCTCTGGACGCTGTAGGTGCCATCGCCGTTGCCCGCTGGGGCAAATCCACCGCCTGAGATTCGCTCAGGGGCCATGTAGCTCTGGCAGCCAATGTTTGTTCTGGCCTTGCTGGCGACGAGGTTACCACTGACGCCAAAATCACAGATCTTGATTTGGCCACGAGTGTTCATCAGGATGTTTGTTGGTTTGACATCGCGGTGAATGATGCTGTGATCATCCTTTAGTGTCTTGAGGCCCATAACCGTCGAGTAAGTGATCTTGCGAAGCACGTTCTCGGGAATACCACCATTGTATAGTTTGTCAATGGAACCGCCGTCCATATTCTCAATACAGATGTATACTGCACCCTCTTGGAAGAAGGCTCCGTAAAAGTCAATAATGTACGGCGATACACATTCGTGTAGAATGACAAGCTCTTTCAGAATGGTGGTAAATTTGGCATCGTCCAATTCTAACCGCATTTCCTTCATTGCCATGATTCTCCCTGAAGTGCCATCTTCGACTGGCGTTGAATCTGGAGAGGCTTCTGAAGACCTGATCGGTGACGGATCTGAGTGGCTGTGCTGGACTGGTACTGGTTTTGCAGATAAACCTTGGCCGAATCGGGGAGCCCTTCGCTTTGCATGTTTGACTTTGTATACAGTTCCATAGTTTCCCTTTCCGAGCTCAGACAGCACCTCAACTTCATCCAGAGAGATGGTGAAAGTCTGACCATTGGCAAAGTTGACTCCCGTTCTGGTAATCGTGGCAGCACCTTCAAATGTAACCCATCCCTTTTCTGTGTCAATGTACTTTTTGAAGTCGTCCATCTTAGAGCCGTGGGCAGTTCCGTTGGGCTTTTGAGGGGCAGGGTTGCTGCCAGACATGTCTGAGAGTTTGGGGGCATTTGCTCGTCGCATTCCTGGGGGCGCCGGGGTGCTGGCGCTGATATCGGATAGCTTCATGCCGATGCCCGGCCCTCTTCTCTCACTGAGCGACTGCTTGGGTATCACAGGCGCAGAGCGAGGGTGTGGAGGGGTTGGTCGCTGCATAGTCGGGGGCATGCGTAGGTTGGGCGGGAAGCCGTTGTTCATGCTACTGGTCGGTGACTGTCCTGCAGGCGATGTGGGACTTGGAGAAATGCCCTTTTGCAAGCGTTGTTGGTGTAGAGCTCTCGCTTTCGCCATGATGCTGTTGTCCATGCTTGCTCCCCCACTGCCAACAAAGCTGGACGATGTCTGCACGGGGTTTCTGGCTTTGCCTAGAATACCAAGGGCGGTAGAGTTGGGGTTCATATTGCGGGGATCAGAAACGGATCGCAAAGACGGCATTCGCTTGGGAGCTTCATCGGGGCTTTCAGGTCCCTCGAGCGGCGTGCTAGGTTCTGAGGATTCCTCAGAACCCGGTGATACGGGAGTCGAGAAGTCCTTTAGCTGGGGCGCATCGCCCGGCGTGACCGGGGCGGCGTTGGAGCTCATAGTGAGGTTGCGAGGTGAGATGATCCAAGGTAGATGTGGGTGTGGGGTGTGTGGGTTTTAGCTAGCTGGAGGCTGTAATATGACGGCGTCGACGAGGGAATAATCGGGGTATGGAGGTATAGGTCCGGTAGGTTAATCGGTGGACGGAGGGCGATCGATTCGATGCGCGCGAGGATAGCGATGGAGGGGGAAATCGGATGGTGCGATGTTTTTTTTTTTTTTTTTTCAAATGGGTAGAATGGAGTCTCGCAGCGGGCGGTCTAGATCGTGGCAGGCGACCAGGGCTGTCGGAGAATTGAGGCCGTAGGCGTGATGTTCTGATACTTTTGATATTGGGTGGACAGCCTGAAACGGCGGGGGGATGCGTAAATGAGGAACAGTGCTGTTCCTTTTCCTTGATGAGGGACCGGGAAGCGAGGCCTCTACCTCATTGCCATTCGGGGTGACAAGAGAGAAGAGGAGAGAGGGCGCGTGCAAGAGGTCGGACGGAGGAGGATCGAGAGGCGTCGTTGTGGTCGGCGACGGCGGGGGCGAGTGCTACGTGCTCGCCTGGTTGAACTGGAGCCGGACTGGGAGGGCGGTCGTTAGGTACAGGATGCAGGAGGGAGCAATTAGGGCGAGTTTAGGCTCATGGGCATGAGAGGCAGTTGCAGTGTGGCTGGATCCGTACCAATACTTTTCGTTGTTTGGGATGCCGGTGAGGATGAGCTGCAGCAAGCCGTGCGAGACAATTGCTTCAGTGACCCATGCGAGGCGGCGCCGCTGCTGTACTTGGGTGCGGTGCGATGATGCCGAGCTGCGGCCGGGCGACAGACTGTAGGTGAGGGTTACGGGTGCAGCAGCGTGTACGGCCGACGTCGTCTGGGTATGCGTCTGGTATGCTGGGTGCAAGTGGCGGGCTGCGTGCGGATGCGGGGTCACGGCGGGCAGCCCGGCGCGCGAAGCGAGCGAGATGAGGGGCCAATGAGTTGTGTATAGCTGCTGACCGGGTCGACGAGCACGCAGGAGGAAGCAAGAGGGCGCAAAATAACTTAGGTGAAGCTGAGGATACGAGGTGAAAACTAAGTAGTGATGCTGTTTGAGAAGGTGGTGGTGGATGAATAGTTTGACGCGAGTGCTGTCATGCAGTGCGTCAAACTGCACATGTGCCAACAAACAAGGCACGAAACGCGCAACCAGCACACCACTCAGGCACAGGTACACCGGACAGGGCAATGAGGCGGCGAAAAGAAAAAAAGAAAAGAAAAAAATGGAATCGGAAGCTAAGGCCCAGAGCCCTGGAGGCGAATCAACAGCGGCCCTTGTTGGGCTGGAAGATTGGGGTTTGGGGGCCTTTGGCGGCACTGGGCCGCTGCACTGCCACGGTTTTGGCGGCGCACTTTGGCTCCTCAACACCCGGCCGTGCCGCCCTGAGCCACTGGCCGCCCTCTCTACAGTGGAGGCTGCAAGGGATGCCGGGTGACAATGCCAGTTCGTCCAGGGGGTCTGCCCGGCGCCGGTGGGTATGGGCTTTGCGCCCCAAGGGAGCAAAACCTGCCGGCACATGAGCCCTCCACTGTTGACGCCAATCTAATATGCACCTTTGCTCTAATATCCACTAGCATGGGTGCGCACATTTCGTTCGGATCGCCTGGAACGGCTGGGCGATGATGTAAAAGAGTCATCGGTTAGACGTTCACGACCAGGACCTCTGACCGACGCCTTGATTTTCCACTGCTCCTTCGGTCATCGAGCAGAAGAAGTGATGTATCGCAGACCACAATATCCAGTTTCTGCCCCTCCACGCGAGTGCCCCCGAATGTCACCTTCATCTCGATGAACCGTCGCCGCTGATGACGTTGACGAAGATCCAATATGTTCCATGTGGCTTGACACTTGGGTGTTGGGCCTTGCTTGGGCCTTGTCCGAGGTTGTGACTGGCCGCCCTTCTCCCCCCCACCATGTCCCTACCCGATCTGCCCACCACCACACATGGCTTTTCTCCCTCCTGCTCGGTTCGTGACGTTGACCTTGGCATCTATGGGGCAATGATAGTCGACGGCTCGCCCATCATATAGCTGGGGTAAACATTAGTTCAAGCCAAGATTTAACGACTCGAGGTGAAACAGCTGGGAACCTGGCTGCAGTAGACCTCCCAATCGGATACCTGCCTCCGATATGCCACATGCTGAATGCGTGGCTTGATATAATTAGAAGAGGTGAACGGCCCATGTTTGGTATTGTGTCTTTGAGTAGTCATCGCTGCAGGATCCAAGCCGAGATGTGACTGCGCTGCATGTGATTGTCTGCCTGGCACCCCATGCATTTATCCGTTTCTAACTAGATGACGCGGCAAGCCTCGCCTCCCAGCCCGTCACCGCCTGTGTATCGCTGCGAAACTCGCTGGATGCTGTGTAGCAGCGCGTGTTGGTTACCTCAAACACGCGTTGCTTCTGCTCCGTTAGAGGCCGCCCAAAAATACTCGTATTAGTCAGGGGGTTGATGGTGTCTAACCCCAGCGGCAGCCTGGTCTGATTTGCGCTCACGAAACATGCTAGTCGCCGAGCATTTCCAAGCCTTTTGCGCCTCTCCGCAGTCTCGTTCTCGGTTGACACTCGCGTACGTCGCATACATGCCGATCTTGCTTGCCTTGAATCATTATCCTGGCCAGAGAATTGTTGCATCGCGTATTACAGAACTGATGCCTGTATGACCATCAAATCAATTCGCCAAGTCATACAATTCAACACGATATCCTTGTTTCTCATCGTGTGTATTGCGCAGATATGAGATATGGTTCATGATGGGCCGAGTTGCTTGGGGTATCCACTAATAGTTGACAAATTATGCTGCAAATGTTGCCACTGGTGCTTCAGGCAAAGATAGGCAGATGGAGACAGGCGCCTTGTTCTCCCACCACGGTTCTTGTAGATATCCCACTCGACGTTCTGGGCCGTAGTCAGCCAGCCACGCCACAGAGGACTGTTTTTGTTAGCGGGAAAGAGGATAGGAATCTAAATTAGCCACCGCGTGTTCTCGTGGTCAAAATACACTTTGTTAGCTGATGGAATAGCTCTACCGAAAATTTTACTCGGTAGGGCCAAGTCGATGCGTTCTACCTACCGTTTGGGTGATGCACGTTGTGGTTTGTGCAGACATGCAAGCTGTTGAACAGGAACTGTGGTACATGCTTGGGATGCCAACTACTAGGTTATACACAAACAGCGCCAAGAGTATGTCAACAATCGCTCCAATCAAGCTGGCCAACGAATAATCGATTGCATCAAGAAAATGGTCTCGTGACTCCGCATCCGCCACAAGAGACTCTCCGCCCGGATCGTGGGCTCCTCCATGAAGGCGCGGAGCGGAAAGTAACTTAGCGCGCCCTGGCCATTGCTGATACAATATTTTGGGCGTTTTGGCTGATTGGCGCAACGTGGGCACGTTGGCCTGTTAGCGTTCAGAATGGGACAACGTGCCTGAGCGAGACGATGACGACAAACGCTGCCCGGACGCAGCGGCGGTGGCCTCTGCCCTTCTCGGCGACTGATTGAACCCCAGACCCTCTCCTTGCGATTGATAGCGCCAATCCTGGTGCTTCCCCTGTCAACGAGCTCGATCGGGACCTCCTTGGCCAGCGCTGGTTGAAACCCTCATGCCTCAAGCACCCCAGCAATGTCGCCGCAATGGTCGGATATTATCCATTCACGCAGGGCGGAGGCTTAATTCCAAGACACAAGTACCGTGTACTTGTACGTCGCCAAACACCCCCATCCATCCACGGCGCCAAGGAGTGTCACCGCATGCAATTACTGGCTGAGCTTGGCTAAGATGGACCATGATGCTGCAGCTTGCTTCTGACAGTTACCAGCGCCAGCTCCGCCGTGACGAAGGCCAGAGTACCATTGGCGATCCCTAAAAAGGAATTGCAAGAATGGATTCGACACCGCAGCGCTGCGACGACGTGTCATCTTACATGGAACAGATTCTAATTGTGGATTGCAGTGCTACTTTACGTGAGAGAATGTGATATGGTGAGGCATCGTCGCGACTACAGCTGCGACTTCTACTACGTCAACGAAACTGCGACTACTGCGGACTATCCCACGCCAAGACGGCTGGCGAGTGTTTTGGGCGCAATCGCAGTCGCATCCCTCCACCTGGGCTGCCTCATTCATAGCTTGTTGCCGTCCGTCTAGCCATTGCCAACGCAAACCTGGCTGTGGGCGGTCTTTGTGGCGGGTAGGCCACCGAGTGATAGGTTGGCCACGGTCCTCAGCAGGCATCGATTGCGCCTTGAACAGCAAGCACTGATCTGATTATTGGTGTGTGGGCCGGACGTGCTTTTTTCTCTCTCAGCGATACCCCTACAGACTTGGTCACGTAAGGTATCTGATACGGGATGGTAAAATCTTGGTACCTACCTGGTCACTGCCCACGCCCACACCCACGTCCGCCGCGCCCACGCCCGCTCCGCCCCATCCAAGAGCCCACACTTTAACACGCCAAGCTGTGGCATTGTCTACTTCATCTGCCCATTTCGCACCTTGTTCCAGTTCCTAATCTCCCTTTCTCTGCTGTTTCTCGATCTCGCGTCTCTTGCTCGGGTTTCGTATTCTCCTTGTTCACTTCTCGTCGAGCGCTGACAGCCTGGTCGCGCCGGATAAGCTTATCGCCTGCCACTCCACCTGCGCCTGCACCTGCGCGCGATTGCGCCGTTACCGAATCGTCGGTGCCTTAATTAACCTATCTCCCCTGCACTCCGATACAGGAGACCCCCTTCAACCTTTGCGACTCCCTCGTCAACACAGCACCATAGCACCGCTTCTAGATGGATTCGGTGCGCGCATTTGCGGCGCCGACGTCGTTTCGTCTGAAGCAGTATGCCGTCCAGCACAATTATAATACGCATATGCATACTCTAGCCAACACCCACGACTCTCACCCGTCTCTCCCGTACCTCACCCTCCTCGTCTTCGAAGCCGTCCTAGAGGTTGTCTGTGTCAGTCTCCCCGGATATATCGTCGCGAGACTGGGCCATTTCGATGCCGATAAGCAAAAGTTTTTGGCCAACCTAAACGTGATGCTGTTCACGCCATGCCTAAGTCAGTTGCGTGGTATCCTCGCTTGAGCGTCGCTGACTATTTAACATTAGTCTTCACGAAACTTGCCTCTCAGCTCAACGCACACAAGCTCTCGGAATTGGCTATCATTCCCATTATTTTCATCATCCAAACATTTGTGTCTTGGGGCGTCTCCATTGTTGTTGGTAAGCTGTTCGGCTTCGGCAGGCGATCGGCCAACTTCGTAACTGCAATGGGCGTTTTTGGCAACTCCAACTCGCTCCCCATGTCCCTGGTTATGTCCCTCTCCCAAACCATCCAAGGTCTGCACTGGGACAGGATTCCCGGAGACAATGACGATGAGGTTGCTGCCCGAGGAATCCTCTACTTGCTCATCTTCCAACAACTCGGTCAGCTTGTTCGCTGGAGCTGGGGCTACCATGTCTTGCTGGCGCCCAAGGAGAAATACGCCGAATACCAACAGGAAATTGCCGAGGAGGGACAGAACCGCCAGCTCGACGGAGACCACCACGAGACACAGCCTCTGATTCGAACCATTGATGGTGAAGAGTCGGATGACGACAGCGAAAGCATCGACTCACGAACCTACGACCCCGCCGGCCGCACCCCTGTCGCTTGCGCCTCGAGAGTTTCTTTGGCTGTCTCAAATGATGGCGATCTCAAGAAGGGCTCACTGAAGAAGCGTGGAACTGGGTCTTCCAGCGCCACCCCTGTCAATGGGAGTGAAGATGATGATGACCTTCTCACCTTCCCCCGTCTCCGCAATATGGACGATGCCCAGGAGCCGACCGGCGTCGCCTCGGTCAAGGCTAAGTTCTGTCTCTGGAAGAATGCCGTTTCGGAAGCCCTCCAACGCCGATACCAAAGCATGCCTCGCCCTGTGAAAGCCTTCTTCGGCTTTTGGAAGACAGTTGCCACCAAATTCAACAACTTCATCTGGGAATTCATGAACCCTCCTCTTTGGGCTATGTTGATCGCCATCCTGGTCGCGTCTATCCCCAATCTTCAGAAGCTCTTCTTTGAGGAAGGATCCTTTATTCAGAACAGTGTAACCAGCGCCATTCGCTCTAGTGGAAATGTCGCTGTCCCACTCATTCTGGTCGTCTTGGGCGCTAACCTGGCACGCAACACTATGGCGCATGACGAGGCATATGATCCCGAAGAAGAACGCCACGGTACGAAGCTATTGGTGGCCTCGCTCATTTGCCGAATGCTTCTGCCTACCGTCATCATGGCTCCAATTCTGGCCTTGATTGCCAAGTACCTGCCGATCAGCATTCTTGACGATCCCATCTTCGTGATTGTCTGTTTCTTGCTTACTGGAGCCCCCAGCGCCCTTCAGCTGGCACAGATTTGCCAGATCAATAGCATTTTCGAAAAGACAATGGGCAAGGTTTTGTTCCAGAGCTACGTCATTTGGTAAGTCACCCGCACCGCCATTTCGGGGTAATATGTACCGAAGGACACTACTTACTCGTATTTTAGGATTCTCCCCTCTACTCTTGTCCTCGTGATGCTTGCTCTTGAGGTGGTTGAATGGGCCAGGGACTAAATTTTCTGTCTCAATTGTCAAAGAAAAGCATCAAACATACAGTTAAAAAAAAAAGCACTACAGCCTTTGCACAGTTATAGTCACAAACGAAGGTCAAATCACAATAGGGCCGGGCTGGTTTTTCGGTAACTATCGTTGGCGTTGGGTTAGAGGTTGTTTAAGACAATGGATATATATAAGCATGGTGTTAAAGTGGTCCTTTGTGTTGAAGCTAATTGACTACCTCTGGGACGTTGCGGCCTCCTTTGGGTTAGGTTTGCTGGATAGGGCTATAGGCAAAGGAGGCATCGTGAGCGATGCGTTACGGTTTCTGTTTCCTTTTTTAATACCAAATAGCTCCAAAATGTTAAATAAAAGAGATGGGTCTGCCATCCCCACGTAACGAAATAATAGCGTGGTTGTCTCTATTGCCAGATGAGGGTAAACAAGTACTTTTTCCTTTGAAATGTTGAGCGATTATGTACCTAATATTGTGTTCTACCGAGATCCATTCACAAGGCTCTCGCCCGGCACCAGGGACCAATCTCTTACAGTTCCTTTCCAATCACTGATTCGTACGTCTTTAATATCGACAATGACAACTCGGACCTCCTCGCCGGCGACAAAGCATCCGCGGCCGCCATCTTCCACGCCGTCGGAATCACGGGGGAAGGCCTGAGCCGCGTCGTCAAAAGTGTTGTTCTCGAGGTGCTGCTCCCGGTAGTACTTTTCCTCGTCGGACCCGCTTGGGACAAGGCGAGCGGAACCACCGATAGTAGCGCTGATGCTGGACAGCGCAGAAGTGTTGAGGTTGAGGAGTAGCGAAGCCAAGCTGGAGCGATGTTCGGGGCCAGGGGAGCCTCCTGAGGGTCTTCGGCCCTGGGTTGGGGGACGGTGCGATACCCCTGCTCAAAGTGTAAGCTGCGTGTGGCCCACGTGCGGCCAATTGGCCTATCGTCTCTCGTCTCTTTTCTTGGTTTACTCACAATCATGGACGAGGAGGGAGACGTTGGGGTTTGAAACAAGGTTGGTCATCTTGCGGGATGCTGGGTTGGTCGTCAGGATAATGACGGGGCGCGACGAGAACGGCGACGATGGCAGGTAGGTGTAGTTCATGAGGGACACGTGCGGCACATTGTCGGTGCAAGTTGCCAGGTGAAGCTATTGAAAACCAATTGAGAAGCCCGGGTTAGCCCAAGACATCTTGACCGGAGGGAAGGGGGGCGTTTATCAGGCGGTCGATTGAAGTCGCAGTGCGGGGGAGGGGCCCAGGTGAACATACGAAGCGAGCGTTCTCAAGGCATTGAATGACATCGGGAGGAAGCGTCGCGGTGAGCTGCTTGTTAGTGTCGCCCTCGGAAGCTTCCGAGTTGAGGGGTATCTGCTGTTCCATGGCGGGATAGTTGTGTGTTTGGCGAGCGTGGTGTAGTGGCAATGCGTGTGGCGATGGGTTGATTTGGTTGGTGATGCCGCGAGTCCCGATTGCAATGATGACATAATGAAGGCAAAGCCACACGCGACAGCTAGCTGGAAGCAATTGAGGGGCCAAGTGTGGCTCAGGCGTCCAGCATCAGGGCGCGAGCTATCCCAGCAGGGGTTACCAGTGAAAGATGAAGTGGGTAACAGGACAACATGGTCCTAGAATTGAGGATGGAGGCAATGACACTTGTAAAAATAGAAGTGTTTTGGCCAGTGCTTTTGGCTTTCCTGTTAGATTACACACTTTATTGTTCTGATCTTGTAGCCTTGTCATCATTCGGCAATGCGATCTTTGTCATGCCCTGTTGTCCCACGTCTCATCCCGCCTGGAAGCTCTGGAGATGCTTTCCCGAAGCTGCGCCGACATGGCTTGTGGAACACGATGATCCGGTTCGAGCCTTGTAAGACGTGTTGGAGTCACATGCTCACACTCTTGAACTAAGCCTCGCGTCCGCAACCCTGAGCAGAGCACTGGCAAGGGCCCAACTGAGCTCCAGGGGGCTGATCCACTGGGCGGGCAGTGACGTAGTGCCAAAGCTTCCCCAGCCCTGTGCCTGTGATGGCCGCGACTAAGATCTGGGGAAGCGAACCGAGCTCAACCCGGCTACACTCGGTTCCCCACGGTCACGCTCGCCACTACCTTCAACCGGGACACGGCATAGGAACGAAGCGGCATAGCTACGGCAACAATACCACGGCTTCGTCCTTGCTTCTCGGCTCACCGTCGCTTCCGCCTCTGCCTTTAATGCTCCCCCGCCCTACCGCCAATTGCTGGACTTGCCCTTGTTCCATCCGCTCTGTTGTCCCGACCAGAGGCTCTCACGCCCCTCATCGCCTGCCAGCCATGCGTTCCCTCCGCGCAAACCGACGACTTCCCTTGAGACCAGTAACTCGCCTCCTCTCCACCACAGCCGCTGCTCACGCTCCCTCATCCTCCTCCGCGGCACCTACTCATACCCCCATCAGCTCTGTGCTTATCGCCAACCGCGGCGAGATTGCTATCCGAATCAATCGCACAGCAGAGCGCCTCGGCATTCGCGCCACCACAGTTTACACTGACGTGGATGCGGGCAGCTGGCATGCGTCGACGGGATTCCAATCCTTGGGCCTCGGCCCTGCAAACGCCTACCTCGATGGCGAAAAGATCATTTCCCTAGCCAAGAAGCATGGGATTCAGGCCCTCCATCCCGGCTATGGTTTCTTATCAGAGAACTCAAAATTCGCCGAGCGCTGTGAAGAGGAGGGCATCGTCTTTGTCGGCCCACCTGCCACAGCCATGGCTGACATGGGCCACAAGGCCAGAAGTAAAGAGATCATGACGGCCGCCAATGTGCCCTGTGTTCCTGGTTATCATGGCGCCGAACAAGGCGAGCAGGAGTTGCTCGAACATGCCAAGAATATCACGTTCCCCGTTCTCCTCAAGAGTGTAAGAGGTGGTGGTGGCAAGGGCATGCGAATTGTCCTGACTGAGGACGAATTCTTGACTCAGCTCAAGAGCGCCAAGGCCGAAGCCAGGGCCTCTTTTGGCGAGGGCGGAGAGGTGATGCTTGTTGAAAAGTACATTGTTCGTCCCAGACACGTCGAAGTCCAGGTCTTTGCCGACAAGTGGGGGAACACCGTTGCGCTCGGCGAACGAGATTGCAGTATCCAGCGTAGACACCAAAAGATATTGGAGGAGTCCCCAGCGCCGGACCTGGACGAAGCTACCCGGCATGATCTCTGGGACAAGGCCAGAAAGGCTGCTTCTGCGGTTGGCTATGTCGGTGCCGGCACTGTGGAGTTCATCCTCGACAAGGACACAAACAAGTTTTACTTTATGGAGATGAACACTCGACTACAGGTTGAACATCCCGTCACAGAAATGGTCACTGGTCTGGATCTTGTGGAGTGGCAGTTCCGAGTCGCCGCTGGCGAGAAGCTGCCACTGACCCAGGAGGAAATCGAAACACAAATGAATGAGAGGGGTGCTGCCATTGAGGCACGAATTTACGCTGAGAACCCCGAGAAAGGATTCCTCCCTGATTCCGGCAAGCTTGTTCATGCATATCTGCCTCCAGACCTCATTAGCGAGGATGTTCGTCTCGACTGGGGCTTCCGATCTGGCAGCACTATTTCCGAAGCATATGATGGCATGATTGCTAAGCTTATTATCCGGGGAGACACTCGTGAGCAGGCCATTTCCAAGATGGCAAGCATCTTGCGCAAGTATGAGATCGTCGGTGTCAGCACCAACGTTGAGTTTCTCAAGCGACTCTGCGCTAGCGATGCATTCATCGAGGGTGACGTGGAGACCGGCTTCATCGACAAGTGGAGGGATGATCTGTTCAAGCCAAGACACATCAGCAACGAGGTCTTTGCCCAGGCCGCTCTTGGCATGGTCAATTTTGAGATTCGGAACTCGCCGCCTCACGGTCAGACGCTGGGCTTTGGGGAAGCCAATGCCATTGGCGAACGGCAACTCAGCTTCAAGGTCCTTGACGGCTACAGCGCAGAAGACGGAGAGATTGTTGACGCAAGTGTCACACAGATGGGCCATAACCTGTACAACGTGACAGTGGCTCGGAAAGGACAAGAAACGCCAGAGGTCTTCATCAACATTGCTTGCCAGCCAGAGGCGGCCGGTGACGTCATGAAATTGGAGTCGTATTTCCCTCTGGAACGAATCGAGTCGTCTGTCGTGCCGCAGCCCACAGACAACGAAACCAAAATCACAATCTTCCAGCATGGCGTCAAGACAGACCTTGCCCTCCTGCCCCCCAAGTGGTTCGAAAAGGCCCTCGGCCTCAAAGAAGCGACGGCTTCCGTTGCAGCACCCATGCCGTGCAAAATCTTGAGAAATGAGGTCACTGAGGGAGAAGAAGTTAAAAAGGGTGCGCCCCTTGTTGTGTAAGTGCAAAGCATCTTGATTCACGTTGAGAAATACACTAACTTCATTTCCAAGCATCGAGTCGATGAAGATGGAGACGGTGATTCGATCGCCACAAGATGGTATAATCAAGAAGTTGGCACACAAGGAAGGAGTAAGTTTCCAACGCATCATGTTCGTAAATTGTTTTTTTTTTCATCTAGCTAATATGACCATGCAGGACATTTGCAAGGCCGGCACCGTCCTTGTCTTGTTTGAAGAAGGTGATGCGAAAGAAGAATAGAAGCAGAGCGAATCTGGGACCGGCGTTGCGGTATGAGATGAAATGATTGTACATGATCTGTATTTGAGTCGAATTGAATCCAATCGAAATTTGAAATAGCCAAAAAAAAAAAAAAATTGAGAAAGAAAACAAAACATGATGACGTGAAATGTAGTGTAATCGACACCTGAGAATGACCGGCAATGACCCCTTCTTTGCGAGGCTAGCGGCTCTCTGCAGTTCTGTTTGTAATGTTCACGTGGCCCAACTTGCGTAACTTGCTATAATGATCCTAATCCCGTATCTGGGGAAAATAAAACGCCCCAATGATGATGCCCCTTCATGCGTATGCATTGATCCGTAACAAAGAAAAGAGAGAAGAAAAAAAAAAGGGATAAACAAACATTCTACAATCGGCTCTTGATTGGTCGTTCAGTTCTGTCGGAAGGCATATCAGGTTCACTACCATGCATCTACCGGGTATGCATCTTCCTGTAGTCATCGGGCAGGTAACGACCAATCTTTGACTTCCTAGCCGATCTGCGGATGCGCTTCCACCACTCCTGGAGGCGGTACTCATAGGCAGGGTCGGTGGGGTGGGTGAATGGTGGGGGCTTGTTGATGAGGTCCTGTGAGGCTTAGTTAGCACGGGTTTTTGCGGTGTGGGAAAAAAAAGACAACGCATTGATTTCGCTTACCTCTTCGGAAGCCAGGGTGATGAACCCCAGCACAAAAGCGACCCAGGCAAGTGTGCCCTTGGCGTTCAGGAACTGGTTGCCACCGCGGAACTCGACGGTTCCCGTACACCGCCCAGTCTTGGGGTTGGGAAAGATGTTTTGAAAGTTCCACAGGACGTATCGGTTTCCCTGCATGTAGAAGTACAGTTGCACCTCATCGGGGCAGGCCAGGATCTCCTTGGCCACCATGGCCAGGGAAGTGGAGTTCTTGCCCCAGCCGAGAGTTTGGCGCAGGCCCGAGTCCTCGCTGCGGCTGTTGGCCTTGCAGTACTGGTTCTCGCGACGGGCGGCGGGGAGAGTGTCGGCAACAAACTCCTCGTAGGCGACGGTGGCGAAGGCGATTTTCTTGAGGGTGCGGAGCGAGAACTTGTTGTTGCGGCTCACAGGAGTGACATGGACATGGCCACCGCAAGAGAGGTCCTGCTGGGGGGTGAAGTGGACTCGCATGGCCTCCCAAAAGTCGTTCAGGATGATGCTAACGGGCTGGGTAGTGTCGAGGCGGGGGGAGACAACTTCCATGCAGACTGGGCATGTGTTAGTGTGTATTTCCGTATATGGCGAGGATTGACGGCGGTTCACAAGTTCGATGCATAAAAAGGAGGGGGAAAAAGCAAATGCAGCGAACTGTGTGCTAGTGCAAAGAGTGGATGTGAAGTGGCTTTACATACCGTATGGAGGAGGTCGCTTTAATGAGCCGTCACGAGTGACGAACCATTTTCCGCCGTAGTACTCTGGGTGCTTGCTGTAACGGGAATTGTCATCGTGGACAGCATCAATCTGGCGGTTCCTGAGCTTCTGGGCAAGCTGGCGGTACCAGTCGACATTGGTGAAGCCCTCGCCGCCACCGTAGGGCTTCACGATGGCCTCAATCTCGACACCGAAGTTGTAATTTCTCGTCATGGTGATTGTTGGCAATCGAGAGAGAAAGAACGAAGGAAAGAAGAAGAAGAAGAACGATGGACCAGGTGGATTGAGTGTGAGAGCGTGTATATGTGTATAGTGTATGTGAGTGCGCGAGTGTTGTGAGAGCGTATGCGTGAGTGCTTGTCACTAGTGTGTGTTTGAAGCTTGTCGAGGTTGAAAGAAGATGAAACGAGAGATATAACGAGGCAGGAACTTGAGTGGGAATAAACTAATTGTCAGCCAAGGACAAAAAGGAGACGAATTGCATCGTCCTCGGAGCGTTTCTCGCCTCGTGGCTGTCGGACACCTGACCTGTACAATTTCCCAACGTGTCGTTGTACAGGAGAACAGAGACAACAGAAACGTCACAAGTGACCCCAGGGCGGACATCCGAGATTACATATTGGGCAAGGGCGACTCCGTGGACTGGCTCCTACCGTCTCCGGGGGCGGGGCGCCTCGGGGGGGGCGGTGGGGTCCAACGGGACAGCCCAACGTTGACGAGCGCCGCGCCGGCGTCATGGGCGCTTCAGCGACGCTCCAGTGATGGCCCAGCGATGGCCCAGCGGTGCTCCAGCGATGCTCCAGCGACTGATGACTCCCTTGCCTGCCCGACCGCCGGCGCCTCCAGACGTGGACACCACCAATTGGTCGCCGACCCGGCCGGGCGGTGCTGTCCCAGCGCTGTACAAGGCGTCACCTTGCTGCCCAATGCATGCAGGGGCCGAGCATCCACTCCCGCCTCGTCGTATGCGCCCGCGGCGGCCTCATGGCACGCCATCAAGTACACAAACTCGAGAGGCTTTCTCTCCCGTCCACAAATCCCTCCTAGCTAGCACACGCGCCGTTGCTCTCCAAGTCTGACTCCTGACTGCTAGCCTTGAACCTTTTTTTGGAGTTCGTCTTGCCTGCTCTTTTCTCTCTCCCCCCCCCCCCCCCAGCCGGTTAACCCAACCTCCAAAAACCCCCCCCTCCCCCGTCACCCCCTCGGATGTCCGGCGCTTCTTGCCTCCGGTATTTCCTGAACATGGTGTCGCAGGCCACGGCCCGGACTCCGGCGGCTGAGTCCCCGCCGCCCACCAAGCACTACTTCGCATACGGGAGCAACCTCCACCTCCGCCAGATGAAGCGGCGATGCCCTGACAGCAAGTTCATCGGCTGGGCAAGGCTCCCCAACCACCGCTGGCACATCAATGAGCGAGGGTATGCCAACGTTGTCGAGGCCGAGGGTCACTGGGTCGACGGTCTCGTCTACGAGATCGGCGAGCAGGACGAGGCCCGCCTCGACATCAACGAGGGCGTCTCCAAAAACGCATATGCCAAGCAGTACATGACCGTCATCCTTCACCGTGCTCACGCTCCCCTGTACCGCCGGCCAACGGCCTGGATCGTCGATCAGGGTGGCCCGGCCAAGGTTCGGGAGCTGGCCAGCGCAAACGGCGGCGGCGGCAGCAGCAGCGGCGCAGACCATGACCAGATGGAGAAGCAGTACGAGCACAATGTTCTCGTGTACATCAGCCTCAATTACATCACCGACAGCGAGCCCAAGAAGGAGTACATAAACCGGATCAACTTGGGAGTCGCTGACGCAAGAGCCCTGGGCGTCGGGGATGACTACATCAGCAATTGCATTCGCCCATTCGTCCCTCCAAACCAGAAAAAACCTGTCAGCAAAGCAAAAACACCAGCAAACAAGGCAGCGTCCAAGACAGCTGCCGGAGGTGGTGGAGGTGCGAGTGCCGGCGGCAGCGGTGCCAGCGGTGCTGGAGGGGGCCGAGCAAATGGAGCGTCGACGTCGGCGTCGGCCTCAGCAAAAAGAGCTGCGAGTCCCATGCCTGCAAAGAAAAAGCAAGCTGCTGCTGCTGCTGCTTCTCAGGTAGGAGGAGGAGGATCCAAGCGAAGCGCAGCTCAGCGGTCAGCGACTCCATCGCCAGCTCGCAAGGCCCCAGCCTCGTCTCGCCAGGCCAACCCGTCCCCCCAGCGTTCCTCTGGCGGCAGCGGCAGCAGCGCACAGAAACATTCTGCAGCTAGCCTCCCACGTCCCTCGACGAGCACTCTGCAGCCTCCCGCTGCGGGAAATCCTCCGCGCTCTTCTGCGGGGAATCTCCAGCGTCCACCTGCAGGTAATGGTAACAGTGCTGCTCAACGTCTTCATAGAAACCTGCTTGCAGTTCCTGGCCGCAGCAGCAACAGCGATAGGAGACGTGCAAGCTCGGATGTGGGACCGACTCCTCCGCCACTCCCGCCCCGTCCGCCCCGCCGGATGCAAAGCATTCCTGTCATCATTCTTGATGATCGTCGCATTAGTATTGCCCGCTTGAGATGAGAGACTGAATTCACCCGCCATCTTAAATATATACCCTACACGCCATAGATTTATTTCGTTTTATCATGAATTTGGGTTAATTAAATCATTCTGGTGCGTTCCTTCTTATTAAAAACATAAATGAATAAATAAATCAAGAAGACAGTTCCCCAATAATCGCTTGCTCCTTCTAACGTATAGTGATATGTATATATAATTGCTCTACGAGTGAATGGCATTCATCTTCGCCGCGTCACCTGGTTGACCTGCCAGTTGTTGATTTCCCAGTAGTTGATCTGGCTACGGTCGACATTGCCACCGTTGACATTGCCGCGCCTATGGATGATCCTATGTACATGATTAGAGCTTGAACAGGAGGAGGTGGTCGTCGGGGGGTGCGAGCTTACTCTTTGTGTTTGGAGCTCTCGCTGCTGACCCCCTTCCGGGAGCTTGGGCCGACGCTGCGTTGTCCCACAGCCACTTGACCATGGTGGGTTTCCTCGGCACTTCCCCATTGCCCTTGTTGACAAGGACTGTGGGTTTCGCGATGGCCTTGAGTCCGAGCTTCTTGCCGAGCTCGACCCTCTCGACAAAGAGACCGGGGCAGACGTCGAAGAGATATATCACGTCGGCGCGGGATGGAGAGTCCTGCTTGGTGTTGGCGAGATCCAGAATCATGCCGCCGCTAGCGAGATTGAGGCATTCATAAACCTCTAGCCTTGTCGGCGCCGTGCGAGCAGGCCACTTTAACGAGTAGATGCTGGGAGCAAGGTGGAGACGGTGAGCGAGGTCCGCCGCGGGCTCGACAATGTTGCGGCGGACAGAAGCTTGAAGCTCCGCCGGGGTGGCCTTGGGAGCGAATATTGACAGAAGCGACGTCAAATCGTCGGTGACGAGGTTTAGGTGCCGTACCCGTCGGGTTTTGAAAACAGCCTGGTTTGTTAGAGCGGTGAGCGTCTCACTCCTCCACTCGCGACAGTGACCAACATCTGAAACGGTCAGTGAAAATCCATAATCCCTATCGAGCCCAAAATTAGTCATACCTCTGGAAAGCTTCGACATTGTGTTTTCGAGCTCGTCGATCCACAGTACTGTGTCGTCCCCCGGTGAATCATCCAGGGGTACGTAGAAGGATTTTGAAAACAAGACAAGCCAAAGATAGTTCATGATCACCGCCACAACGTGGTACTCGTCCGTCTCATCCAGGGTAAGGCATCGCCGTGAAGGTTCTCGGAGGAAGCCAACAAAGCGCGTTGATTGAGGAGGGGGCGGCCGAGTTTTCAGGCGGCCGTGATCCAGGTCGTCCAGCACTCCCTTGAGTCTGTTTTCAACCCATCTCTGGACATTGCTGCACAATGCTTTGTAGGCCTCTCGGGCCTCTGCCTCGGTGATGTCGTTTCTCCGGGGCTGGAGATGGAAAATGTGTTCTCTGGCCTCCTGGAGTTGTTTGTTCTTGGTTTTCGTCTGATTCCGGGCTTCAGCGAGCTGGCGTTGGGTTTCCTCAAGCTCTCGCTTGAGAGCATCGACCTTGGCCGACATCATATGCGTTTGGGATTCCTTGCTCTCAATCTCCCGCTGTCGTGAATCCAGAACATTCTCAGTGAAGCGCCGCAGGTTCACTTCGTCGGCGAGCTTGGTTTCGAGGTTCGCCTTTTCAGACGAGAGCCCAGTTGGAGAGCTCTCACCACCATGGTCGCTGATCTCGTTTTTGCTCATGCCCTGGGGGGTGGTGTCGGCGTCAGCGTTGGGATCCATGATCCTAATTCGCCCTGTTTGCTTCTGAGTCGTGTGATTTACTGCTCAGTCGCTGTGCAGCAGTTAATTCCAACGAGTCGTAGATGTCGCTTTGCGGCAGTAATCCACACCCTCAAATGCTACCGCCTACGCCTGCCGTGGGCGCTGTGCGTCCATGCCAGCCACATCGCCGGCTTGGTGATGGACCCATACCCAACAGATGTCGTGGTCGCCTGACAGAGGCCCAAATGCCAGCCCCAGGGCGTGGTTGGATGCTAGGTGCCCAAGGATTAGGCGCCAGTTGGGTGCGGCCTAATGCATCCGAGCGCTGCAACGTCAAAAAATACTCCACCCCAGCCATTTGAGTGGTCCTGAATAGTGGCACTCGATGCAGGGGATGCACGGTGCTCCAAATGTGATAGCCCACAGAAGCCTGCTGTGCTGGATCTTGTCCCGCCCAATGCTTGAGGGCCTTGTGTGATAATCCGCCGGGTCGAATCATCGTGGCCCGGCCTGATGTTGCGGCTACCAGGTCATCGGGTACTAATGACAGTTAATCCGGGGTTGATGATCTCTGCCGTCCCAGCCAGACAATAGACTAAGGCCAACCCTCGGTTACATCAGTGGCTCAGACATCACAGCTTGTGTAATCCGCCACCTCTTTTTGCCAGCGCTTGCCTGACGCACTTGAAATTTGGGTACTAGCCGCCTAGTACCACTGCCACCACCACCACCACCCTGATACGCCTTTGTTATGGTACGGACATAGCAAGGAAGCCCCAAGGACCTTTTCAGCGGCCATGTCCCAGCAGCGGAGAATCGTTGTATCGATTGACTTCGGGACGACCTACTCAGGCGTCGCCTGGGCGGACACAAGTCGGGTAAGTTGAATCCATCGCCACTCCTGGGAGTCGGTGTGCTAAGTTGCCTTAGCCCGATGTTCAGCATGTCATCTCTGCTTGGCCTTCGGTCGGCGACTCTTTGAAGAGCAGTCCCAAGGTGCCGACCGAGCTGCGAAAGGTAGCTTCTGGATGGCAGTGGGGGTTTCAGATCCCCGAGTCTGCCAAAAGAAACAAGTATTTCAAGCTGTGTGTGACCCCAAAATCCGGGGGAGGCGGCCCGAAGCTAACCAAACGACGCGGCGCAGGAAATTGGACGAGGAGAACGTGAAGAGCAAAGATGGAGAGTCGGCAGACTTTCTCACAAAGACGTACCTAAAATGCCTCCACACGCATTTCATCAGCGTCCTCGAGAAACGGTTGGGACCAAGCATCGTCAAGTCAACGCCAATGGATTTTGTCGTGACAGTGCCGGCAATTTGGTCCCATGCCGCAAAAGACGCTACCGAGCGGGCAGCTGCAATGGCAGGCTTCTGCGGGAATCAAAGAATACAGCTCATTTCAGAGCCGGTATGTCCACGGGAAAGGTGGAGAAAGGCATTTTACTGATCGACATGCAGGAAGCAGCCGCATTATACACACTCAAAAACCTGAGCCCCTCTACATTGAGGGTCGGGCGCAGATTTGTCGTTTGCGACGCCGGCGGGGGCACGGTTGACCTTATTTCGTACGAAGTGACACAGATTGGCAAGGTCGAAGTAAAAGAGGTGACCGGGGGTACCGGTGGAAAATGTGGTTCATCGATGCTCAACATGCGCTTCCGTCGCCACTTGAAACAAACCCACGGAGAGAAGTACTGGACCGATGACAGGCTTGTCATCGCCATGAACGAATTCGAGTCGGTGCGTGCCCGCGTTTCTGCCCTGTGCCAAAGGTAATCTATCTAACAACGGTTTAGTTCAAGAAATACTTCACCCCAAAGGGTGAGCCTCTCACGCTGAGGGTTGAGCCAAGCCTGGGACTGAAGCGCAATCGATACACGATGTCGCAAGAAGAAATGACGACCAAAATCTTTGGTCCAATCATGAAAGATGTCATCTGCCTTATCCAGGAGCAGATCTCAATGGCAGGCAACAAGGTCGCCGCCGTGGTTCTCGTCGGTGGTTTTGGACAGAGCCGCTATCTCAAGTCCCAAGTCAGAGAAGCTGTCCCGTCCGGAACCGAGGTTGTTCAGCCAGAGAATGGCTGGTCAGCTGTGGTCAAGGGTGCTGCCATCTATGGCCTCAGTCGCTATGCGCCTTCCTTGACTCAAATCGAGGTTGCCTCTCGTGTTGCCAGGCGATCATACGGCACGTGTTTGTTGACCAAGTATGACATGCTGAGACATGATTCGAAGGAGGCGTACGTGAAAATGTTCTCTTTTGACCCGCTCATGCTAATAGTAGATAGTTTCTTCTCTGAAAAGGAGCAAGAAATGATGGTCATCGAAATGTGTTGGTTTATCCAGAAGGTATGTACTTCAGACTTCGCAATTAGCCAGCCACTCACCAAGATCAGGGCGAATCGTACCCCGAGGGCAAGCCGTCATCGATCGAATACCAGTGCGATATCCCTGTCATGCTGGGTCATACCCCACAGACCGAGATCGACATTTACAGCAATGATGACGAGACTAAATCGCCTCCGGTCCATCTAACATCCTCAACGACACACGTGGGAACGTTATCGCTCAACTTGAACAAGATTCCTGCATCGGTATTCCGGACAGCAAAGAAGAGGCGGATGGGCTGGCATCGATACTACTGCATGAAGGGAACTATCGAAGCTCGGTACGGATCGGCCAACATCACGTACAGCATCAAGCTTGGAGGTAAGTTGAACTCGAGTGGCACCATATTGCCAGACAATGTTTTAACGTTTGAACTGCAGGTATTACGCACGACGCAATCACTGTTCGGTATGAATAGAGAGATCAAGTCGGTAAATGAGACTTCATTGTAAATTGGGAAACAGAACGAGTCTTGAACTGTGTTTGGAGAACATATTTGTGAAATTGGCGTTGTGGATAATACTGGTAGCACATAGCGCAAGATGCATCTGCCAAAAGCATGCAGGGAGCATGTGCGGGGCATATGGCGTTGTACAGACATTGAATAAATCGAATTTTTGACCAGTCACGTGATCCCGCGTCATGCCCCGCATGTTGTCGCGTCTCATCAACTTCGCCGTCATAGCTCCAGCCTAGCATCAGCTGTCGGCGTCAACCTGCAAGAAAAACGCAGGATGTTGTATGCATCATGGCGGGCGACTCTTTCAACAAGACTGCCATGTCCGGTCCTCCACCATCAACCTTGGCAGCACAGTTGGTAGAGAATATCTCTACATCTACAAAGTCCTCCAAGTCTGACGAGGAGACTCAACTCAAAGGCTTCTTTTCAGTGATACAGCGTGTCAAAGATGACCCATCGCTCCTCAAGTCCCCGGCAGAGCGGGTTGAGCATAACCATATGCTCATTTATGTCTATTCGCGGGTGGTTCTTGAGGGCATCAAATTTGATGATCCTTTCCTTGACCAGGCCCATGTCCGGGTGGAAGGGCTGAAAGCCATCAATTTCTTCAAATTCGTGATCAAAGAAACCCCATGGGTTCTTACGTATAAACCTGCCACATCAGAATTCTTGTTCCGTGGGCAGGAACCTCTGTGGATATGGCTGTTTCCTCAATTGCTCAGACTATTAGGGCAGCCCAAGTGCATAGATCTTATTGAAGGGCTCGAAGGTTTGCTACAATATGTCATACTCGTCGTAACGCAAACGTCCTCGCTATGGGACCTGGCCCCCGAGCTGCTGCTCTACTTGCGAACAACAATGTCCAGTAAGCACGCCGCTCGAGATCAATTAGATCAAGCTAATAGGAAGCAGGTATTATCGGCCATCTGCAAAACCCCTCCACCGCTCTCACCTACGATGATTCCCCAATATTTCTATCTCTCCCGCCGGTCTATACGCTAGAACGAATCCTTGGCGATCGACTTCCTTCGAATCAACTCACATACCACATCGAACGTCCTTCGCAGGCTGTCCAACAAATCAAGAGTCTGAGCAATGTTTTGTTTTACCCATTGCTGTCTTCGGATGCTGGGTTTCAAACAATTACATCGTTCTCCGAAAGCACGATTTGGCTTCTGGATACCTTGATTGATATTCGAGCGATTCAACGACGTTGGAGCACCGTCTCGTCCGATTCGTTTATCCGCGTCATTCAAAAAACGCTGGAAGTCGTGAAGGCTTTGTCGAGAAACAAAGCTGCCCTCCCTGTTCTTCTAACCAAAGCAGTCACTCTACTTATCTTGCTATGTAGTGATGTTGTTTCTAGCCCGGATGAGACACCTCTTCGGGATTCTGCCTCACAAGAAGAGCAACGTATCTATTGCGCGGCAGTAGCTGCCATCGCGCAAGCTTCCGTTCACGACCGATCTCTGAGTCGACTTGCAGCTTCAAAGCTAGCCGACAAAACTTCAGTTCTGTATCCAACTTTATCAGAAGACACCGATATCTGGGTATGATGCCTTCAGCTCATTGTGGGATGCTAACTAACACGAGCAGAGAGCAATACAAACCCTAAGACAAGTCACTTCTCCATCCTTCCCTGAGTCTCTGAAAGCAAATGTGCATCCATCAAATTTCCAGGATGAACAAATCCGCAGCGCAATTGAGTCTCTTTCTTTGTTATATGAAGATCCAGACAGCGCTGCTTTTGGGCAAGTCAAGAGGCGGAAGATTGAATCGCCCGAAAGCCACATCTCTGTCGCGAACTTGGTCCGGAAGTGTCTAAACATTTCGGTTGATCCAAATCAGGATGTTGCACTTTCCGAGCAAGAATTCTTGTAAGTAATTACCCTCACGCCCATACACGTTTCCCAGCTCATCGCCAATCAGGAATGCCATCCCACAGGTCGACGAATCGCATCAATGTCTTGCGATTGAGCTTCTGTCCCGGATATGCTGCACCACTGACATCGAGCTAAACGGAATCGATTCGCCTATGCAGACGGTGAAGGATTTCCGATGCCAAATTTGCGACGTACAAACCAGCAACGGTCGTACTTTTGGTAAAGCAACCTCTTCCAGTCTCCAGGTCCAAGCCATTTTTGAAACGATGGTTCGTTTGCCCGAGCTGGCAGAATCTCCACGGGCGAGAGTAGCAACAATGCTGGCTTTGCGGAGAGTGCTTTTGCATTCTGACGACCAACCTGACTTGTTAGACTTGGAGACATCCAGCCTCGGACAATGGTGTCTTCAGTCTTTGAGCAGTTCTGTCAGGGAACTGAGGATCACGGCAGGGAGGCTTTTGGCGATATTTTCGCTCGACAGGCCACTGTCTTTCCTTGAGAACGACGTGATCCAACGCAACAGGAAGAATTCAATCGCATTCCTACGATCAATATCAGAGAAGAACCAACCAAACCTGGTGGAGAGCTGCATAATGGCCTGGGGTCAGCTGGGTAGGGTGGTCTCGGAGGATGAGGTCAATCTAGTCTTGATCAAACTTCTCGAGTATCTTGGAGGTAGCAACAGCATCGTGTCTACTTTTGCATTCAATGAGCTCCTCAATCTTGCAGATTCAAGACAGGTCACTCCGCGCCGTCTGTTCGAGCCGTTTTGGCCAAGCCTTGCGTATATGGTCACCAAGGACATGATCCACCGCCCGCAAATGAATCGAGCGGTTGCAGAGTTGGTGAGGATGAACATCAATGAACTCTTGGTCGCTATTCAGGTCCATGCATTGCCATGGCTCGTCCTTGATAAGCAAGTTGATGTGATTCAGAAAATCGCGGAAGCTCGAAAAGAGCAAGATCGCGTTGCGCCATTGATGGACGGTCCAAATCTTGCCGCCATCTTAGCTTTGCTTCTTGTGCAAGATGTTGATAACATGGAAGGGTTTACAAAGACGCGCTTAGATGCCATATCTGAGAGTTTCCATTCGATGCAACTTGTCGAGCTCGTTCAAAGCGAGCCAGTCCTCATCGCCATGGAGCTTCTCAAAGCATCCGCCGAGGCAGATGAGTCCAGGAAGCCGATAGTAATTTTAACCCCCCATCCACCAGCGCTAGATTCTAACGGGCCCGTAGATTCGCAAAGCTCTTCACACTATAGCCTTGATTATGCAGACTGCAAACAAAGAGAAACCAAAGAAGGGAAACGTTATTGGTCGGTTTCTTCAATCACACGTATTGGGACTTATGGCTCGACTTACAGACATCCTCAACGACTCCACACTTACGCCGCCTCCTCAAGAACAACGTCGATGCATCAACGCAATGGGAGAAATGATCAGGCTAGGCAAAGACTACGCAAGAATCGCACGCCCTCAAGTATGCTTCTTAGTACACTCGTGCCCTGGGTTTATTGCTAATTCGCGTCTAGATGTCTGCGTGTCTTTTATTCGCCCTGTCTCAAGATACACTCCGAGATGCCAGTTTGTCTAGTTGGTCAGCAATGCTAACTCACCTCGATGAAGACGATGTTGAAGCACTCCTTGAAACCACATTCTTCATCGTAGACAGATACTGGACTTCTTTCAGCCCAGAAGCTTCATCGACGGCAAAACAAATGTTAATCTTCGTGCTGGATCATTACGAAGCCGTTGTGTTAAAATACATCACTCAACTACCTTCTCTCAAGCACCTTGCCGGAATGAAGGAAGTCGAGTCTCGGCTTAAGGCGATGCGGCCAACATTACTTGTGGAAGAAGCGTTGGAAATTTTTGCCAAAAGGATATGCCATGAGAACTCTGGGGTCGTGCTGCAGGCCTTGACTGAATTGGTGCAATATCTGCAAATAAACCAAGGTGCACTGCATACGTCCACTATCGGTCAACAACCAGACACTGCAATTGCGAAACTCATGAGGTCTTTGCTGGACTGTTCGTGTAAATACCATAATGTTCAGGCAGATATTGGTCGTCTTTGCACAGAGGCTATGGGCCTTATTGGTTGCTTGGATTCCAACAAAGTTGAGACTGTGAGGGAGCAGCGATCTATTGTTGTCCTCAACAATTTTGAGAAAGGTGATGAGGTGACAGATTTTGTCATCTTCCTCCTTCAAGAGGTTCTAGTGCCTTCTTTTTTGTCAACCACAGACGTCAGGCTCCAAGGCTTTTTATCATTTGCTATGCAAGACCTTTTGGAAAAGTCAGATATCAAGGCCGCATGCGCCATACAGGGCACTGGCATGGTCGGTGGCAACGAGGTTTTCGGGAAATGGTCAGCCATCCCTGAACATACCCGTGAAGTACTGGCGCCTTTCCTTACTTCGAGGTATTTGGTAGCTCCCATGACCGCAGCGAAGGTCGAGTACCCCATCTTTCGCCCTGGAAGGCCATACGGAAGCTGGCTCAAATCGCTTGTCGTGGATCTTCTGCGCAAAGGACAAAATAGTGGCGGTGACATGATTTTTGCACCTCTCTCTCGCCTTATCCGTGTCAAGGATATCTCAACCGCAGAATTCATCTTACCATACCTTGTAATGCACGTCCTCTTAGGGGACCGGAGTAAGGAAAAGGAAAAGACAGACATCGTCGCCGAATTGCTTAGCATTCTCAAGCATCAGCCAGCGGAGAATGCATCCTATCAGGAAAGGGAAGAGATGAAGCACTTTTGTCAGGTAGGTCGCTCAACGCCATGTCCAGTCCTCGTACTAATCACGACCAGGCGGCTTTTCGAGTAGTGGATTACTCACTCAGATGGATGCAAGCAAAACGAGCGGCCGGTGGCCTCAATGAAAAAGACAAGGCCAAACTATTATATATTCAACGAACTTTGGACTCAATACCCGCTGAGCTCATCTCGCAAAGAGCAATTGATTGCGATGAGTATTCCCGTGCCCTATTCCATCTTGAGCAGCACGCTCAAAAAATGGAACAACGGAAGAGAGAACCCGGCGACCGCACCCATCTTCTCGAGAGGCTTCAGGACATCTACGCCCATATTGACGAGCCCGATGGCTTAGACGGAATATCTTCTCATTTGCCAGTTCTAGACATTAACCAGCAGGTCCTGAGCCAAAGGAAGGCTGGTCGCTGGGCATCTGTACAGAGCTGGTACGAAATGAAACTTGCTGAAAGCCCAGATAATATGGACGCCAAGGTCGATTTACTCCACTGTCTAAAACAGTCAGGCCAGCACGGTAGGTGATGTTATTTTTGTTGTCATTTGGTTCAACGCTGATATTTTTAGATGTACTTTTAAACCATATCGAAGGCATGCGGCCAGATTGTTTCACAGATAACAGAATCATTCCATTTGCTGTTGAGGCGGCATGGGTCACAAGTAGATGGCCCAGTCTCTCCAAGTTCACGAAAAGGTTCCATGGGGATATCATCCAGGATTTCAACGTGTCACTGGCAACTATTTTCGACAATATACACAAGAACCCCAATTCTGATGATTTTTTGAGAACAATTCGAGAGATGAGGGAAACCATTTCATCGGCAATGAACACCTCTGTAACCGCTTCGCTTCAAGCTTGTCACGATCACTTACTAAAGTGCCACATCCTTACTGACCTGGAAATAATTTTCACAGCCAAGACCGAGGATGAACCATCTCATAAAAAAACCATGGCTCTCCTCGATAGACGGCTGGAAGTGGTAGGTGCGTATGTTGACGATAAGCAATACATTTTGGGTATACGTCGAGCCGCCATGGAACTCGCCCGGTAAGTCCCTACCCTCTCAAATTTTCTGTTAACCCACTTTCCAATTGCTAACAGAAAAAGACCGACATTTACCAATGTAGACATATCGGGACTCTGGTTGGCCAGTGCACGACTTGCAAGAAAAACACATTCTCTCCGTCAATCTTTTAATGCTGTAGTCCATGCCTCTCGGCTTGGTGATGACGCCGCAACTATTGAGAACGCGAAGCTACTGTGGAGAGAAGATCAACACCGCAAAGCAATCCAGATGCTTCAAGGCGCTATTCAGGGAAACAAATTTATGACTCAGACTGGAACCGCAACGAGCACAAACTCAACGAAATTAAATCCGCAACAGAAACTGCTGACGGCTAGGGCACAATTGCTCTTAGCCAAGTGGCTTGACAATGCAGGACAGACACATGCGGTTGCGCTAAGGGAAAAGTATCAGCAACCGCCAAAGACTTACTCGACTTGGGAGAAAGGACACTATTATCTGGGCAGACACTACAAAAAGATTTTGGAGTCTGAGAAACCGCTCAAGGTGGACGACCAAAGCGACAATTTCGTTACTGGCGAAATTGCGAGGCTGGTTATCGAAAACTATGTTCGGTCACTGAACTCTGGGACGAAATACCTATATCAAACTCTCCCCAGAATTTTGACTCTGTGGTTAGACCTTGGAGCGCAGGTCGATAAGGCCCCTGAGGGCAAGGTATCTCTATCACGCGAGCTTCATCGAAGAAGGGTTGAGCAACTCAACCTTCTGCATGGCTTCTTGGATAAGTACATTCATCGGCTACCCGCATATATATTTTATACTGCTCTGCCTCAGATTGTGGCACGAATTGCACACCAAAACACGAATGTGTTTGATCGGCTCACACATATCATTGTCAAGGTCGTCGAGGCACATCCTCGACAGGCGCTCTGGAGCATAATCGGTATTATGACGACGAGACAGGTGTCGGAGCGCAAGGCTCGCGGTACACAGATTCTCCAAATGTTGAGGAACGTTTCACGAAAAGTTGAAGGATCATCATATGATCTCAAATATCTTTTGCGTATGGGGGAAAAGCTGGCGGAACAGCTGCTCCTAGCATGTACGAATGGTGACTTCCAAGGCAACCTCAGGACAGCGACGCATGTCAGTTTGACTAAAGATCTGCGGTTCAACCACAAGTGCACACCATGCCCGTTGGTGGTGCCTGTGGAGGGTTCCTTGACGGCGACGCTTCCGGTAGTCTCGGAATATGTCAAGAAACACAAAGCCTTTTCCAGAGATGTGGTGACTATTGAACGCTTCCAGGACGACGTCTTAGTTCTGACCTCCTTGGCGAGGCCAAGACGCCTCAAGGCTAGAGGCAGCGACGGGGAAATCTACATGCTTTTAGCCAAGCCGAAGGATGATCTTCGAACAGACCAACGGCTGATGGAGTTCAATGGCCTCATTAACAGATCATTAAAGCGTGATGCGGAATCGAGTCGAAGGCAATTGTACATCCGAACATACGCAGTAACCCCTCTAAACGAAGAGTGCGGTCTCATTGAATGGGTTCCAGGCATCAAAACAATGCGAGAGATTATCTTGGGGTTATATACTTCTCGCAAGATTTTCCCAGACTACAATACGCTTAGGCAGTTGATGGATGAGGCATGCTTGTCTGATGGCAAGACCAGGATTTTCACGGATGAAGTGTTGGGGAGATTCCCGCCGGTGCTCCAGCTTTGGTTTACACAGCAGTTCCCAAACCCCTCTGCATGGTTCGGCGCACGCTTAAGATATACACGGTCCTGCGCCGTCATGTCCATGGTGGGCACAATCCTAGGATTAGGCGACCGGCACGGCGAGAATGTAAACCTGGAGGAAGGCAACGGTGGAGTTTTCCACGTTGATTTCAATTGCCTTTTTGACAAAGGCCATACATTTGCCAAGCCAGAGCGTGTTCCTTTCAGACTCACGCACAACATGGTGGCAGCAATGGGCATCTACGGTGTCGAAGGGCCATTCCGCAAGTCCTGCGAGCTTACATTGAGCATTCTCCGGCAGCAGGAAGAAACGCTCATGACGATCCTGGAGGCATTCATCTACGACCCAACGCTGGACCTCCAAAAAGAAAAGCGGTCACATCGTCGTGGAGATGCAGGTGTCAAGCTGCAACCACAAAGCGTAGTGGACAGCATCAAACGGAAAGTGAAGGGATTGCTTCCTAACGAGAGCATTCCGCTGGGAGTTGAGGGACAAGTGGAGGAGCTGATCAAACAAGCGGTTGATCCAAAAAACCTGGCAGCAATGTATATTGGGTGGTGTCCATTTTTGTGATGTCTCTGCATGATGGTGGGATTGAGTGGACGGGGATCATCCAGCCGGGATGGCTGGGTTTTCCTCGAGAGAGGGGGTTGGGAGGCCGGCTCTGTGTATTTCTTTGTTTTTTTTTTCTTCTTTGGCGGGGGCGTCGGGAGAGGCAGAAAGCATGGGACAATATCGAGGCGATAGCTCGAGTAAGGACAAAACGTTGATAGAGGCAAAACTGATTGCTCATTTGCTATTTAATTACTAAACGGATGGCTGCATGTGTTTGCTAGCCCTGTTGATTGCGCCAGAAAGCAAGCAAATTGCATGGGTTGCGTTAAGCAGCGGTTGTGTAACGGCCTGACTGCGCTGCTGGCTGCCAGGCCTAACGGGCGCCCGCTGCACCTCGCAACTTAACAGCGACGCGTCTGCGCCTGCGTCTGCACCCGCCCGCACCTGCCTGCACCTGCACCAGTGCCTGGGCGCGCGGGCCAGCACTTTGATTGAAAGAGGGATGTTGGCTCCTGCCCACTTTCTCCCACCCATCCATTTTCACCTCACTTTCCCTCACCTCCTTCATGCTCTGTTCTGCCTGATTTGAAAATATCCATCTTCATCGCAAAAGCTCGCCGGGCCTTTTATTCTTCTTGTCTTCTTTATCGCTAGGCGGTAAAGGTTTTTGGAAGAGCGAGTCAACTTTTTGCCATTCCTTCTTCCTTGCAGGACAGCACAGGACCCGACCTAACGGGGGCGCCAACGCAAAATCATCCACCAAGAGCCGCCAGCAAACGACGCGCCCTCGCAGCCGAGATTTCGCTTCTCTTCATTTCCCCCATCACACACACACTTCTCTCCTGAAGCCTTCCATTGCACCAGCCTTTACAGCGCCGTCAAGATGCCGCAGTACCGTATCGGTAAGTTGTTTATTTTGTCGTCATGGCTACCGTTGTCTGCCTCTGCACCGTTGGCATGGCGCGAGCAAGCCACAGAACAGGTCACTGACGGCCCACGCTAGAGGTCTCGCCCAACAACCGCGCGGGTTGCAAGGACAGTGAGTGCAAGAAGCGCGCCGAGAAGATCACCAAGGGAACCATTCGCCTGGGCAGCTGGGTCGAAATCAATGAGCATGGAAGCTGGGCGTGGAAGCACTGGTAAGAACTCACCCTGAAGTCTCACGCGTCTGCCCGCATCGCTCACAAGCCTTGCCCACTATAGGGGATGTGTGTCAGGTCAACAGCTTGCCAACATTCGTGAGCTCTGCGACCAGGGCGATGGCACCTATGACTGCGATGCCATTGACGGTTTTGAGGAACTGAAGTAAGTCCCCAGCCCGCTTCTCCTGGGTGAAACACACTGACATGACCCAGCGGCAATGCTGAGGTTCAGGAGAAGGTTCGCCGCTGTGTGACCCAAGGCTTCATTGATCCTGAGGATTTCAACGGCGTATGCATTAAGCCCAAAGGCTCTTACTTTAGTCGCTAATGATATCAGGATCCCGAAAAGAATGTCCTCGGTGAGAAGGGCATCCACCTCACCGCTGTCCAGAAGAGAAAGAAGGCCGAGGCCGAGGCCGCTGTAAGTGTTTCTGCTGCTCGCATTTGCATACAACTACTGACCATTTAGGCTGCCGGTGGTGATGATCCCACTCCTAAGAAGGCCAAGCGTGGTCGAAAGAAGGCTGCGGATGATGAGGATGACGAGCCTGAGCCTAAGAAAGCTAAGAAGACTGCTACCAAGGCCGCCAAGCCAGCCAAGGCCGAAGAGGAAGAGGAAGAGGAAAAGCCTGCTCCAGCCAAGCCTACCCGTGGCCGCAAGGCTGCCCCCAAGGCTAAGGAGGAAAAGGAAGCGGAAGCAACACCAGCCAAGCGAGGGCGCAAGCCAGCTGCCAAGAAAGCCCAGGATGAGGCACAGGCTGAGGATGAGGCTCCTGCTAAGAGGGGACGCAGGTCCTCGACCAAGCTGACCCAGGACGAAAACGAGGCCGAGGAGCAGCCGGTTCCGGCGAAGAAGGGACGCAGGTCCTCGACCAAGCTGACCCAGGACGAGAATGAGTCCGAGGAGCAGCCAGCTCCAGCGAAGAAGGGACGCAGATCCTCGACCAAGCTGGCGCAGGATGAAGACGAGGAGATGGCAACCCCTGCAACAACTCCCGCAAAGAGAGGCCGAAAGGCCTCAACTTCCAAGGCCAAGGACGAGGTTGAAGACGAGAAGCCGGCTCCCGCTAAGAGGGGACGTCGCTCTTCTACCAAATTGGCTCAGGAGGAAAAGGAGGCCGAAGAGCCAGCTGCGGCTCCAGCTAAGCGCGGACGCCGAGCCTCGGCGAAGAAGGAGCCTACTCCCGAGGAAGAGGAACCTGCTGCTGAGGAAGAGAAGCCTGCCCCGAAGCCCCGAGGCCGCCGCGGACGCCCTGCCAAGGCTTAAGCCATTTCATGAAGTCGGCGAGGGCAAATTTGGCCTTGCAGATTGAGATTGGCCCTTCATGTTGTACATTTGTTTTATTTCCTTGTCCCTTTGACACCAAGGCCAGAGGCATGGGCCGTGGAGAGTTGGGAAGTGTGCAATTACTATAGTGGAGAACGGTTTATGCTGGCAACAGACAGGTGTGACAGGTATCCCAGTAGTGTCGGGATATTAACAACGGACGGTTATGCACAGGGATGGTTAACAATTCTCGGTATTCAGTATGAGTAAGAAACAAAAGCTAGCAATTTATTTGATCCCATCTTGCCAAGTTGGTCAGACCTTATTTATCGTTGACTCGAGGGAGCATGGAAACGTCACATGCAGTCGATCCCTCTTCTAACTTCCAAGAACGGACAGTAACAGATTACCAAGGCAGTTTGGTGGGGACGCCTTGTGGGTTGGCACAAGAGGACAGGATGGTTGGTTTGATGATCAGTTGAAGAAAAAAGACGAGAAAAGACGAGATGCTAAAATCCCTACTTTTACATGAATGAGCAGTTGGCAATCCGTTATTTCTTACACATTCTAGCTGCGAGATCGATTATTCGGATAATCTTGAGACAATCTCGACGTAAGTAAATTTTAATACGAGTTGTTATTGGATTTTGTCCAGTCATTTTAGTTGAACCGCATGTCGATCCAGATACTATTGCGTTGGATGCAGAGCGAGGTTGAGGCCTTCTCCACACAGCATCATGACGTTGATATTATGACGTCGACGACTTCAACACGACATGGACACAGCACAGGCAATGTCATCGGAGTTTACATGACCTAACTAGGTATATAAGGGTTGATGTTCACTTGTCGCAGATTGTCTTGAATTTGAATTCTCTTTAGATCCCACCAAACCAATTCACATCCAAGCGTGTCTACTCCAATATCCACCATTACTCATCATGCCTCGCAACGGAGACGGATCTTCCAACAACGGCCCCTTCGATGAAGCCAAGCACGATATTATCCACGGTTCCGGCCCTGTAGAGGTGAGTTTAACTGTCTTCGAATGAAAATTGGCACTTTCACGGCAACCTGCTAATGCCTACTTGCTCGGTCCCAAACAGTCAAGCCATGTGCCCCGCGCCGACAAAACGGCAGATCTTCCCGAGGGAATGAACGAACAGGGTGCCGGTATTCCCGGCATGAACGCTAGCGGCGGGTCAAGCCAGGGCATCAAGCAAGGCCCCGAGGTTGGACAGGGTGGACGAGGCTCATCAAACTAAGTGGTCGAGATGGCACAATGTAGAGCATTGGCATACAGATGCCTGCTTTTTTGGCACATTTTCCAAGGCCACTAAATAAACTCTAAACACAAGACAAATATTCTCCAAAAAAAAAACCCCCCAATTCATTTCATGTTGAGAGTGAAGTCGAGCGGTGTTGTCAAGGCCACATACATGATACAGTGCATATGCAATTCCTACCATTGGCCACATATGCCAATGATTCGCAATTGACTTGAGCCGAATCCACGTGATGCCGTGAGAATGGAAGGATCCATGGCAAAATTACTTTAATGAGGAAAGGCTAGATGTTGATTTTGCATCATCATTCACAATAGACGTCGTCCTGAGCCTATCCAAAAAGGCCGTTCGTAGGCTAGGTATTCTGTTTTACACATTGCGTGAGTCGGCCACAGGCGGCGGCGGTAGAATCCACGCCTTCCTTATTTGCCAATGGCCTTGGTATTTCTTTCTGCCTGAGGGGCTGCTCTCCGCTTCTGCTCCAACTTTCTCTCCTTTGCCAGCATCCCTTCACCCCTCTCTCCCTCTCTCTCCCTCCCTTCCCCGCACCCGCTCACACACAGAGAAGACACCGCCAGAGGAAAAAAAAAAGGTTACCACATCCGGCAACAACCCAGGACCCTGCCTCCCTTGCCCCAGGCCCCCACCCGACGCCACGGTTGGTACCTGCGCCTGCACGCGCTAGGTGCCACTCGGGGAAAGAAAAAAAAGAAGCAGCGATTCCCACACCGCCCACAAAACCCACACAAAAAATTAACCAAAATGAGTCAGAACATACTTCCACCCCCCCGTTTATAAGCTACAATACGACGCCCTCTCCCAACAACAACCACAAGGCGGATCATCTGATCCGTCTGCTCGGTCTGGTGGTCTAGTGGTATGATTCTCGCTTAGGGAAAACCCTACAGCATAGCTTGCGAGAGGTCCCGGGTTCAATCCCCGGCCAGACCCTTCTTTTTGATGTCTGTTCTGATTCCAGACGACAACTTCTTTTCTCTCGTCTTCTTCTTTTTTTCTTCAAAGGCTTGTCTACTCATCCGAATAGTGAAATGACTTTTCATTCATCTTATGGCTTACGGCCTAATTGAAATGGTTTGTGGGTCGATAGGATAGGGAGGTACATCCATGATCCATGACGAGATAGTGAAAGACGGTTGGTTCCTCGCCACCATGAGTCCTAGCCCAGATGGCTCACGCATATGGCGGCTCATGGCACGCAACAAACAAGCCATTGGCGTCCAAAAAGGCCATCATCACTCACTAAATCTGACTCTACGAACCCTTGAACGCTTTTGCCGTCCGTCCGTGTTCCTCCTCAGCCCTCCTCGTCTCCCCTCTCTCATGTTGTCGCATGCGCAGACCGTGCCGCAGATGGCTACATTGCCGTTGACATGGCAGCCCGGCTCGTGGTTCATCAAGGCGCCGCTCATCATGGCGCTGCCCGTCCCGCTCTCACGCTCGCGCTCGCTGTTGCGGGAGCGGCTTCTCTGCCGGACATGGTCCACTGTGTCTGCCATGAACCGCAGGAAGGAGTCCTGTACCCCTCCCCGCCGTTCGCCCTGGTGCCGATGTTGATGTTGCTGATGCTGCTGGTGTTGATGCTGATTATGATGATGATGATGATAGTGGTGATGGTGATGATGCTGATCCTGTTGCGGCCGAGGGCAGTAGGCGCTCAATGGTTCTGGGGCGTTGATCGCGTTCTGGTATAGCAACCCCTCGGTCATGCCCATCGCACCATGACTGCTGTGCCGCGGGACATGGTGGTTGCCGCACTCACAAGATAGACCAAGACCAAGATTGCGCCCACGATAGAGCTGTGTGCAAACAAGTGTGTAAGTAAACAAGTAAACAGACTCGAAGCAAAAAAAGCAACAGTGCATCAACGCTGCAAAACGTACTTGCGGTGCATCATACGGATTCGCTCCATGCCAACCAGACAAGCGGCAGTGGTAATCATTGGCCACCTCCCACTCCTCGTTGGGCTCACAGTAGCCTTCGTCACGAAGCCAGCAAAGAACAGCGCCGCAGTCGCAACCGCAGCCGCCACCACTGAGACTCGGGCGCTGCTGAAACCCGGCATCAGCAGCAGGAGCAGGAGCAGGTGAGCAGCGCTGAGCGACAGCGTGGTGTTGTTGGCCCACGGCGCTCGACCGGGGCACCGCCGGGCCGTCGCCCGAGAGGCCGAGGCTGCCTTGGACTTCGGCAATGCCATCAATCATGGTCGACGAAGCCTAGACTTTCTTCTCTTTGCTTTGAAGTATAATAACAAGGTGTACGTGGTATTCAGCTGGCGAGAAAGGAGAAGACAGAGGGAAGGAAAGGAGGTAAGGGAGAGAGGAGGTGAGAGGCTCAAATACGAGCACACTCGCTTTCAACCTGGGCCATGTTTGCGTTGCACATGCATGCATGCATTATCATCATCGTCATTCACTCATCGCCGAAGAGCGAGTGAGCACAGCATATCGAAACGAGGCGAGACGCATGTTCGGAGTCGGAGGGAGAAAATAAAATAAATAAAAGAATAATAATATAAACAGCAAAAACGCCCCCCCTCTCCCGACGCCCAGAGCGAGTGACGGCAAGCCGATTCGTATCAAGGCGCACATCTTGTGACCTCTTTCTCCGTCGTACACAATATAGCAAAAAAAAAAAAAAAAAAAAAAAAGACCACACATCCGGCTATTGGCTATGTTACAATCCCTCCGCTAAATTAGACCAATCCATTTATTTGGTTTTTTTCGCCTCTTATTCCCCTCTTCCCTCTCGTTCGGATTCACACACCTCACTCATGCTGTGCTTTCGTCCGAAAGGGTGCCTTGGTCCAATGGCAACGCCACGCGAAAATGCCGTGCTCCGGATGCCTTCCATGGCCATTCTCCTCCGAACGTAGCCTCGGCCGATGGCTCGCTTTAGAAATGCGAGGCTTTTTAGGCCCGAACTCCCCGCGGGTGCTCCGCTTTCGCGTAACCTCACCTCGCGACCCCCTCTCTTGTGTCCCGCACCGGACCAGTTCTTCCCCTCTCCCCTCTCTTACTTGGTGCTCGCGGCTGTCCCCTCCTGCTGCCGCAAGTTCTTCCTCCATTCGGCCGCATCATCCATGCCCTCCAGGCTTCCTCTCCGGCCCCAGTTGTGTGGCTGTCGCTTGAGGAAGGCACCCACAGACCCGAGGTAGCCCTCGTGTCTCAGAAAGTAGGCCTGCTTCTCGCCCTTACTCCAGAACTTGATGGCGTAGCTGAGCGTGTTCATGGTCTGGCGGTGTCCTCGAATAAAAGAACCGCCAAAGTAAATGTTGGACAGGTTGTGGATCTGCGACTGCAGGTAGGCAATCTGCCCAATGTTGTTGGAGATGGCGTAGAGCAGAGATCGAGAGACGTCTGGGGCAGAGAACGCTTCGGAATCGCGGGGCACCGGCGAGTCCTCGGCTGCAGACTCGGCCGCGCGCTTCATTCGAAACACCTTGCCAAACGATGAGGCGATGGCGGTGCTCTTGAGACCAATCTTGTCGTAGTCGGTGCCGTAAATGTCGCCAACCAGCATGTCAACCTTTGAGTTGTCTCCATGCGCTGCCATTTCCAGCATGTCGTCAAACGTGCGCGCCCCCGTCAGCATCGACAGCAGACCCCAGAGGGTACCACCTCCGAGAGAGGTACCGCCGACTCGCTGGTGCGAGCGCGGGCCCGTCACCTTGAGGAATGACACGCCAGAGCCAATGTTGACGAGCAGGTACGGGTAAATGTTTTCTGATGGCGCAACGAACTGCATCGGGTCCGACTCGGAATACGTGAACACTTCGCGGGGAATCTCGGTGATAAAGAAGTCGAGACCTAGAGTGACGTAGCCGGGTCAGCTTGTGCGCACAGAAGCAAGGCAGCAATCAGATAGGGAGAGGAAGCGCAAGGTGCGGTTTACCAATTATGAGACACTCCATTTCCTCCTCGCGCAAAACGTCGACGCCCAGCGCCTCGCGAATCTTGTCGTAGAACTTGTATGCGCCACCACCAGTGGCCATGACGCAGAGCTCTCCGGGCTTGGAGCCGTTGAGCGTCAGCTGGTTGTCGCGCAAGTGGCGCATAAACTCTACACAGTCATCAATGCGGTCTGTTTCGAAGCTCTGGAAATTGAGCCGGCCGCCTGGGTCGGTCGAGCCCACCTCGCGCGAGAAGTAGACGAGCTTCGCCAGCGAGCCGCCAATCTGCAATTGCACCACGAGTCAGCCCATGTCTCTCACAATTGCCCCCGCGGGAAACCAAAAAAAAACCACATCCCACGCTCTTTCAAGTGACCCCATCCCGCTTCGAAATGTCCCCCACGTTCTTTGTCAGTGCCCCACGCTGTGGGCGCCGCTGTAATACATACATCAATCGCAATGTGGCTCACCACGGCCGTGTGGTTAGGTAGTCGAATATCGCTCGTCTCTGGGTGCGTCGGGCTGACGCGCCCGTTGGCTGCGCCGCCGGCGGAAGCAGGCGTGGCAGTGTCGGGGTCAACGATGAAGGCGCCTTGGAAGTTGATCTTGACGCTGCCGGGGCGGTGAATCGTGCTGTCGATTTCCTCTGTCGACGTCATCGTGCGCAGACGTCGCTTCAGCGGCGACTGCTGCACGTCTCCCTCGGCCGCTGCCCCCTGCAATTGCAAGTCCTGCGCGGTGGCCGTCGCCGGTTGCGCGACGTCTTCGTGGTCGGAAGCGGGCGTCATGGCCTTCGTTTTTCTGTCCCGAGGGAGCGAGCAAGCGAGCGAGAGAGCGGTCGAGTCGGGGTATGACGACAGGTGATGCGCGCGGGTGATCAGATGAGCGTGAGCATGGGCCGGCGCAAAGACCAGGGTGAAGTCGGGAGGAATGCGCAAACCAATTCGCAGGCGGCAAAGAGACGGGAGCAGTTTGAGTGATGCAAGAGGAAGACGAAGGAGAAGGAGAAGAAGAAGAAGAACAGGAAAGATGAGAAATTCGGGGAATAAGACGAAAGGGGGAAATGGGGTCAGTCGGCCGTACGTCAAACGAGTCAAACGCCCTCGACAGCGGGATGGAGGGGCACCTACCTAATCAACCCATTAATTCGGCAGACAAGGGCTGTCTTGTAGCGGTACCTAGGCTGGTTTCGGCAGCTAGCTTGGGGAATCATGGGGGAGACTCGGCTTTATCGATAAGGCCCGTTGGTTACCCACCAAAGGTGACGAAGAAAAAGCCGGTGGACCGAGGCACGGCGTGGAGGAAGTGATGGCGGCAGTGGCATCGGTCGCGGCATAGCTGCGAGCAAGTGTTTCTCCGTGTCTTCCGGGCAGAGTGCACATTACCAATCGCGACCAGTCATTGTTTCTACCGCCTTCTTTCTGGCATTGGTGCCTGTCCAAGGCTATCATCATCTCACTCCACGTCTTATTAAACCCCCGATGAGCCGAGCGTCAATCAATGGTGGGGTTGAGCTTGAGCATGGACCAAATTGAGCCACGGCCTCCTCATCAATTGGGGTAAAGTACACTAAAGTACACACACTCACCCACACACATACGGCCAAGACTGTCCATCAGCATGCCAATTTGGCCATTAAATAAATACTACTTAGTTTTTTCCGCCATATTCGTACAACCAAGTGACCACTTCGTCAATCTCGGAGAAGAAGGAAATCGCACATGACTTGAGGCTCCAATTAGCCCTCTGTGTTGGTTTACTGTTTTTTCATCCATCCACCCAAAGACGCCTGCCTCCCCAACGAGTTTGCCGAGCCCAAAATTAACCAAACAAGGGTATTATTGAAATAGCCGAACATTGCACCAACAAACCCGGCCTTCATAAAACAAGAAGTGAAAGTAATGAAAAAAATAATAGTGAGCGTAGACGCGTTAAAAACAAAAACAGTCACCATCGCCAACAAGCTTCGTTTGTTGTCCAGTCCCCTTAGAAGTGGCCACCAGACGGGACAGCAACCAGGATGCCAGTGAGGATGCCACCGAGCACAACTGAAGCGATAATGGCCTGCACAAAGATGGTGTCCTGGATCTGTCTCAGGGCAGGTTCCTGGATCCAGAGCTCGCGGTCAAATACTTTGCGGACAAGGTTGCGCTTTTCATACTTGACCACCCAAGGCTCGTCCTCGTAGCTGTTGCTGGATCCAAACGACTCGAAGCTTCGCTTGTCCAAGCTATCGGACCTCTCGCTGTCGACAAAGAGCTCCCAAGGGCGCACGTGGCGGTGGTGCATGCCGTGGAGCACGACGCACATGCCCTTGTAAGCGGCAACGAGAGTGCTGATGCCCAGGACGAGCGCAATGGCAGCCAGGGCGCGGTAGCCTCGTCCAGCGCCGCTCACGGCGAGAACAATGCCAATGACCAGGCCGGCGATAATGAGGCCGACGCCGAGTGCCCGGGCAAAGGTGACGCGGGCAGGGTTGCCGTTGCAGATGGACCATCGCACAAAGTTGGGGTGGGCCTGATGGCGAAGGGTTGCGTCGATGGTCTTCATGAGGCTTCGGAATGCGCTGGGGTGGGTGGTGTGAGACAGAGCCATCAAAGCCGCCTTCTGCTCGGGAGCTGACAGGTTAAGCTGTCGAGGGGCTCCATCCATAATGTAAGTCACGATGACTCGGTTAATTTCCTCGCGGAATGGTTGGATGGTGACTGGAATGAGTGTGAGCATGGGCTTGTCTTGGTCAAGAACACCTAGAGCACGGTATACTTACAAGGTTGACGAATGCCAGCGTTGCTGAAAGCGTCCGCAGCCTGGCTCTGGTAGCTCGAGGCGTTGGTAGAAGCAACTGTGTTTGAAGCCGTATACAGAGAGGCGGCGTCGTTGTTCTCGGATGGTGTATTAAACGGGTCCACGACCTTTTCGTTGCCCTTCTCAAAGTCGGTTCCCTTGAGAATCTCAGCACCCTTTGGCTCCTTGCGTGCCTTGTCCACGTTATCTTTTCGGATCTTGGCCACAGCCTCTTGTTGCATGGCCTCGGTCCATTCGGGGGCGAGCTTGATGTCGGCAATATCGGCACTGTTGAAGCGCTTCTCAAAGTCCTTGTACCACAGGTAGAACTGCAGGTTCTCGGCGGCATGCTCGACATAGATGAGATAGGTCATAAAGTCACGAACAGTCATGGGCTGGACAAGTTGTTAGCGTAAGCCTATGGGTCCACACAGGCCAGGATTTTCAAACTCACAGGGCAAGTCCCACCGTTGACAATCTTGTCAAAAGCCAGCGACTCAGGAATGCCAGCTGATGAGCTGGACTGCCCTGATCTAATAGAGCCATCGCTCTTCTCGTCAGAGATGGATGTGGAGTCGCTGTGAGTGCTGTTGCGCCAGGATCCCCCGTCCACGTGCTTGGGACGGGTGTAAGTAAGAGGAAGAAGGCCCATGGTGTCGAATTGATGTAAGAGAGCGTGTAGAAAGCGATGAAAGATTAGCACACCAGGCAGAGAGACTGGGGTTTCACACAGAAGAGGCAAAGTCCTGACGAGACAAACCCTGCTTTCGAGGAACGGGAAGGATGATGTACTTAAATAACCGTTTGGGCAGAGGCGAGAAAAACAAGGAAAAGTCTAGGCTGCTGGGGCGGGTTGTGGCACCCTCCAATGCAGAGCAGGGGCGGCAACAGTCCGCAAGAGACCCATACCGTGCTACCCACCCACCAAGGAATTGGCAGATGCACAATAGAATGATGTGCCAAATGTCTCTCCACTGGACATCGGCGGCCCGGATGCAAGGGACCAAACTAGCTGGTGGGCCATGGGAACTTCAAAGCTGTTGGACTGAGTCGTGAACCTTGAGTCGAACAATGGCGTCGTCCATCAACGACTTCCGGTAGTGGCAAAGCCGAGCCCGCGGAGGCTATCCAAGGAATGGGGGTAGCGGTTTTCTTTTTTTTGTTTTTTACTTCGTCCGGTACGGTTGACGACGAGGCCAATCCAAACAAGCCATGCTAAGATGCTAGGACAGAGACACACACACGCAGGCGCCGTCCAGACAGAAGGCTCGCCGACGGCATCTCCCTCTAGCAGCGGTGACTAGGCTGCATCAATGCTGGTCTGGGGCTGGCTCTGGCTTGTGTTGGTATGCACGGTGACGAGGACAAAAGCAAGCAACGAAGCAATCAAAGCAATCAAAGCCCCCCATGCCCGTGCTGGTGCGTGCGAAAAGGCCCTCCCGCCAAGATGGCAACCCGGCCCATCCATGTCAAAATTGCATCTCAGATGCAGCGCGCTGTGCAGGGACGACGACTCGATCGGGGCTGCGGCGGGCCCGCAACCCCCCTGCCGACGGCCTCGACCGGGGGATCGACATTTGGGACAGGCTGCTTTTCTCGCGTAGATCTTAGTGGGTGCCATGTGCCGCCCAGCAGCTGGGGGGACTAGCCAGTGAGCGGACGACACCGGCCAAGGGCGGCGGTGGTGGATGGTGCCCAGGTTTGTGGCTTTTGGAGCATCCACCGTTTTCCGACGTGAATTAGCCAGTCGGCCAAGCCCTATCCATTTCGGTCAAGATGCCACAGTGGAAAAAGAAAAGAAATGATGCACATTCGTTCAGCTCGGTTCCCCCCCCTCTCTCGCTCTCGCTCTGTTTTTTTCTAGTTTACCTCCAAATTTTCCTAGGTCCAAGACATTGGTGGTCACCCGTAGTCGAAGCCATTGCCGTCGGTGGAGTTTGACTTTACACTCAGATGCGACGGTCGATGTCATAGAGCCGCCGGCGCAGTCTGTGAGTGCACCGTGACACGACCGACTTTTTTCAAATCCCATGTTTTCTGAGTCAAAACGCCGGCCGCGGCCTCTTCCGGCGGCGAGGCAATGAAGCACCAACCCTCAGTTAGTGACAGGACAGGTGCAGGTCTCACAGCCGTAGAAGCATTGGCGCCTGCCTGTGTGTGCGTGCGTGTGCGGAGTAGTTTACGGTGGATGCAAACGTGTGTGTGTGTGTGTGCTAAGTTGTGATTAATGCATGTTCGGCATTTGGGCGCTGCTTCATCCAATTACTGGCTGTTCAGGGACGCCAGGAATCAACCCTGGCGCTGGCCGGCGTGCGTATCTAGCCCTGACAGAAGCACGGCATCCAGAGCATGTGTGCGGTAGGTTTCCAGCTCGGGCTCAGCGTTTCGCTGGACAGGAGCTTGGCATGTAAGCAGCATCTGTGCTCACCTGTCAGAATCCCAGCCTCTGCATTCTGCAGCGCTGATCCCTCGACTGCTCGCCACAGCACCGGGTCGCCCTGAAAGAGGGAAGGGGATCGACGCTCCTGCAAGACGTTGTGGCGGGCTCGTGGCCTGGCCGGTGGACCACCCCGAGGCCGCGTGTGAGCATGGTTAACCAGCGTGGTGTCTCTCCCTCTCGTGGGGACGGTTGGAAACGCCATGGCCGATCTCCCCTGGGACCTGGAAGAGGAATATTGAACTAACAGCAATGCCCGTCACTCAACGGCCAATGTCTCTCTCTCCCTCCCGCGGTTAAGGACAACAGAGTCCACTTGTTCCCCTTGCACGGCTGAGAGGGAGAGCCTGACAGCTTGACAGGACCACCCACCCCCGTTAGACCAGCAAATATTTGCGAGCCAGAGGCAGCTCAGCACCAATCGCAACATGAACAATGGCCCAGCGGGCTGGCAGCTCAAGCTAGTCTTGGGCCGGCGACCCCCAATCTCATTTCGTGTCAATATTCAGACCCTTTTTTTTTGGCTCCGCATCTTATCAAGCCCCAGTCTCCCCCACATACAGCTCCATCGCCCATGTGAGATGTGTCTCGGGTCGCAATTTTGCGTTTTGGGCCCAGGCTAAAGCCGTTCCCAGCGGTTGTCCGTCTTGGAGGGTAGCTAAGCCGGGATCGAGGATGAATGGAAATGGTCAATATATGTTTTAGTTGGCGGGGCTAGAGAAAATACTTCCGTGTTCCGCCTAGTGGCAAAACGGGAAGGGGGGGCCTCGAGTGACATAGAGTGACAAGTAGTTGACGTCGCTGAATCTAGATGTGGTCATGGCGATAGTGGCTGCTCTGTGTGTCCGGGATCCTACCCTCTGTGATGTGGTGAAGTCATGTTGCTTTTGTTCGGTTGGGTAACCAATAAATGCATGGGGGCGTTTGTTGTGGATTGTGGTTCCAAATTAACCCGGTTCTAGCACTTGATAAAAAAAAGAAAGGAGAAAAGAAAAAAGAACACATTATCAAGTGTCAATGGCTTATGCGGAAGTGACAGACTGGTGACAGATTTGGTGTACGAGGCAAACTCCATTCAGCTAAGTCACAGTCACGGAACTCACACTGAATATACAGATGTAAAGCTTGCTCAAATATCACGACGGCTCAAGTTAGACTCAGTTTCAAGCTTTCCTATTTATGGATTCCCATGCATATGTGACGTACTGTCTACCGCTCGCTCGTGTGAGGAGTGGTTTGACTGGAATGTATTCAATATTGGGAAAGCATATCGTGCGGGGTCTATTTCAAACGTCACACAATTCTAGCTCGCAGTATTGTCACCCTTTGCCCCTACCCAGGAGTCTAAAATGGGGTTGCATATGTCTAGACCGTATCCGAACCCCAACACATGAGCTATAATTATAGGGGAGCAAACGCATAGGTTGAGACAGGATTGGAACACAGCCTTCGTGTTTCCCCCTGATGCGGGACGAAGTGGGCATGTGAGACCAGCAGCCAAGACGAGACACACATGGTGGCATTTCTTGAAAGGGGGCATGGCTGAGGGAGTTCGAGAGCGAGTCCAGACGAGGCGAAATGCCAAACCAGTCTTGTCTCCTTGGCCTGCAAAAGCAAACACATTCCCGCCTTTGGTCGGTCCCGCTCGCCCTCGAGGAAGAGATGTCAACTGCGGGGGCTGGGCGTGGCCAATCATGGCTGCATAAGCCAGCTCCTTGCTCCCGTTCCTGGGCATCGCTCAAGTTGCAGTGATTGCCCTGCTGCAACCCTGCTGGCAAATGCCGACCCTCTTACGTTGCGCCCTGGGAGGCACAGGCGTGAACTGCCGTCATGATCATGCGGCCGACCATCCATCTCATACCACGGCAGAGGATCACGGAGCGGAGCCGGCCGCATGTGACGGTTCGCGTCTTCGATTTTGACCAATTCCAACAGTTAGGAACGTTGAAAATAGAAAGAAAAAAAAGAATCGGGGCAGCACCGGGAGGAGTCTTTTTATCTTGGCTCTTATCGCAAGAACCTCCCCCCTCTCAAAGTTGCCGAGGATCCCCCCCCACTTCGCACCGTGACTTGGCCGCGCAACCTCACACGTTATAGTGATTGTGCCTTAGCCGTAAGGCCCATCCATGTTCACTGACGTGCGCTGATTTTCATCTTCGTAAAACCACTGGGTGGGCTTGATTCCAAACGATGTTTGATTCCACATCGTACCCATGCAGTCAGCCAGATCTTTTTTCGGTGCACATATCCATAACCGTAACCGTGAACAGGGCGAAGGAGGGAAAAAAGGGCCCCCGCCACATGAATTGTATGATTTGAGTTTCGCCTCATTTTATTAATTCCCCAACCTCAATACTCCGCAGTCGGCGAAGGCATTGCGTGCGCCCTGGACTGTGTTGCCTATCTTGGTCCTGGGCTATGTGGAATCAGCATTGATTTTCGTGGCGACATGCTTGCAATTGTTGTTGTCTTCGGGTAAGAGAAAAATTAAGGCAGCTGACTATGCAACGGACAGACGTCATGATGGAGCCCCTCCACGCAGCATAATCCTCCTTGCGCCGCCCATCACGAGAACCACAACCAGTGTGAGCCGGGAACTGGGCTTCCGTAAAGATCCAATGCGCTCCCCTTTTCCTGGTGCATCTAACCCAATTGCATTCCAGAGAGAAAACCACACATGAGTCTGCAGCGCAGGATCTGCGACAATCTAATCAGATGTCGTGGTCCATGACAAATCTTGCCTCAATGATTCCAAAATAGAGAGCATGGGACACAAGCCACCCACTGTGCCTCGGCGCCGAAGCTGCATCCGAGCCTCCCCCGTCAATCCAGGCCCGACCGCACCGGCAGCTATGTCCGCATTGTGACAGCGTGCAAGGCGCGCACCGCACCGTAGAAGCTTGTCGAAAACCCGAAAATGCTCGCCTTGGCGCCGACCTGCCTCTTTCCGGCGCCACATGGCCCTCCACTCCTCCCCCTTGCTCCCTCCCACTTCTCACCTGTAGCCGAACCTCAGTGGTCCCCCGTAGGCTCAGGGCCGTCCGTGCCTATCAAGGTCAGCCTGCTCCCCCCTCAAGGGCCCCTCCCCGAGCTGAGTTTGCCTTCCCGACAGAATAAACACCCCACCGCGCAAAGAACTGACCTCATCCCTCCCCCCTCTGGCGCCAATGTCCAATTATTCCATGGACTTCTCTCCGCTGGGTCCGATTGCTTTCCGACTGGGGGGAGGAGTGACGGTGACGGAGGGGCGCGGTTCTGGCGGGCGCTTACTATAAAGCAGAATAGCAACTGGCGAACTGGCATTGATCTGCCCCTCTTTCCCAGCCTGCTTCTGCATAACTACTCTACCTCTCCACCTCGAAGCTTCAACCTTCTCTCTCTCTCTCTCTCTCTCCGCAACAACTTCTCCTCACGACTCAAAACCACCAAAACACACTCCCACACCAAACAATCATTCAAGATGAGCGGACTCAAGGTCGGCGACAACTTCCCCGAGGGTGTCTGGTTCTCCTACATCCCTCCCACTCCTGAGATCGCCAAGTTCTCTCAGTGCGGTGTTCCCCAGCCTTACAACGCCAGCGAGGGTACGTAAACTTGTGTCCCTTCTCCCGCCCTTTCTACCCTGCCTTGACCGCAACTCTCCCTCGCCGAGCGAACAATTGCTGATTCGGATGGCCTCCAACAGAGTTCAAGAGCAAGAAGGTCGTCCTCGTCTCCATCCCCGGCGCCTTCACCCCCACCTGCTCCGGCTCCCACATCCCCTCCTACACCGAGAACATCGACGCCATCAAGGCCAAGGGTGTCGACCAGGTCATCGTTATTGCCTTCAACGACCCCTTCGTCATGTCTGGCTGGGCAAAGGCCAACGGTGTCCACGACGACAAGATTGTACGTTTTGACCGCCCCTCACTTATTTTTTGACCCCTCCTCGGCCCCCCAGTCGCTCGACGTTCAACCTGCAGTAGCGGGGTTCTATTAGTGTGGAAATACTGACATAACGCCATCAGCTCTTCATGTCCGACAAGGACGCCAAGTTCTCTAGCTCCATTGGCTGGAACTTTGGCGAGCGAACTGGCCGCTTCGCCATCATCATTGACCACGGCAAGGTCACCTACGCCTCCAAGGACGACAACCCCCAGAGCATTGAGACCTCTGGTGCTCTTGGTGTCCTGAAGAACCTGTAAATTTGCGACGAAAAGTCTCCAAAAATTCAATTAGACTTGGACATGATAAATGACTATAGAGATAAAATAAAATAACTCCCAAGACGGAGCACATACACTTTACAGTCCCGAGAGATTATGCAAACAATTGTGGTTGATGATGTAATTAAGTAAAAAAGAGCGATTCGTGAATCTACAACAGTTGCAGATGCCTAGGGGCAATCGATACCATCACCAATGCGCCAAGGCCTTGCATGTTGTCTATCATGTCTTCATAGTTGAGGGAATATTGCCTAACGAAAAGCACCAAGCCAAGACATGGATACATACTAGTCACTACTCGACTAGCGTTCAATCACAGCGCACAAGGAACATGTTTCATTTTTTTGCTTGACCATTGCACCGATATGGCATTTGCTATCAATGCACCCTATGGCATCCCATGCACCCGAGATTGTAGAAGAACCGGCCGGAGAAAGACACAAGAACCACGGACTCCCCTCACTTTTTCTCCCCAGTCATGATTTATCGGCTAGTGGGCTTGACCTTGGGAGCAGCACCCTTGGCACCCTGCTTGCTGACTTGTCGGCCACCCTTGCCGGCGGTGGCGGCGAGCTTGGCCTTCTCGGCCTTCTTGGCAGCGGCGGCAGCCTGCTTCTTGTCCTTGCTCTCCTTGATGGCGGCGGCGCGGGCAGCGGAGCGGGCCTCGGGGCGGATGTTGCGCTTCTCCTTGATCACATCGAGGGAAGCACCGACGATGGCACGCTGAGCCTTGACGGTACGGCGAGTGCGCTTCTTGGCAACCTCCTGTTCAATTTGTCAGCCCTGCTTCCCTTATTTCCAATGAATACGAAACAGCCGGCTTGACGATCCTCCCTCCATCTCTTCGGTGAGAGGGGAGGTCGTCACGAACACGGCGTGCTGCGGGGTTTGCTTGATTCGTACCTCAGAGATACCCTTGCGGTGCTGTCGGCGGTATAGGACGGTCCAGGAGATACGGCGGGGGTTCTTTCGCTGGAGGAACAGAGACTCGGACTTGCCGTTCTGGAAACGGAAGATCTTGCTGTCGCCACGGACGTAGAGCTTACCCTGCAATGACAATGACCCGTTAGCCTTCCGCTGCGACGAAGATTCCAAAACACTAAAAAGCCCGGCCCAAGTGTGCGTCTTTGCTATCCCATCCTGCGGCGGCGGCGACACGGTCGCGGCGGCGCAGGAGGTTTCGTCATTGTCGAAACGATCGCACGAGCGGCAACATGATAAAAGAGAGAGCGCACCTTTCCAGGGTAGATTCTCTGTCCGGAGAAGGAGTCGTCGTAGGTTCGCATCTTGTCGCTGGGGTGCTGGTTAAGGCGACAAGGTCTTGTGTGGTGGACCGTGGATTGGCGATGTCGAAAGTTGAGGGTCGTGATACGGTCAATTTCTCGAATTGCAGGTGTGTGCCACTGACTAAGCGAATAGGGCAGGCACGGGTTGAGAAATTCCGGTCAAATCACGTGTCTTAACCACCGAAGAGAGCCGGCCAATTCTCGGAGCGAACCGCGGCCCCCCATCCCGTCAGTCACCAAACTGGGGCCCTGTCCACTTACACAAGGGTGCGTCCAATTGACGAGTTATGACGCATACTGGCCCAAGTCAGGGTTGGTAATTGTATGCCCTCTCGTCTTTTCGGAATTTTATGTGCGCGCGCGCGCGCGCGTGTGTGTGTGTGTGTGTGTATATTCGGGTGGTGAATTCTCAGGAGGGCATAGCTCGATGACGTCCAACCCAAACCTCATTGCGCAGGCCGTCTTGCAGCAGTTCCAGAAACTCGCTGCAAAGAGAAAGCCGTGCATTCGTGACAATGGCCTTCACGAGTGGGTGCCATTGAGCGGCATCGTTGCGGAAAGGGACGGAGTCCTGACCTGTCTGGCACTGGCGTAAGGCAGCTCCGCGATTCCTACTGTAGAAGAACAAAACATGGCATTCTAAGCTCGTATAGGACGGGGATGAAGTGCCTGCCAGCTGCCAAAGTGCCGCAGTCCAATGGCGTGGGAATCCATGACTGGCATGCCGAAATCCTGGCAATCAGGACCTTCAACAGGTATCTACTGGACGAGTGTCGCGGCCTCGTCAACAACGGAGCCGCCGAGTCCGACATTGTGAGAAGAACCCAAGCGGCCGCAACGCCGGGCGAGCATTCAAGGCCGTTCGAGATTAGAGACGATGTAAAGCTTCACATGTACTGCTCCGAGGCACCTTGTAAGGATATCCCGCGGCGTACACTCGACGAGGCTGACGGGGGGTCGATGATAAATAACAGGTGGCGATGCCAGCATGGAGCTCACAATGGCCGCGCAAGAAGATGACTCTCCGTGGGAGTCGGCAGACGTCGAATCCAAAAGGGCTGAGGCGTCGCTCCCCGGCCGAGCCTACTTTTCTCAGCTGGGAATTGTCCGCCGCAAACCTGCCCGAGGAGACGCGCCGCCGACCCTGTCCAAGTCTTGCTCGGACAAGATTGCCCTCAAGCAGTGCACCTCTCTGCTCTCATCGCTGACGTCGCTCCTCGTTGACCCCGCAAACGCATACATCCATAGCCTCGTGTTGCCCGAGTCCCAGCACTCGCAGGCCGCATGCCGCCGGGCATTCTCCGCCGAGGGCAGAATGAAGCCCGTGGTGGGCCGGGTTTGGCCTGGGGGCTACTCCTTCAGAGAGTTTGCTACAGGAACTACGAGCTTGGAGTTTGAGTACTCCAAAAGAGAGGTCCAGAAGCGCTCGGATCGGATATCCGCCAGCAACCTCGCGGCAGCATGGTCACGCTCGGGCTTTGAGGAGTCAATTCTAGGTGGTGTGATCCAAGGGAGAAAGCCATTCATCGCCAAGGGGGCCAGTCGAATGTCGAAAAGAGGCATGTGGGAAGCGGCACGGGACATTTCCGACGGCCTCGGCCAAAAATGCTCCGGTACGTCTGGGTATCTAAGATCCGGGACATATCAAGACATCAAAAACGGTCCGCTGCTAGCAGAGAGGAGGCGGGTCAAGGATGATGCTCGGCTGACGGCTTTGGCCGGCTGGATCAAAAACGATGGGGGCTCTGACTTTGGGATGTAGGAGCACTGCAATCATTGACATCATTAGAGATTGGTATTTCTCCCCGATGCAAGTCGAAATTTTTTTCTTTTTGTACAAATCAATCAACCTCAGCCAACCCGAATGCCGTCGCATATTTCATCACGACATTCTCGCCAGCCGTGACCTTTTGCGTACCAATCCCAGTTCACCGTTGGAAAACCTTTGGGAATCGTGAGAACGACCATATCTCTCAGATTCCGGGGAATAAACTTCGCCCTATAGGAACTAGACAGCCTCTCGGAGCTGAACAAGACCTACGTGATCACCGCCCTTCCGCCCTAGATGGTGTAGAGCACATTTACTCGACCTTGTTCTCGAAGGTCTCGCCCTCGACCAGCTCGGGGATGTCGTCCTCATCATCCTCGCCACCCTTCTCGGCCTTCTGCATGTTCTGGTAGCTCTCGGCGAGCTTGCGGAGCGAAGCGAGAGAGTCGGGGCCAAGCTGGTTAAGAATGCCGGGGACAAGCTCGGTCAGCTCCTTGTCCTCACCGTTGCCGTAGATGGCAAAGGTGTTGGAGGGAACGGCGGCGTGGACTGTTGTGGCGGGGAGCACGCAGTTAGTATAAGTGTGGGAAAACACCAACGACCCCTCATCGCGGGCACACAATTATGGATGATGACTAACCCTTGGGGGCAGCGAAGTGGATAACGTTGCCGTCGGACTTGAACATGTTGACCTCCTCAATGGCCTGGATGGGCTGGGTGTTGAGCTTCTTGAGGGCGGCCTGAAGCTTCTTGTCGTCAGCGCCTCCGCGGGCGGGCGCACGCTTGACCTTGCGTCGGGGGGTACCCTTTCCACTAAGTAGGTATTTTGGTTAGCTGCCGTCGTCGGAGGTCGCATTTACACAATTATGAATCGACATACCCTGTAACCTCTCAGTTAGTAAAACAATCCAAATTTTTTATCTGCAACGCGGGCTAGGTGCGGGAATACATCAGAAAGAAAGAAAAAAAATTCACGTACCGATTCGGGCACCCGGGCCGAGCTTCTTGAGGCGCTCCTGAATATCCGACATGCTGGGCTGTATTGTTCGGTTTGCGGGGAATCCGAGAAACAAACTGTGGTAGGGCTCGTTAGCGGGCGGTGATTCGGACGGCAAAAATTCGAGGACTCGGTGCCAGCGAGCTGGGAGCTTCGAGGGGACGCGGGACAGGCGACGTACCGGTGATGCAGGCGTTGATAACGAGCTGTTGTCGCCGACGGCTTGAATCAATGGTGATGGATTGGAGTAGATTTTGTGCGTGCCAAGAGTTTTCGCCTGTGGAACTACCATTTCGCCGAGGGGCCACCACCCTTCCTCACGCTTGCGCCATGGATGCACCCAGCCTCGTGGGGTAAAGACGCACCGACCAGACACCAGCAACCCCACATCCGGCTTGCGCCGCGCCTTGCAACGGATGCTTGGTGCAAGTCATTGTCCAATGCTGGCTACCTTGTCGCGGCTTGAGACAGGATATTTGCTACTATACCTTGGCTCTTCTTCACTCTTCGTCGGAATTTCCATGTCTCCCTCGGAATTATCGCCCCTAGAGCATAGCCTTCACGCTCGCATCGTCTAGGTCAGGCAAGCCCTAAACCGTTCTGCATGCCGGTTACTTCAAATTGCTGCGGGCATGCCGCTTCAGTCTCATTGCAATTCGATATATGGGGCGCTGGACATTTTTGTCATCATGATATTTTTATACTGAGTCGAGTCGAGTCGCAAAAGGTTCGTAAATGTCTTCCAGTCGTCCCGATAACTCCCAATACGGTTCCCGTCCTGGGACCATCAACCCTCCGCCGCCATGGTATATGTACACGTCGATTCTCTTGATCCGACTCCGAATACTCTTACAAGCGTTTTTTCAGTGTGCGCATTTGCCGAGGTTTTCACTTGGACTCCAAGCCAGCCTCTCGCCTCATCTCTTCTCGTCGAGCATCCGTCTCCAGTTGCGATGCCTTGGTCGCAGCCATTTGTGCCTTTCTTCTCCGCTCCTCTTCTTCCTTGACCACAATCCAGACTAATGGCTTGTCAGTCTTTTCTTTTCTCTTCTTTTTTGCCGTTTGTTCCGTTCCGGTGTTACCTACTTGGTTTGTCGGATTTGGAGTATTCCTTCAGTTTCGTCACAAAGTCGTTGAACTCTTGCTGTCTCTCCTCCTTTCCCTCAAGACTCTTCTTCAAAAGCTCCGGGTTATATTTCGATCGCAATTCCTCCTCGGTAGGTGTCAACCACATGGTGAATGCCGGTCCGCCAACAGCCATGGCAGCGCCACTGTAAATAGGAGTCAGTATCTCAATTCCCATAACCGGTCGGCATTGAGTTTCACTCACCCAACCATCACCTTGGTCCATAACCACCAATTCGTAGGTTTCTTCGCCGCCATGTTTCCAGATACCCCAAAAGCTCTAGTTGTTGGTGTCCTGCGGAAAGCGATCGCAGTCTGAATACGCTCAGGACGATCTCTTCCAATGACGATTTCACAATTCACCCGTCATTGATTGGGCAGAATTCTGCTCGCCCGCTATTCCTCTTTCGGAAGGCGGTGGATATCCGGGGCGGACCTTGTTCCGGCCGATGAGGATGAGGTAGCCATGATGTATACAGCACCTCATCTGTAAAATTGATCTTAATATTCGTGCAGTATGCGGTCCAATTTAAGACTTTTTTCCCTGTGATTTTTTTTTCATACGAATTCGGGGTGTTAGGTCTCATCGCCAGCCTTATGATATAGTTCTATACCTCTAGTAACAAGGCTGTCCGGTGTTCGAGCATTGTATCATTCCAATCACTTGGTGTGATTACTAGGATCTCGGTATTGAATTCCTAGTCAGCCAGGGATTTATTTCCATTATCGTGCCACTTGATCACTTGGGGCTGATCGGCATAGGACAAGGGTATATGGGCAAAGGCATATTACCGAATCCCCGCAAAAATTGAGGTGCAGAAATGAGGATGAGCTATAACATAACATGGCGATAACCAGACCAGTCCAGATAAGCAAGCATGTAAATGCTGATCGTATTTCCTTTAAGTTTGAATCCCATTGTCTCCACCATGTGACCAGAGGCATTCAATACTAATATGCGAAGCAACTGGTTAAAGTTTCCTACAATGCTACAGGGTAGGCTATCATATCTCAGGCTGCATGACTTGCATCATTTTCAGAAGCGGTGATCTTCGCGGACAGCGATAATAATAAAGCCAACGGCCGGTCTATTTCCCTGTGATTTTGTACATGAGTGCCTGGTTTGAGGGTAGGTGTCGTTTTGGGCAATTGTAATTTAATGGGGTGACGTGATTGGCTAAACTTGCGTGTCGCCATGTTGCCGATATACAGGGAGAACAAATAAATCATTGAAGTTTAATTGTGGTCCCTGTTGCCGAGTAGAAATCCTTCTCGGTAGTCTTGGATCAAACTTATTTGACTATCACGGAAGGTCGACATCCACGGTTAATTAAGGTAGATTGGCCTAGGTTGCACAAAGTGACCAGTGTTTTCGATATATTCCGATCACCGCGTCTTGCAAATGCAGACCAATTCGGCAAGACCCCTAAATTCTCCCGAAAAAAGAAAAAAAAAAGAATCAGAAAAGAAAGACAACCCTCAACTCCTAACATGGCACTGTGGTATTAGACTGTAACTAGGAATGGCGAAACAGGGCTAAGCTAGCACACCGCTGGGTGATCTGCAATTGACATCGTGGGCCGTTGCGAGAAGGCAGCGGCTCGGTACTGCACAGACTGTGGTCCAAGCTGAATTTACGAGGTCTGGCATAATCATGGCGAGCTTTGACCCGGCGTGCAAACAGCCCAGGCCCACCGATCGCAGTGGGAAATGGCAACGTGCGGAGCCGAGGAGGGACGAGGCAGCGATCAGACAACCAAGCGTCAAAGGGGGACGGCCGAACCTGGTTCCAGCCGCGTTTCAATGCTGGTAGACTAGGTGCTAGAACGACTCTTCAGTCGACGATTTTGGGAGTTGGAGACGCTGTGGCGAAGAATCCATTGGGGCAAAATGATGCGGTGAATCTCACTGGTGGACGCGGCACGTCAGCCGGATATCTTCTTGGGCGTATCGCGTTTCAGAGGTGGCCTTGTCCGGCCTGGGTGAATGCGACTATTCCAGGTTGGGAAATCTTTGGACATGTCAGTTCGGCCCGTATAAACAATCAATTGATGTCATAGACCCGTTACGTTACCTCTGCCTTTCCCCCCTTCCTTTTTCTTTGTCTTTTCATTTAAGTGGTTAGAGTTACACCCCCAGTGGCGATCCCTGAATCCCAGGAGGCCTCAGCCTCAGCCAACCTGACATTTGGAGATGGACCAATCCGCGCACCGCCCGCGGTTGTGCTCATCCACACTGCCTGGGCGGCGAGGCGCCAGATAAACAAAAGGTTTGCGCGTATACGGGCGTTCATTTGCTCTTCAGCCGGTTCGCAGAGTTTGGGGCCAGTGCCAAGTCCGTTCATCCTCGACACAGGGGCTATTTTTTCGAGCCGGTGGTCCACCAATGACGGGGCCTCATGCGGTGTCATCATGAGGCAAGTTAGAGAGGCCGAATAGCACTGAGATGAGGGAGACACGTATGCAAATGCATATATGCAGGATTATTAGTCTCTCCGTTGTTTCGTTTTGTCCTCTCCCTTCAACTAGGTTCCGGAGTTACACTGTTTCGGATTCTCATCCTTGAGCGGCCATGGTGGTAGCGGACAAAATTGTTAGGTCGACTGGGTGGCCAATTAATTCACAGCACCTGCGACGGAGGGCGACTCTGATGCACGGTAATGCTTTGTCTGGTGCAACCGGCCCCGACATGCCCCAAGCGGGACAGGGTAACGCAGGACTGTTTTGGATGGGCATGCGCATTGATTCTCATGTGCTGGAAGGATTTTGGCAAGTTCTGACAAAAAGAAAATCTAGCAGCTGCTGGGGCAAAATCCTTCCACCTGAGAGTTTGACTGGTGCAGTTTGCATCACTTAGCTGGTTCTCATGCAAGAAGCTGGTTGGTTAGTGGTCGGCGGGTTGCAGGTGGACGGCAGACGAGCTGCGAGTGTGTGTTGTTTTGGTGTCGCATCGGGAATGAAATAATTGCTCCACATCAGTTGTCTCCGAAACCCATTCGGGTCTCGCAATCGGTTTTCTTTTTTTTCGATCAAAAAATAAAATTTATTTTTCGCAACGGGCACGGTCAAACAACGGTCTTTTTGTCGCGAGTTGGCGCCAGATCCCCAGTCAAGGGGCCAGTCAGCTCCTCGGCCAAGAAGCCAAGCCGGCAGCGGCGCAACGCCCTGCCACTGGAGCCGCTGTCGGAACAGTCCCAGGGGGGAGAGTGTGGGCTGGCAGAGGAGGGGGAAGCGATGGACGTTGGGCTTGTTTCTTTTTTGGTGGCTTGTCAAGTCTGTGGGAGTGAGGCACATTGCGTCTCGCGGATGCAGTCGAGGTCACGCCGCCACGTCGTTGGACGGTCGGGGAATTTGAGTCTTCACCTCGCAGACAAGTATTGCGGCGGAGACGCTACTGGTGCCCGTGTGTGGCAGCCCCCCTCAGGCTCGCGCTGACGCTCCTCCCTCGTCGTCTGACCTGCTATGGACAAAGCTGGCATCCTGTCACTGTCTTCAATGTCGGATCGTGGCGGGGGATGATCCGGAGTGGAGGGGGCAGAAACGACCCCTGGATGGCCAGGTCATCCCAGAGAGTCGCATTGGAAGGACACCGAGACTCCAGCACTCTCTGTACCTGGACCACGTACCAGCTTCATCTGGAGAGGTAGCAGGTAATTAATAGTAGCCTTGGGCTCCTGTAGCCCAAGGGGCTTGCCTGCGTCCATCCGAGTGGCTAGGCGCGCTTTGGTGCACGAGTTGCTTGATGCGGCCTTGTCCTCGCGCTGTGCTTGGCTGCGTTCTAGTCGCACTGGAATAGAACAGCGCGGGCCTGGTCCTGAAGTAGCCAGCCACCTTGTAATTGACGCTCGAGACCTGGTCGGATCTGTAAGTCCTCAGTGTGTGTCGTGCGCGCTACTGGGTACCTTACATTGGCGAGGACAGGTACCTTGCCTTAGCGAGCGTTCCCCACAACCAGTCGCAAGGCGCCTTGCAGTGTGCTGGGGACGGTGGGGGGGGGTAAGGTTAGGAAAGGGAAGGTCAGGACTGTCCATTTGTGAATGAGTGAGTGAATGAGGGCCCGTCCTCGATTCCATCCAATTCCTAATTCCCTTCATCTTTCGGCGCACCCCAACATAAAGGGAATTCCTACCCGTTCCCACCAACCCTCGCCTCCCATTCACCTACCTTGCCTCCTTCTTCCACCAGGACGGTTCCGGCTGAGTCTGTGTACGCGCGTGCCCAGTGCACCAAGCATCATCCAGCCAGACCTAACATCAAGGGCTGTCTTGGCCCACCACTGCCGAGTTGATTCATGACTGGCTGATCCGCCGACAACCCAACACGAGGCTCCCTGCTGTGCTTCTTCTCTTGCAATTTCTTGTCACCATCCTATTTTATCCCTTATTTATTACTATTGCCGCCGTTCGCAACCTTTATCTGTGCCGTGTGCTCCTTGCCCCTCGACATTGGCCAGTCGTTTCCGCTCGTCCTGTCGCACCTTGACGACTCATTTACCTTCATACTGACTGAGCAACTCGCAACTCGCGACGACAAGCGCCACCCACTCGCATTCTAACTTTTTCTCCCACCCTTCTGGCCTCTCGAATCCTCCACCTTGCTATTTGGGGCGGTGCCATCGTCGACAACCGTTGTCGAACCTCGTGCAGTTGTGTCACCCGACCGCAACCGCCGATCACCCCTCTTCCGAAGCGGCTGCAGCGCAGCTGCGGCAATGCGACTGTAGCACCGCCAGCCCTACCTGGAGCTGCGCCAACCGACACCTCCCTCGCGTGCGATTTTGTGCTTTGGGGTATCTGATTCCCCCCCCCTGCTCCTGCAACCGCTATCACATTATTTGCTGCCGAAAGGCACAACCCGAATTTCGACAGCGATCGGCCATTTTTCAACCGTAGCCATGGCGGCGTACGAAGGCGGCTACGGCGGCCAGCAACACCAATACGGGGGCCCTGCCCCGCGACAGTATGGCAACGGACCGCCGCCACAGCAGTACGACCACCAGAATGGATATGATTACAACGGTGGCTTCGCTCAGGATCCCAACTATGCGCGTGGCCCTCCCCCAATGCATGGAGGACGTGGAGGACCGATTCCTCGCTCGCAGACAGCCGATCCGCATCGGGGCCGAGGGCCACCCAGAGGACTTCCCCAAGGTCCTGGCCGAGGTATGCCGAATGGAGCGGGCGGACGAGGAGGTATGCGACCTGGGCCGTACAATGCACACTCAGACCCCTCAGGTAAGTTTTCAAAGGAACTGCGCTCTTGGCGCAAATATTCACAAACATGCCAGGTCGACAGCAACCGATGAGCCCCCAAGGCAGTAGTTTCAATGGCGGCGGCTACCCGCCTTTCCCAGGCCAAGGCCGAGAACAGCAAATGGTTGATCAGATGGCTGGTATGGATTTGAACGGAGGGCGAGCTAGTTTCGACCAGCAGCGACCGCCGATGAATGGCGGCCGTGGGCCACCGCCTCGCGGTTTCCCTCCGCAGGGACGCGGGCCACCTGGCGGGTACAACGAATATGACAACGGATATGGCCCTGGCGGACAAGGACCACCAAGGAATGGATTTGGCCCACCAGCACGAAGCATGACAATGCCGGCCGAAGATCCTGGAGCCAGAAACCACATGCCACCGCCTCCCCAACGGATGGGCACAATGCCTATAAATGGACCTGTTGGACAGGGTGTGCCGCAGCGACCGTCGACTGCAGCTGGACATCGACCTCCTCCACAAAGGAGGTATCCCGACGAACCCCAGAGCGCCACGGCAGCTCAGTACAACGGTGGCTACGACGATGTTTATGACGCTTATTTTGACAACCATAACAGTAATCCAGGCTACGGGCATAACCAGAGCGACAGCCGAACCAGTGTGCCCGATTTCGATGCGATGCCCGCACAAAACGGACGAGGTTCTTTTGAGCAGACGATGCGCCCCGCTCAGGAACAGGCTCAGCAAGGAGCCCACCAAACGGCTCAGCTCTACCATGCGAAATCCCAACCCAACCTTCGACAACCTCAGGCTGCGGTTTTCGAAATGGCCAACGATGCGCCTCCTATGCCCTCAATGAATGGGTTTCAACAGGGATATGACCAGAATTATCCTGGACAAGGAGGTTTCGATCGACCTCCTATGTCGTCGACGCCTGCGCCAATGAGACCAGGCGGACCAGGCGGACCGCAATATTCGAACGGAGACAATCTGCCGTCACACCCAACCCCTGTGCGACCCGGTTTGATGGCCAACTCCGTGGTTAATCTGAACAACAAGCCGCCTCCGGTTCGCAACTATGGTGCCCCAACTCCTGCGCCTCAGCAACAGATGCAGCCTCAACACCAGCCGCCACCACCTCAGCAAGAGCACTCGCCTCCACAACAGATTCGACAACCAAATCCTCCTCAGAATCCGGCACGTAATGAACCCCCCGTAAATATGCAGGAACTGGAGCATCTGAGAATGGTGATCAAGTCCAACCCATCTGATCAGGATTCTGCAGTGAAGCTGGCAAAGAAACTACTCGAGGCCACTGATGTCCTCGCGCCCAAACTTCCAGACCCCAAACAGCGAGCGAGAGCGCGTGACAGGTACTTGCTTGACTGCCAAAAGATTCTGAAGAAGCTTTCAAACGCCCAAAACCAAGAAGCCATGTTCATCCATGCGGACTGCCTCGGAAAGGGCCTCTTCAGCCATGAGCCGGACTATAAGGAAGCCTTCACTCTGTATCAGTCTGCAGCCAAGCTCGGACATCCCACAGCAGCCTACAGAACGGCTGTGTGCTGCGAAATTGGCCACGAGGACGGCGGTGGCACTCGCAAGGACCCCCTGAAGGCAATCCAGTGGTATAAGCGAGCCGCAACACTGGGAGACCCTCCCGCAATGTACAAGGTGGGTATGATTCAGCTCAAGGGATTGTTGGGCCAACCTAAGAATGTACGAGAAGCCGTTGGGTGGTTGAAGCGAGCGGCAGAGCGTGCCGACGCGGAGAACCCCCATGCCTTGCACGAACTGGGTCTCCTGTATGAGTCTGCTCAGTCCAATGATGTGATTATTCGCGATGAACCATACGCCTTGAACTTGTTCCTCCAGGCTGCGGAATTGGGGTACAAGTTCTCACAATACAGGCTGGGATGCTCTTACGAATACGGCTTGCTGGGTTGCCCAATTGATCCTCGGCATTCCATCATGTGGTACTCTCGCGCGGCAACTCAAGGAGAGCACCAATCTGAGCTGGCCTTGAGTGGATGGTATTTGACCGGCAGCGATGGTGTCCTGAACCAGAGCGATACTGAGGCATACTTGTGGGCTCGTAAAGCGGCCATGGCAGGTCTGGCCAAGGCGGAGTATGCGATGGGCTACTTTACCGAAGTGGGTATTGGTGTCCCTGCGAACTTGGAGGACGCGAAGCGTTGGTATTGGAGAGCCGCTGGTAAGTCGATTTCTTCTTCGAGCCTTACGATTCATGAATATCAGAAAGCTAACCCCCTGCTTAGCTCAGGAATTCCCCAAAGCTCGTGAACGATTGGAGGATCTCAAGCGTTCTGGTAAGAGCGGCCAACGACAGCGCGAACGCATCTCGCGAAGCAAGATTGAGAGGCAGCAAGACGGTGACTGCACAATCATGTAAGGTTCTTCCTCATGACGGACTGAATACAACCATACATTCCAATTCAAAGATGGGGATGAATCAAAGAGGGGACACGATACCAATGGGGAGGATGACGACGCCAATGACATACCATTACACATTTATACACGCAACTGTCAAGACGGAAGACGGGCACAGTTGAAATTCATGTTTGAGTATTAAAAAAGAGATACACAGGATGAGAGCGTAGGAGGATTAGGCGTTGGATCTGGTGTACTTTAACTGGGTATGCTTCTTTCTTTCACGAGCGTAGGACTCGTTGGCTGGTGTCTGATGAAGATCTGATTCACGGGGGGGAGAAGGACGTTGATAGTCATCCCAGTCAGGTAGAGATCCTGTAATTGTAAACATACCAAGTTGAGTAAAAATATCCTTGAGCGGTTCAAGCCGTCCTGTGTCATGTTTTGAATAGAGACCAGCTGGGATTGGGGAGTTTCTTTGCCATCTGGACCGGAGAGGGAGAATTTGTGACAAGACAGATTCGCAAGTATTACAGAGAGGGATGGAGAGCTGCCAATGATTGTGGGGGTAGGATTAAGCTGCGTGTGATAGGATTGGTAAAGATGTAAGACGGAGCGTTGCATTCAAACGCAGCCTAGTTTTGGATTCGTCTAGAGCCTCTCTCATATTTTGGTGCTGTACTATCACACGTACATGGGCCTTTCTCTCGCTCTCTTTTTTTTTACTTATAAACCAGCTAGGCATTGACAGTGAAATTCTACTTTTTAAACAACCCCCCAAAGACAGAGGTGGTCCCTCCACCCCCGCCGCGACCTCCGTGGCGCCTCGCTTCCGTGCGAATCCACTCAATGAGGAACTCACGATCCGACATCTTCCTGGCATCGGTCAGCTTAGTCGAGGTTTGAGCCTCGCCAGCATCGAAACTGAGAAGAGTGGGGATGGAAGTGATCATGTAGTCGAGGGCGAGGTTGGGGCTGCCCGACATGATGTCGGGCGAGTCAAACTCGACGGTGGTGAAGGCGACGCCACCCTCGTCCTCGCCTACACCCTGCTCGACGAGCTGACGCATCAATGGCGAGACAACACGGCAAGTGGAGCACCACGACGCGGTCCATAGGGTCAGCAGCGGGGTGCGGGACGACGAGGAGAGGGAGAGGTAGTTTGTGAAGGCATCTGAGTTGCGGATGCTGCAGCCAGAAGGTTAGCCAGGGATGACTTGCAGGGGGGCGGTGGCGGGGGGCGGGGGAGGCAGATGTCTGCCTGTCTGATGATTATTATGCGGGCTGGATGGAAGAGAAAAGGAAATATGACGGAAGATATGATGTAACAAGGCCTGGCAGCTGGGAATATGGCTGCTACCTATGTACAAGATCTGGCTTGTGTGGGTGAGTGGAGACTTGCGGTGCGTATATCTGATTCCTAGCCTGCCGCGGCTCAGACGTCGAGAGGAAGGCTCGAGAGGCAGGGCCGGATCGGACGGAACGGTAGTGCGTCAAGTAGCGAACTGGCTTGCCCAGAAGCGGGCGTAGGCTAGAGCGGAGAGCGGGAGTGTGTTGCATCTGTGCTGTCGCCTCGTTGGGGCCGGGTTTGGTTGGTGTTCTTTTTTTTGTGTGCTTAGAGCTGTGAAAGTTTGGGGAGGGAGCTTGCCTGGGCTGGGGGGAGACAAGCAAGCTGCTTGGTGGGCAGGGGGGGGAAGAAAGAGAGAGGCGGCGCTGGAGATAGCTGGGAACAACCCACTCTAGCTGATGCAACTCAGGAAGCGAGCTTGGCACATGCCCACTAAAAAACGTTCACGAGGACCCTTAAGCGCAGGGCCCTGGTGCGTCATAGTGCTGCTGTAGCGTGGCGGCTGGAGCGGCCTTTGACGCCTGGACGGGACGCGGGGCACCGGCAGCCAACAGTGACTGGCCGGAATGAATATCGCCTGCACTTGCTGCTGACGGGGTTTGGTGCTCACGGGGCTAGGGCGAGCAATATGGGATGGTAGGAGGGGGGGACTTCAATATGGCCACGGGGTGGTCCATGTGTGCAATCTTTTTGACGTATCTTTCATCCGTGGTCCGAGTCATTGCTTTTTCGGTTGCGAGGTAGCGGTGGGGAGGGATTGACGGGGGCTGGGCTGGGGGGAGACGAGGCTCGCTCGAGATGGAGGCAAAAAACCAAAACAAGCCAAAAAACAAGCCAAAAAACACGGTTATTCCTCCTCGCGGAGCTCTATCCTTCGAGGTTTGCGGCATGTTGCTGTTGTTGTTCGTCTGTAACGAACGACTATGTGAGTCTCGCCCGCGTATAAGACACAACCAGGCCGTGCCAAAGGGGGCTCCTCTTGTTTCCATTAAGCTTTTATACATACGTACATTCCACGCGCCCCCAGCGCTGTCTATTGGTACGTTACCTCCACCGTGCCAGGGTTTCAAGTGCCTCATTCCCAATTTATATTACTGCTTTGCACACACGTGCACGTTGAAACGGTGCAGGTGCAGCGAGACAACCCATCACGCACCCGCATACCTCTCCCGCGCCTTGCGGGTTGACACATGCTATGCGCGCTCTCTATTATCCTCTGCTTCTGATCGAGCTGGGCGCATGGTCCAAATCCCGTAGCTATTACCCCGAGACTCTGCGTGGTCCAGACTCTCGGTCGACTCTGTCTCTGTCTCGCTCTCCCTGTCTGCGAATCGCCTCGCCCGCTGAAGAGTAGTCTGGAATACGTGGAACGGCACTTTTGCTTTCGTTTGCAAAACCTCAAGGCTGCTGGCATTCCCTCATGCTCCTCGACACCGCCTTGATTGTAAATGCCCCGACCCTCTCAGCGTTACCCGCCTCTAAAAAGGTCAGCAGCCTATAAACTCCCCGAGTTCATCCTTGCTCATTCCTCCCCCCACCGTGGTGGACCCACGCCCTGCCCGTTGCAGCGGCACCCCCCTCCCTCCCGTCTGCTGCGGCGGTTCTTTTATATAGCCTCGCCTGCCTCGCACCGTTCTCTCGCCTTTTTTTCATCTGCACTCAATCTTTTCACCCGGAAAGCCAAGTCTTTGGCCAGAGGTTCGAGAGCCGTCATGGCTTCCAATGCACCCAATGACGCTGGGGAATCCCGCTGGCGCCGCCTCTTCCAGGGCAGCGGCTCCACCAGCAATGACTCGTCGGATAACGTATCCAAGCCGGCGAAATGGAGCATGGGAATCCTAAACGACAAGAAGACCATCGAGGTCCCAGGTTAGCTAATTGCATTCCAGAGCCTTGTCGGTGCATTTACATCAAGAAACTAACGCGCGAGGACAGGATCCGTGTTGCTCCTTGCCCAGCATCGCAACGAGCCTCTTGGTCTTCGCAACGTCCACGCGAGAACCTCGCACTCTTCAATCCCAGCCGGTTTCGCGGTGGAGAGCCAGAGGCCTTCGACCTCTTCTGCTCGCCCTGCTGCGCCCACCGCGGCGCCCACCGCGGATGAAGAAGAGGTGAAGAAGACGCCTGATGGAGCCATCATCTTGGATCCGCAGCCCGAGGACTCGGCCAACGATCCTCTCAACTGGCCCAGTTTGCGTCGAGATCTTGCCTTGCTGTCTCTCGGCTTCCACTGCATGGTGGGAGGCGGAATGACGCCAATTATTGCCGCGGGATTCAACGATGTTGCCGAGACTTACGGCATCGAGGTCGAGACGGTGTCGCTCACCACTGGGCTTTACATGATGGGCCTTGGTGTTGGCTCCGTCTTTGCCTCGCCCACAGCTATTCTGTACGGAAAGCGGCCCGTATATCTTGCGAGTGCCATCATGTTTGTTGGTACCTCGCTGTGGGCGGGATTCTCCCCCTCTTTCAACTCTCTCTTGGTTGCCAGAGTATTCCAGGGCATCGCCGTCAGTCCCGTTGAGTGCCTGCCTTCCGCCACAATTGCCGAAATCTTCTTCCTGCACGAGAGAGCGTACCGAATTGGCATCTACACGCTGCTCCTTCTTGGAGGTAAGAATTTGGTGCCTCTGGTCAGCGCTGCCATTATCGGGAGGTTTGGGTGGCGATGGGTCTTTTTGTGAGTAAACCAAACACCTCTTCTGATTGGATTTCGGTGGCTAACTGGACAAGCATCGTGGCCGTCATTGTCGCCTTCAGCTTTGTTCTTCTATTCCTCTTTGTCCCCGAGACTTTCTGGGACAGAACCCCAGCCCCAAAGTCTCGCCGCGCTTCCAGGAGACCAAGCTTCCTCCGGAGGTTGTCATCTCGTCACCATACTCCAGGCGTTATGAGCCCGCGAGCGGCCCCAGATGAGATTACACCCGCATCTCCTGCCTCCCCAGGCACAGGCCGAAAGTACGAGGGCGTTCACGTTGGGTTTGCCCCCGATATTGATTTGAAGAAACATGACACGGCGGAGAGCGAGGCGCACGTTGAGAAATCCAACCCATCTTCTGCACCACCCGCAACACCCCCTGCTGCCGCACGACCGGATCATCAAAAAGACGGCACCGCAACTGAATCCCCCGGTGTTAGCAGCCCGGCCGCCAGTGTTTCCAATGCAGCTCACTTTGACTTTGACAATGAGAAGATTCCCGCATCCAGGCTCAACGACCCGCCAAAGATCCACGTCTACACGCACAACTTGCGAAACCAGCCGCCAAAGTCGTTTAAGCAGCAGCTCAGGCCCTGGCACGGGCGTCTCAACCATGACAGCTGGTTCAAGGTGATGCTGAGGCCGTTTATCCTTTTCGCGTACCCGGCGGTCCTGTGGTCCTCGGCCGTGTACGCCTGCTCCATTGGCTGGCTGATTGTCATTTCGGAATCCATGGCCATGATCTACCGCAACGCCGAGTCGTACAACTTCACTGCCCTCCAGACAGGCCTCGTGTACGTTTCCCCCTTTGTCGGTGGTATTCTGGGAACCGGCGTGGCTGGACGAGTCAGCGATGTCATTGTCAAGGCCATGGCTCGACGCAACGGCGGACTGTACGAGCCAGAGTACCGCCTCGTCATGGCGATCCCCATCCTAATCACCACCTGCGTTGGAATTATGGGCTTTGGGTGGTCAGCCGAAGAGAAGGACCTGTGGATTGTGCCCACCGTCTTCTTTGGCATCCTTTCATTTGGATGCTCGCTGGGCTCGACCACGTCCATCACTTTTTGCGTCGACAGCTACCGCCAGTACGCTGGAGAGGCGCTGGTTACGCTCAACTTTGCCAAGAACATTTTCCACGGCCTCGTATTCAGTCTGTTTGTAACTCACTGGCTGCAGAGCGATGGCCCGAAGCAAGTGTACATCTGGATTGGCATCATCCAGCTGATCTTGATGCTCTTTACTATTCCCATGTACATCTACGGGAAGCGGGCACGCATGTGGACGGTCCGCAAGAACTTCATGGAGAAGTTCTAAAGGCGCTGGCTTGGGCGTTTTTTTTTTCAATTTGACGAGATTTATAATTAATGATGTACGCATTCATGGTAGCATTGGGAGACTGGATATCTCTCGGTTAGGGCATGCATATATAACGGTTATTAGATCATTTTCTTTGCAAGAAGATGTTTGGAATGATGCAGCTAAATCATATTTGATACTATATATTCACAAAGTCTTCTTCCCAGTGATAACTGCCTGCGGAACAAAACCGGAGCGAGGTTGGACTTTGTTTTAAGCCTCAATATTTACAGTGTGCATTTATGCTTGGCGCACACAGTCCCCACCCCCACCACCAAGGAAGGCTCTGGCAGCACAGCACGGTATAGCGACAAAAAAAAAACTAGGACGCTTTTTGTAATTTTTTTTTGGTCCGCAAGAACACATCATGGCGTCCTCGTCAAAGATCCCGCACTTGCTGGAGCCATATATTTCCGTGCCAGACGAGTCGTCCCTTGTCCTCGTGACGAGCGTGCTCGGCGCCGGCGCAAACTGGCTCGTCCTCCGACACCTCTACTCGTACCTGCGCGGGGCACCGTCGGGCGAGGGCCAGGACAAGGACACGGGCGTGGTCCTGGTGAGCTTCATGCGGGATGGAGCATTTTGGAGAGACGGCGCCGCAAAGCTGGTTGGTCACTTTCCCTCTCATTCTGGTTCTAGGCTGTTGCTTTTTGAAGCATGCATTGCTGTTTTTAGGAATTGTTGCGAGTCTTTTTTTTTTTTTTTTCCCTCTGGCGACTGACGAAATGACATGCACGCTCTACAGGGCCTTGACTTAGATGCCCTCAGCAGGACAGGGCGCTTCCTTCTCGTTGACGGCCTGACGGGCCTGACTACGGGGGATGTTGGCCAGACAGCCAGTGCTCGAAAGGATAGGTTCCTGCGTTCCACCAAGTTTCCCGACATCAAGAGAGACGTCGAGGCTGCCATCGCGGCCCTCGGCACCTCGCGCAAGCTTCTCGTCGTCGATCAGCTCGACGCCCTTCTCGCCATAACCGACGAGTCCACCACCAGCCTCGATCTGCAGAACCTACTTCTCGACCTTCGCGGTGTAAGTCCCTCTTCTCCTTGGAAAGGTTTCGTTTAAAAATAAACATCATCTAACACGGGCTTTGAAAAAAAAACAGCTCGTCCACAGCACACTCGCAACCCTCTCAGCCGATGAGCCCCTCGTCGCCGCCCAGGCCACGACGCTGGAGCGAGAGCACGCAAGCCTGGTGCTCTCGACGGCTCACGCCGCCGACAAGGTGCTCGCGCTGCGCATGCTCGACACGGGCACCGCGCGAGACGTCAGCGGCGTCGTGCGCCTGACGGGGCCTGGCGTAGATGGCGGCGAGACGGCCGAGTTTCTGTACCATGTCGCCGCCGATGGAGGTGTGAGGGTTTTTGAGAGGGGAACCTAGAAGAAGAGGAGGAGCGTATTTGGGTAAATTAAGAGCGAGGAGGGGGTGGGGGGGTTAGCTGCCAGTCTTAATGTGAAGAAGAAGGGAGTGAGTGAGTGGTCATGGAAACGCCTCAATGCTAGAAACGGCGGATATCATGGACGTCATGGATATATACATATATCCAAAACATCCCAATGCAATTGAAAAAGACGTCATCTCATGTCCTCATTGCAATTGCCTGTAAAGAAAGAAAAAAACATCAGTCAGGACAATTGTCGTTCAGCACATGGTTCTTCATTGTCATCATCATCCACCACCAATCAAATGCTCAAAAAAGGGCACACATTCATGCAGAATCAAGATGCCATTTCAGAACCTCGTAACCGAATCCCTATGGAATCTCAGAAAAGCAAAGGGTTCTTTTTTTTTGCCTTGCTCAAACATGTAAAACACCATGCCCATGCTCCAAGCCGCCCCTTTGAGGTCCACTCATCCCACGCAAACCCGTCCCCCCAAAAGAAAAGTTTCGACCACTAACCACCAAACCCAGGTATATTTCCACAGCAGATGGAGGGGGGAAGGGGGGGAAGCGAGAAGCCACCCTTTCTTTCCCCCTTGTTTTTTTAATCTTTCACGTTGGCCATGGTCGCCTTGTTTTCCGCGCGCGATGATGTTCCGTTCACAAGGGTGGGGAAGGGAGAGGCAAGGACGATGCAAGATGCGAGGGCTCTAGAGGGTTGCGAAATATTTCCCGTTTACGACTCGTGCTTGGCAGCACCCCGCGCGTTCTTGGGGTGGCCGGTCTGGAAGCCGTTCTTGAATCGTCGGGAGACGTCCTTGAGGTAGCGGGTGCGGCCGGTGCCGACAGTCTTTCTTCGCTTAGCCTTCTCGGACCAGTTGTCTGGAGGAAAAGCCCAGTCAGTATTTATTCCTTTGGCTTCGGCCGAGACTATGCCGACGCCTCCATCGGATCGCAGTCGTTCTGGCCGAGGAGATTCAAGCAGCGAGGGAGTTCACATACACTTGCGGATCTTGGCAGCAGGGTAGCCGCAAGAAGAGCACTCATGCTTCTGGACGTGAAGCGAGCGGCGACCTAGAAAAGTAAACCCATCAGCCTTCCGTTTCGGTCATCATGTTTCCTCCCACATCGGTCCCCTTCAAGATACAAAAAATTTCCTCGTCGCTCGTTTGTTCGGTATCCATTGCCCTTCGCTGGGCTCCTTCGCTGGCATGTCGAGGAAATTTTTGCTGAGGGGACTGATGTGAGGCCGGGGGATTGAGGGCACAAAGGACTAACCGCATCGTCGGCACAAGGTGTGCGTCTTGTTGTGACGCTTACCGAAGCTGGAGGTACCCTTCGCTGTTGGAATTATTAGCAATCCCGCTGGTGCATCTCGAATTCGAGGGCGGCGACGTACTCATCTTGGCTGTGGTGTTTGGGCGGTTAGTTGGATGGCGATCGAGAAATTCTCAATTTGGAGGGCTTTTTTGGTGGAGTGTCGAATTGGCACTTGGAAGCCCTAATGGCTGCGTTCTGTGAAATTTGTTGGTCACGTGAAGCTATGATCTCACGTGACCTGGGGCACAGTTTAGCGGAAGGGTGAGGGGACAAAAATCCACCAACACGATCGCTGGCGCATTTGCCCAACAATTGAGAGAATAAATTTATGCTACACAAGGGACCCAATGAAATCATAAAATAAACATAAGAATATTATTTGATCCTTAGGGTGAGTTTAGGATGTTCATTTAGGGGAAACATCACCATAGGAGTGTCAGTACACTTTTGTCCTGTGACTTTAGGAGTGGGGACTACCAACAACAGCATACAGCTAATGGGCAGTACGAGTGCATAAATGACACCAAAAACACTTGAATAAATTCCAATAATCAATCAAGTCATTTGAGAATAAATACTACCTCCATTTCATGAGCCATCCTCAGTGTCAATTGTAAGTGGCAGTCGCCTGGTCTCGACAGAAAATTATAATCACATCCCCTTGGGAGCATAAATCATCATTAAGGTATCTCATACAGCCAGCCCAAATAAATTACACCAATCCCAGAACGCCGCATCCGACTCATATGAGCATTTACAGAGAGACCCGCTTTCTTTCAAAATTTCTAGTTTGCAACTTGCATATCGGTTAGTCATCCGTGACCCTTTCACTCCAAGCAAAGAAAAACTCCAAAACAATCTCATTCAAGGCCAAGAGGACGGTCCGATAAACTCGCCCTTGGGAATCGTGGACTTGATTGCTGTTGTGTCCAGATCGAGCGTGTGCAGGGCATCATTGTTTCCCCACCAGTTCGGATCGCTCGCACTTGTCATGTACAGAGTGAAGAAGATGACAAGAGTCGACACGATCAAACCACAATCCAAGGCAGCCGACGTGATGTAATTGTACTGAAGCCACCATCCGGTGTATCTCCGCTTGATGAAGTAGTTGAAAACGGTGCCAGCCAAGCCCCAGCAGAGGTAAATGTAAACGCTAGCAGGAGGAAGCATGTTGGAACCACCGTAAATGAGTGGGGTGCACACATATCGCCAGATGGATCGGGGCCACTTGCGTGCAAGGAGCCAGGTCATGACGGGGGTGACAGCACCAACGAGCCAGAACCATTGGAGTGAAGAGTAAATGGCGCCATGACTGAAGATTCGAGCAGGGCCAATGGCTCCCCAGATTACTGAAGCTGTGTAAAAGACTCGGCTTCCTGGGCAAGTGTACTTGTTCTCCTGATCCAACGAGCAGACATCAGGAATGTGCCCCAAAGCCCAGTTCATCACACAGATTTGGATAATGGCGGACCAGATCGAAGCGACAAGCTGAGACGAAAACATGACTCGAGGGGGCACCTTCATGTAGTGTCCAAGCTTGAGGTCCTGGGCAAAGTAGAGAGCCTGGCCCATGGTGACGTAGCCATAGTTCTTAAACATCATCATGGCCAAGGGTCGTCCGGGAACCATGTATCCGATGATGAATTCAGTCAGAACGTTGAGGCCGAGCTGGATGTTGGTGATGGCCTGAATGAGACCGATCGGGATAAGCCAGATGATAGGGATCAACATGCAAATGACAAAGGCCCAAGCAGGGAATCCAGTAGGATAGCCCACAACAACGCCAAATGAAATGCTGACCATGACAATGAAAAGAGCTATTTCGAGATTAGCAAAAGCTCAATGACCAGCAACTGAACTCAAGGGTGAGATTGACATACCGGCATACCACCAATCCTCGGCGTCGCGATACTTCTTCATTAAACGCATGTGAACATCATCTTCCTGGTGGCGAGCCATCTTGAACTGCTTCCAGATCTCACGACCGTGGTAGAGCCATACGTGGACAATAACGGCTGTAACAGCAGCAAAGGAGAGGCCGTATGCCAAGGCGAATTGAGTCGGGAGGAAGAGAGGCGAATATTCCTTGTAAGCAGTCTCGTTGAAGTGAAAGTTGGAGTCGAGGATTCGAGAAACATTGTAAATAGCGCCCGTGTTGTCGTATGACTCGGAGGACTGCACAGGGAAATAATCGGCGTACCAGGTGCCGGAAAAGTGAATTCCCATGGAAATGAAGACGAAGAAGACGATAATTCCCAAGAGGACATTGGCGATTGCGTGGAAGGGAGGGATCAAAGGCGACTCCAGGTAACCGCTGTACACTGTCCAGTCAAAGGAAGTGGGCATTAACCCATAGCCTGACTGGCCACCGAAGATCTTGTTGATAGTGACGTTCTTGGGGGCGATCCAGCAAACCCAGGTGAAATAGGAGAGGCCCTTGAAAATCCAGCCTGGGAACCAGTACCAAATGAACCCAGCGGACCCGACAATTAGAAACCACCTGTATCTACCAACCTTCCAGCCGTTAGTCTTGGAGGGGTCAGAACCCGAGTGGTCGTGAAGAGTGTAGAACAAGGCGCAGTTGACAAGGTCCGAGGGCCAAATCATGGCGGCGGGCCAGACCAAGAAGCGGCGAGCCAACCCAGCCAGGCCGTAGCCGGTGCAGAGAGTGGTGATGCCGAAAAGGAGCTGGAAAGCCCAACCGAAATGTTGGCCATAGAAGTGTTGCTGGGCAATCAGAACATCAGTAGCATAGAGAACACCGCCACCGTAGGCAGCCTAGGAACAGAGTTAGCGACTGGTTGGCGCAACGTTGAGAAATGAAAGGCTCGCTCACATTGGACATGGCAACAATAACGACATGTTCTTTGTAGTTGAACTTGCCCGGCTTGAGATTGAATTTGAGGCCAAACAGGTTCCATTCTCGATCCGGCATGATGAGATCCCAGCCAAGACCAAGAGGGTAAGCAACGAGCTGGACGACGTAGGTGGTGATGGTAACGCTGGGATTGCGCAAAGAAAAGATCATGTTCACTCCAGAGCCGATGGTACAGAGAAACAAGCCGATAACCCAGGCGCGAACGGTATTGGCGGGGAGGTCGACATCGAAGTTACGGACTACAGCTCGAACCTAGTGACGGGAAAATTAGTCCAATCAGTCCATCAATCCACCCATGGTTTGAGACGGGTGTGTTGGAGGCGGGCGCGTCGTTCGCGAAGTTGCGACCGAGAGCGGCCAGCTCAACAGCGAGGGTGCATACCTCGGGGTACGGGCTGTTATCCTCCATGAGCGCATGCTCGATCTCGATGCCCTTCTCGGCATTTCCCGTGGCGATGGCGGCGTCAACATCGGAGAGGTCGTCGATGGGCAAGTTGGGATCTAGCTTGTGGGCCTTTTCGAATTGCTTCAGGTTCTCGAGACTGTCGATGCCAGAGGATGTGGAAACTGCCGCAGCCGCCTCCAGAGGGCCGGGCAACGGCGTGACGTCCTCTGGCTCGTGGCGCTTGCGAAAGATGGAGGGGAGGACCATGGTGGTGGTTGACGCCCGCGGGCTGGTCGGCAACGTATTCTGAAGCGACAGCCGATGGGAGTTGCGACGTGATTGCGATGGGCTGCGATATGCAATGTGAAGGAGGGAAGACGAGCGAAGCGCCAGACAGCCAGGGCGAGCGTGATTATACTAACTCGGTACAAGGACCAGCTCAGGCGCAAAGAGTGGCCGGGCAGACCCAGCGTTTGGTACGAGGAGTGAGCACGAGCAAGGAAGAGGAGAAGAGGGTTTCCCCCGCGAAGACGCCAGGCGATGGAGATTGGCACCGGCGGGCTGGGGTTTTCCGTATTTAGACAGGCCGCAGGAATGGTGGGACAAAGAGCGAGACGCAGTGGGTGGCACCGAGGCACAGTGGCGCTAGCGTGTCGACAGTGGGCGCTGGACGCTGGACGATGGGGATGCACACTGGACACAGCGCTGGCAGCTGAAGGGCAGCTGAAGAGGGAGGGAAGGGCCCTTTTGGCACCAGGGCGGCTGGCGGCAGGGGTTTGCCGGGCAGGGTGGGCGAAGGCGTCTGGAAGAAGTGGACTAGACTGGCCCGGGCCCCATAGATTTGAGCTTGTCTTGGCCTGCGATGTGGTGGTGGTGGTTCTGTCTGAGAGAGGGAGAGAGAGTGTGTGTGTGTGTGCGAGTCGGGTGCTATCACGGAACGGCACCGGCGGGTTCGTGCACACCTTCCTGGTCGGGAATAGCCTTCGCCGGGGTTGGCGACTCTGGACAAGGGGACCAGTCGAGGCAGGACGCCAGAGTTGCTTTCCCCGTCTGCCCTCTGGGGCCAGATTCGGACCTTTTGTCTATGGCGCCTCAAAAAGATCCATAGGGGCCGAGGGGAGATAGCTACAGGCGTCTGTCTCAACATGGTTTTTTTGCTTTGCTGCGTTGCTTTGACGCACCACGCATGAAGAGCAGCAGATTCAGCATTGCCGTTTTCATTGTCATTATCGTCGTCGTCGTCATCGCCCTTGGCAATTTAATCAATTCGCCAGCCAAGAGAGCAAAAGTCCTCCCTGGTCGTCTCGCCAGCCATGTTGCACCCGGGTTTTCTGCGCTGGTGCGGTGCGGTGCGGTGCACTGCAACTGTGCTACAGCAACATGGCCAGATTCACAACCGCACACATGCTCCTATCCCGCGCAGTGCACCGGGCGCACAACGCACGCCATTCCACCCTCAGCCAATGGGCGGCCCTGCAAACGGCCTGGAGCCCCGAATCGACGCCCTTATCTCATCCGCCTGGGGTTAGCTTCGGTCCGCACCACTGTGTTTCACCCGGGTCATGATTTCAACCGAGACGTGTGCCAAACTGGAAAAGGTTCGCCCTCCGTGCCGAGAGAGGCATTAAGGCTGTCTACTCCCGCCAGCTTGTTATCTGAATATAGGGACTTCTAGAAGTTTATCGGCCTGGGACGCGTACTTCTCCTGATGCATCGATCGGTCGCAACTCTTCCACCAGTTGTCGCCGGCTACGGTTGCATCATGGCAATCAATTCCGCACAGAGGCACGCCGCATACACCAGGTACACGGGTACTATACACCATGTACACACGGTACAAGCCGAATGTAGCCTGCCGTGTGGCGCCTCACTTGGGCGAGCGAGACAACGATGCCCGGCAAACATGTCCCCTCTTCGGCCTTCCATTTTCCTCGCTCCCCCCATTCCAATTCAAAGCCAGGATATTACTGTGTACAGCGCCGATGGTCCGTTGCATTTCATCGTGGATCGCAACCAAAAATCGTGTAAGCAAACCCAATAAAAAAAATAAGATGTCGCCAACTACCACTGCCGTTGGCTGTTTTACGGGGCCTTTCACACATGGTCCCTGCGCGAGGCCCAGCAAAAGGTCCTGTCCCAATGTGTGTCACCAGCGAACTTTTGTTTCCCACCAAGGTGTCCGGCACTCCAATTCCCACTCCAAGTCGCATGAGTTGCAACCATTTGCCCAGAAACCAGCCAGTCGGGTCCGGGATCTCTCTGAGACATGCCTGTAGGGCACCGAGGTCGTAAAAAAAAAATCAAAGAAAAAAAACAGGACCACCAGCTGCATCGACGGCCCGTGGCTTACGTCCGCTTCCCGGAGTCAGCCAACTGCGTGCCCGACGCTCCGGATTTCGCGTCCGATCTCTAGGGAACTTTTGTGGTGAGGCAACGAACCTTTTTGAATGAACCACGTCCCATTTGCTCCGCGCGTACGTAATGGACAAAACTGAAATCCTACTGAGCCTCAATTTCGACAGGGAATTCCGGATCCTTTGCATTTTATATCCATAAAATAAAGCTGGTCTCCCCATTCCAGTGGAGTCGCTTCCCCGGCTCAATCATCAGATGCTTCACCACCCTCGCCTATATATCATGATTCAACGTTTCAACGGCTCCAGGCATATGCGACGACTGGGCTCTTCGTAAACAGCCGTAGTATCGATACGGGCCGCTGTCCCACGTGGCCACCGGGGAATCAAACCAACAATCTTGGCGTGTAGCACAAAGCAAAGGTGCACCCGAGGATCGAATATCCCAAGCGCGATCGCTGCCAAATCGAATCAGTTGAAACCAACGTGGCCATTTCCTGGTAGAAATTCACTTGCAAAAGTCCCTGGCGGTTTCTTTCCAAATACCACCCGGATAGCCTCGCATGCGAGTTCCACATATGCAAAGGATATGTCAAGATGGCCTTTATGTGACCACATAAACCTACTCAAAGCAGCGAGACGCCCACTCCTCTTGCTTGGCCAGTTTCAAAACTTCATGATTGTCCGTAATAGGCTCGTTTTCTTTTAAAATAAACAAAAACTCGTACATCTGGCTCGTGTGTTCGTATAGCTCAGCGGCTGTTAGTATACAACTCCATCCTCCGGTCCTTGTATTACTCCTTTCAAACAATTTGGCATTCCCGGCGGAATCCTCTGTAGGCAAGAGGGCGAGGTTTGTGATGGGTCTGTTCTTCCCCCCTCTTATTTCATATCTTGTTGAAGTCCGCAACCTTTCCCAGCGTCTCGTCCCAGACTGTCGGCCTTCCGCTGGTGACCTTGTTCCACTCGGGCGTTGCAAGAATTCCTCTCACGTACGCCTGCACTTCCTTGGGCACCAAGTAGCCTCGGCTCACGTCCATGAGGCGTGCTGCGAGCACGGCTACGTGTGCGTCCAGAATAGTGGGCTGATCTCCAAATATCCACGTCTTCCCTCCCTGGTTGAACTGATGGAGGACTTCCACCAAGTCATGCATGAATTCCAACGCCCCTTCTTCCGCTTCAGCAACGTTGTCAGGGTCCAAGGAACCGCTGTGTGTAGATTCATGGCTTCACGTATGTGTTAGAGGAATGTGCGCAGTGAGTGTGCTTTTTATATACTCACAATATACTCTTCATTTCAAGGGCACGGCGGTACTTGGGAGAGAGCCCGTTCTTCTCGAGCAGCGCCGCAGCCTCATTCGGGATGCCATACTTGCCCTCTTCCGGTGTAACAACAATCGGTATCACCTCAAAGGAATTGATCTTTTCCATGAGACGCCAGATGATCCCCTCATGCTCTATGGGGACCAGCTCTGGCTGCATCCTGCAGAGCCACTGCGAGATGGATTGGCCATCGTCCAACGAGGCCCGCAGAGCAGGTGAAGTCAGCACAGGAACCTAAGACACAGTGTTAGCAACGGCTTGAGGAGGGGGGGGGCACACGCGGTGCATAGGGCGGGATTCAGATATGTACCTGGCCCCTGGTGTTGACCAAGGTCAGAAAGGGCTCCGAGAGGTGGTCTTCTCGGTGCAGGTTCACCAGCCGGACTCTCACTCGAGGCGCCGTATCGGGGTTGAGGGATTCTCCGAGCACAAAGCCGAAGCGCACCATTAGCGAGTAGAGCGAGAAGGGGAAGTAGTGGAGCGTGTAGAGCGGCTGGTCCGCCATGGCGAACAGAGCGACTCCCGAGTCTTTTGATCCGGGGGGGGAGGGACAAGTTCCAGATTTCGATATGTCCAGGCTGAGCCACGCACGCTGGAGAGAGCGGGAGAGGGGGGGGGGAAGGGACTTGCAAAGATTTCTCAAAGAGACGTTTTTGCAAATATCCAAAAGCCCGGTGAAACAGGTTTACAATTACGTATGCAGAGAGGCACCGGGCCTGCGGCGATCGCTCCCTACACTTCGACCTCCCAAAAGTGGAGCTGTTAGCTGCGACGCGGTTTCATCCTAGAGTCGGCCAACCACCAACCATAACTTGAGCTTGGTGGTTCCAGCACGCACGACCGCACGTACGCCGTCCCTGGCCAAGGAGGGACAAAAAAATTATGGAGAGCAGAGGCGGGTTCACTTGGCCGTGTATCCAGAGGGAAATGTTGATTGATCACTTTTGCATGCATCACCGTGACTGCATCGAGTCGAGGGGGCGACCGAGCCCGTCCACTCTAGACGAAACACGTCTTCCTCAAAGCGATATTGACTTTGCCTCTAACCCGGCTTCCGTCGGGAGGTTGCAGGAGCGCACCACGGAGATCAGATCCTCCAACCTAATCTCAGAAAGCGCACCGTCGATCATTTCCCTGAACAACAATCACGAGGGAACCACTCTCGGAATCACGCCAAACCAAGAACGAATTTCTGTACCGATTCCACTCCGGGACAACTCTGAGCCAACCTCTCTCTCGCTCGTCTTCTCAGGCTCCAAGCCCCGAAAGAAGACGAATCAATCCTCAACCTTGTAGACTCTATCTCATGGGCATCTTTTTTGTTTTCACATTCCTTGAAACCGGTAACCTGAAATATACATGGACTTTTTTTGGGCCAGCTGCAGGCTCTTTTGTCTCCTCAATGATTGACCATAGACTGTTCCTGAAAGAAACGGGAAATTGTCACGATATGCAGGTCTAAGAAACAGTCAGTGGCGCTAGACTTCTAGACATGGTAGATTCCAGGCTGTCAGTGTCTATCGGCGATATTCTACTTTGTTTTTCCCAACTGCTTGTCTCGTTCAAAGAGAGTGCAAAAGGTCCGCTGATCACTCAGATTGGAACTTTGCCATTCCAAAGTGCAAGAGTTTGCATTGTGATGAAATACGGTCCTGCTTTCAAAATACTCTTCCAGTGATCTCCTATCATTTTGTGCTTAAACCGGTATTGGAGTCTATAGCGTAGTCTCAAGTCCTTTTTGGGTAACAAAATAGAGAATGTAGACCAAGCTTCACTTTTGGGAGCAGCGCAAGCAAGGTTGAACTATGTTCAAAAATATATTGCCAGTCTATATATATTTATATATATTAATCTACCGAGGGCCACAGGATGTGAGTGGCACCTGGACCCAATTGTTCACGCTGGCACTGGAACGGCATTTCGCTAACCATGGATGGGGACAATGGTTAGAATAGCTCTCTGGGAAACAGAACATTGCGAAAATTCAGGATAAATACATGCTGCCTTTCCGCGTCACGCCCTTCATATACTGCCAAGCATAGGCTTTGGGCATTGTAGGCTCATTGGGACCGCAAAGATATTGCGTTAAACTACGCACACAAAGTCACAAGCACGTAATTACCAAGATAAGCACGGAGCAATATAAGACACAGGCTGTTCTAGAATTTCAGGGGCTCGTATGTCTCTCTCCCTTTGATGTGTGAGTTCAGCCTCGTCAGGATTTGCGGCAATCTAGGCCCAACCAACCGTCTTCCCGCCAGAGCCAGGATTGGCTTGCAAGCGTGTCTCGGCGAAACAGAAGGCGGGTGTTGTTTTGACCTGCATGTTCAGAATAAGTAAAAGCAAAGCCTCTCTTGTTGCTTTCTTTTTCTTTTCTGTTCAAGAATCCAACTCCAACCGACTGCGGTTGCTTGGAGTCGGCTGCAGTTGGCATGGAAGAGTTTACACACTTGCCCCTCGGAAAATATATCATATATACATCACGCCCTACGATTCTTTTTTTAGCTTGATACATTGCAGATCGATCTTGACACATCATCCGTGGGCGGGTCTGTTTGCAGAATCCTCCCCGTACCCACGACTCAACTGCAGTCTAGTCAACGACGCCAGTAGGCGGATCGAGACTCCATTTCTTGCATCTTGCCCCCCCACGCAGTCATTCTTCCCGTGGTCCGGTCCATCTGCTTTTTCAAGTTCAAGTTTGTATTTGCCCGAGACATGATAATCTCCGCGCAGCTTTGAGGCCATTCAAACAATCCCCCGTGCTCAACCTCCTCGGATATACTGGGCCTCCGCCACATGATGCATCCCGAAACCTCGAAAGAAGAAAAGAAAAAAAAGCAACAAGCGGGCTCACAGCAACAATAACAACATCGCCACCCCTTCCCCGCTTTCGGGCTATCAAACAAAACAAAAAGGAAAAGGAAGCAAATAGACTGGTCATTGAAACGCTGTCAGCCCTCCTTGCTGTTTGCTCTCAGCCCCCCTCCCCGCGTTTCCAGTGCGCTTTGACACAGCAGAGAGGGAGGGGGATCCAAGCCGAAACATGCACACCGCTTCTCAGCCACGACATCACCACCTCAAACCATGATATGATGCCCCACGCGGGTAGAGATCTGTATCTTTTTTTTTGTGATTTCTTTGCTTCCATTCAGCTCTCCACTGTTGGGCACGGCGAGTCATATCCGCTCGCGTGGCGGCCTGTCGTTTGTTTGAAGCCAAAACATGGCGTTTTTCGGGTGACACCCAGACTATTCAGCCCAGCCCAGATGTCTCAGATGTCATGAGACTTGGCAAGCGAGGGGGATCGCGGCAAGCAAACACTAAGACTAAGGCTTTCGTTATCAACGGGATCAAGCCTGTTCGGAACCGAGGCTTTCGTCAAGCTAGCTTCCAGCCACCCACGGTAGGCGCTGGTTCGAAGAGCCGACATCATCTACCCCCCCGTCCCCTTCAGTGGCGCATTAGGTGTTACAGCGAAAATCAAATGAGCCAAATTCTAGATTCGGTCTTTTGAAGCGTTGAATGTCGGGCTGAAAACATAAGACCATATGCATGTCATCTCAACTCCCAAACCAACCCCCCCCTCTCGACTCTCTGTCATTGGCATGCGCCTGCAGGCAAGGCTAGTGAGGCCCTGCATAGCACGACTATGTATGGCTTTGGTTTCAGTGCAACATCGGGTATATTTTCTAGCAGAGCTCATGTATGCCGAGCGTAGCAGACATGCAGCCAGGCCTGAATACTATGCTATACGTGGTCAGGGTATAAGATGTTTCAGTACGACCGTGATAGGCAACGATTGCAGCATAATGCAATGCATGTCATCCCAACGTGTGAATGTAATAAAACCACAGCATATATTATCATCCCGAGACCGGGAACCGATCGCCTATCGAGTTAGTAGTTGAATGCATGAGCCCGGCTATCGGTATTCCGTCTCGGTTACCCTACACTCCAATCACCACCATAGGAGCGACAGAAATTACGATTCTCGCGCCACAGGGGCCCATGACATCAACTACTGAGCATAGTTGGCGGCAAAAGCAATGCGAGTGGACGAAATTCTGAGCATGTCATCACAATCTCGCTGTTGATCACAATCGCTAAGACTAAGCTGCTTCGCACTATGGACGGGAAGCGATGCGGGCTTGAGGATCTTGGAAAATCAAGCCCACGGCTTTGCCAGGAGAGCCCGTGCCACATCCACCCACAATGGCGCCTTGTGCCGGTTGTTGATGTCAAATTTGGCACTCCGGCTTTTCATGAATGAGGCCTGGCCTTTGCGATTCGTCTTACGGCTAGGTTGGCTGACGCTGACGGGGACACCTCTCGGTTGGTTAGGGGCGATGGAACCCTATGGTGGATGCTCCTTGACTGGCATGGATGTCCGGCTGTTGACAAGTGCATCCGCGGCGCAAAGTATGTGGGATACGGAGCGGCTAACTTGAAGAAAAGAAGCTTGGATAAGGAAAAGCAACGCCAGAGCGGTTCCTGAATGCCAGTGGGTGATATCGCATGGCCGGAGATGAAGAATTCAGCCACCAACATGGAACCGGCCATGATGGTGTGCATGTTCCCCCCCACTCGAGTGGTACTCGACGCATCTGCCAAACAGCACCGGTTGGAAGCACAGGGCAGGGTGCCCCTGTGAGCCACGGGCCGACAAGCCACCGATAGCAGTTGATACTGCGGTCAGCGGCCGGAACTAAATGAGTATGGCATCTCGAGGCACGGAGAACATTGACTATCAAACTGTATTCGTAGGTTGCTGCAAAACTTGGCAGGATCCTTGCCGCGATGAGATCGACAAGGCACCACCCTCCAAGACCCCTCGGATCAGCAACCAAAGGATTTTCCTCGAGAAGCTTGAGTGTGCGGAGAATGGGAGCTTGGCTAGTGACCGAGCGGTCCTTCGGGGTACAATGAGGAGGCCGGCACCGTCAACAACCGTACGTCTTTTCTCAGGCTCGATTGCGGCGCCCGCTGGGCATGCAGACGGTAAGTTATGGAAGCACCGGAAGCACAAGGGATTTCAGTAATTTCCTTTGGACGCGGATGCAGGCCCCGGCCAAGGAACAACCCAGGGGTGCCCCCGAGGACAGTCGAATGACAGGCTACCAAATCGGCCGCTGCCCTTTCCATCAGATGGAGCCGTAATGTCACTGATCCCTCCCCAGGTTGAGTTTGTTCTGTTGACCCTGGGGGCACAGGGCAGGGCGCCACCAAGGCAATGCGCCATGGGCCCAAAATGTGCGGATTCTAGGCGAGCTTCTAGCGCAGAGTGTTCAGCTGGCATCGCTGGTCGATTCGAGGGCCTGGAATTGGTTCCAGGGGGGCGCAGTGGGAGTCGACAGCGAATCAAGCCCCGGGCAAGGAGCCAAGACAGCTGAGAAGAGTAAAACTTGGGCCAATGGAGCGATGCCCCTTTTGGCTGCAGGTTGAACTGGGGACCAAGGTGTTAGTGCATATCATGGGCAGGCGTGCATGGTTAGATGCAGGAGACCGGACGAAAGAGAGAAGAATCACCGAGTCACAAAAAAAAGTTGCAATACAATAAAACTAAAATAAAAACTAAAAATAAGGCATTGTGACACATCATGGACATTGTTGGACATGCAATCAATAATAGTTTGGTCAGGCCAGAAAAGTGCCATAGTTGTAGTTTACGTCATTGATTAGACCTTGGCAAATCGAGATTGCAAGCCGGCGATGCCGGGAACGCATGGGCCCAGGGACGGACCAAATTTAGGCACTTTTCTCAAGTGGAGGCAGGCGCGCGTCGGGGACGAACTTGACGTTCAGCAACAACAATTCGTTGTCGGCACAATAGAGTCACTATAGCAAGTAGGTTTGAAAGTGGGAGCGGCTGCAGTAAGATTGTAATCAGGAAAAAGAAAGTGCGGTGCGCGGGAATGTACAAGAATAGGAATCCACGCCTTAGAGATGCATACAAGAGGGTCGCAAAAACTACGACATGTCCAACAAGTCCGCTCTCTTTTGGCCCGTAAAATTTTTTTAAACTTCTCTCTGTTGACACAAGAAGTGGCGTCGGTGGCTGCGGGAAGGAAGGAGGCGTTGGGCGAGTTTTTACCCCTGACCAAGCGTGGGAACGCCTGGTCCCTATTCGGCTAGTACCGTATCATGAAGGCATGATGGCGGTCGCAGACACCAGTCCGCGTATACATCTGCTACTCCTCCAACACTTGTCCCGCTGCGATGGGCGCCGCGGGTTGCATCTCACTACCAAGTCAAGAAAAGCCAAGAGCCTGGGTGGAGAGAGCCAAGTGCACAACTCTAATGGAAAGGGGGCAATCTGTGGACTGGCGGTGGAGAAGCGGCCCAAATTGACTCTGCTCAGGCCGTCAAGCGCTGACTGAACGGCTATTCATCCACTGGCGGGCCATTCCTTGAACCGTCGGCTATCCAGGCCACCTCCCGTTCATCCTGGGCTTCCAGATGGAACCCATGGTGCCTGGGAGGCCTTGGTGATGAGCACGTCAAAGTGGATAGCACACGGAACAGTTCTTGGGAGCCACTTTCCGGCAACTAGTGGAGTGAGCCGCGAGTGTCGACGCGCACACGTCCACGTTAGTACCCCCGAGAAGAAAGAAAAAAGAGAGACCAGTACACAATGGACGGCATCCTGAGTCCCTGCTTGAGACGGGTAGCACGGCTGCCGGAAACAAGAAGCACACACACACACACACACACACACACACACACACAATGAGGCCAGAAACAGGGCGCGCGTATCCGCCACGCCATGCCATGGACATCCGCAATGTTTTGTGCTACCACCGCCTGCACATCCAGCAACCCCAGACTCTCCGCCTCACCCGAGGTGTGGGCGCTGGGAATGTGCCAAGTAGATGAGCTGTGGGGGGGATGATCCGAATATAGCACGCATAGGTCGATGAATGCCACTTTACGGGGGTTTCTCTGAACTGTCAGTGAAAAAAGCATTCGAGGTCACAGTAGGGGTACATTGTGATATTACATTGTGGCGTGCTATTCTGCTAGCCCCGCCAGCCTGGTTGAGGAATTCCTCTTTGAGACAGTGCTCCCCTTCTCGCCCATGTCGGCCCCAGACGTGGCAAAGAATTGCGATGGGCAGTTGTGACAATACACACAATGGACAAAAAATCAGAGTGCGGTCGCATGCCAAGCTGCAGTCGTGAGTACGAGCCGATCATTTTCATCCCGGACCCCGGGTTTCCCGCTTTCCGTGTCTCAATATCATGGAACCATGACACCATGACACCTGCTCGTGTTGAATGTGCATTTCTGGGGATAGCTTGGTGTGCTGTCTGCTGGGGACTTGGTCAGCCAAGCTTTGCTAGGCTGCATTGGATTTGGATTGGGCTGGATTGAATCCGCCAGTCTGGCAACATATCACGACCTTACCCTTCCTTCCCTCTGCTTTACGAGGTGCTTGTAATTACATGCGGTTGCCGTCGCCGTCCAATCGTCGTACGCGTCCTGGTGAGGCGCAGGGCGGCAACTGGTGTTGACCCGGAGGCTTCCACCCGAGGCGGGCCAACGCTATCGTGCGAGAAGATCCATCTGCCCTGTCCACCCTAATCCACTAACGTCGTCGCCCTTGCTCGTTGTCACGAGCCATGTCCTTTGCCGCGTACGAAAAGAGTGGGCTTGGTCCGTCGTGGATGCCGGGCCCTGCCCCAATGCGTTGCGAGAAGCACGCAGCACGGCATTAGCACGGCATGCCAAGCAGACATTTTTTAACACGAGGAATTACTAGGCCGGATTATTGCATGGTTGGAGCTTGGACCGCCCGGGTTTGCAGGTGCAGGGTTGTATGTGGTGGTGGGAAAATTCCTTGGAAAACTTTGAACCCGGACAGGCTGATCTCTGAATACGACCCTTTTATCGCTAGAGCGTGGTAGGGGAGTTGGGGGCTAGAGGCCAGAGGGTTACAATGTTGAGAGGGAGCCGGATGGTGAGCAGAATGGAGTAGTTGGTCCCAGTTTGAGGCGGCAAACCCGCTTGTAAGACTAGAAACCCTGTGTCGATTGGGTCATCATCATGGCGATGTGTGTGCTGCGGCGGAAGAGAAATGACGATGGTGATGATGATGCGTGAACGATGGCGACGACTGGGATCTATACCGACTATTTCTTTGGGTACCCAGGCCTAAATCCCCGTTCCGTCTTCCGCTCGGGGAGGCATTGGCCAGCACCGCGGCCGACTTACGTAGCGCATAGTGCGTACTGCGTAGTGCGCAGTGCGTAGTCGCCATCCAGCGGACATCAGCAGCCATGTGGCATGGCAGTCGGTGGATGGGGATATGTAGGGATTAGGGATAGGGATTGAGCTGCGGTTGATGGATGGGGATGGGGATGTGGATGGGATGGCATAGGGATTGGCACATTCATTAGTGTTCATGGGTCAGTGGGATAACGAAAAAGGATACCTTTCTACGTGATTGCCCGCCCGTATTATCGGGCCCTCGCTTCATTTGCTCGTGACTTTTCCTTTTCGTCTTTGTCTTCTTTTCATTCCTCCTTTCCCCTCCTAGCCCTCTCCTGCGGTTGCAACGAGCAACAACGGACCGTGTCGTGTCCCTCTTTCAGATCTCGCCGCCGCCGCCTCCCTCGTCATCGACGTGTCGCTCGCTAGCTTGGTCCATTTTGTCGAGACGAACTACCACCGGCGCCTGATTCCGACTTGGTTCCCCCAGCTGGAGAAAGAAAAGAGACGACTTTGAAACGAAACGATTCGAGACGAAAAACCAACCAAGACGCACTGGGAAAAAAGGAAAGAAAGAAAGAAAGGATCCGAATCCGAAAAAGAAGGAACCTTGGGCCGCCCCACGCATTCGCAGCCCTCATATTTCAATCAACATCGAATCCCTCACCATTCCTACCTTAACGCCCTTGACCGCCACGCCCCAATTACTCCATTACGTTGGAGGCTTCCAACTCAATTAACCGGCAACCAAACTCGTTGTTGACTTGGCGACGTTGCGACGGGTAGCAACAACAAAGCGAAGGTTCAGCAGGTGATTCCTTATCGTGCAAGCACCGCCACCACCCAGACGCTCGTTTTTCACTGTCGAAATAAGAGACATTCAGGCACCGTCACGATTGTCTTGCCGCCGCGGACCGCGCCCGTTCATTGATTGGCTCAAGCAACAAACGGCGATTTGAGCGAGAGTTGTTCACGACGACAAAAGCAAGCTATCGGAGTAGTGCGGGACGGGACTTACATATCCCATCACATCACATCTCCCGTTGCGGTATTCGCTCGGTTTCACACATTCGCTCCGCTTGCTCCGCCAGCTCCGCGTTAGCTCCAGGGCCAAGCTCCATTGTTGGCACAAGTTTTCTTTTCTCGTCAGCATCTGTTGCTCGCACCCCACTTGGCTCGATTTTTGGCGTACGATCACCTTGCTTTTGGGAGAAGACGACGACGTGACGCACGAAGAAAGAAGGATAGAGAAGCAGGACAAAATTTCCCCTTCTTTCCTTGCTCAACTTGTCCATTCCTCAACCAAACGAGTGTATTTTGCACTCAATCTTCAAGCGACGGTAAGTCAATGGAGAATTGATTTCTTTGGATTCATCCAGCGCATTTCCCTGATTTCGGATCATCCTCCATCACCACCCTCCATCATTTCCCCTCGATCCCTAAGCCCCATCCCTCCATTGGCATTCTGCTTGACACGGGATGACGGGGGAGCTTTGGACGGCATTCCCCTGCCCTTGAAAACACCCATCACCCAATCTATCCGAGCACACTGAGCCACTCCCGAGCAGCCCGGTCCTTGTGCGGCCCTGGTTTTTTTCCTTCTTTTCTCTCTTCTGGCCTCCCTTTTCGTGTCCCCATTTGCCCATGCACTTGGCATTTTCATCTCTCCAATTTTTTCTTCTTGGGCCGTTGCACGCTCCTCTATCCCACCCTTCGTTTTGCTTCCCTTGCTTTTGGAGGAGTGTATCCCAGCAGTCCAGTGCCTGCCTGCCTTGACTCTTCATAGAGGTACATTGGCCATCCCCTGTCTCTGCCCTTGCGCCTTTCCCAATCAATCACAAGCAGAGCCAACCCAGCAATCCGTCCCATCCACATCCCGGTTGGGAGGGGGGCCCTCTTCATCAACTTGAGCTGATTCACCTGAACAAGCACAGAGTCGAGCCCATCCATCCAGCTCGGCCAGGGCCCCAAGTCCACTCTCACACCCAGCACACCCCCCCAGTCCAGCGCAGGCACTACGCTACGCTGTGCACCAGGTACGCTCTCTTACACTTTCTGACAAAGTGAACACGACGTTCTTGTCCACTCCCTCCACCACGCACACCCCCCTTTCGACTCAGGGCCGCTCTGCTAGACTTTGATCCGCACCGGCCCTCCTAAGCTTCAGCTACAGTCGCTGTTCCAGCCCAGAGCCACCGTCTTGTCCGACAAACCCCAGACAAACCCCCAGCCCAGTACTCCTGCCCAGCGCCTGTCCCACCCACCATCGCTGCCCGTCAGATTCTCGACCACGCTCGTTTCGTTTTGGTTTTGGGGCGTATACTCATTCACTATAGTGCATTGCGATCCAGCGCTCCCGACCTCCCGCCGCCGTCGATATCGCGCCGACCGCTGTCTGCTGCCCACCACACCCCAGCAGCCTGTCCTCCCGCTACGACTCTGGCGTGTCCCTCGTTGCTTCCACTGTCGCCCTTGACGCCCGCTGTCGTCGTCATTGCCTACCTCTCGTTATCAACACGCCGCGCCGGCTTCCCCGTCGAGAATAGTTAGATACATGCACCGCTGATTCCACCTCGCTTTCCAAGCCTCACCATCACCGGAGCGCCCTGCTCGACGGCTTGCAATAATCGATATATCGCCTCCACTAGGCTTGTGCTTTGCCAATCCAGCAGTCCCTTGGTTCCAGGAGACACACCCCCTTCGTGTGGCACCCACCAAGCCCCGAGGCAACGGGCCCATCGTGAGAGGCCGCTCCGCTAAACCCTCAGACGTGAGCCAGAGCCCACTATTCCATATTGGGGCCCATCAGAAACCATGGCGCCTGCATCGTCCAGGCTCAAGATTCTATCAGGTCCGTTGTCCATCCTCTCCTGCAATTCTCCCTTCATACCTTAGCTTGTCCCCCCCAGTCGTGCCCTGGCACGTCATTACAAACCACACCGTCCCGCTCATTGTTGTTTTCCGTTTGTTCCATCATACTCCCCTCCTGTCACCTGCCAAAAAATCGACCTCAGCGCCATAGTTTTTTCCCCATCATTACGACGAAGCCGCAAATCGTTGCGATTGCGGCGTGCAATCACTGCAGCACAATATGGACGACAGCGAGCTAATGCGAATTTGTTCAGTGGGAGGCAATCCCGTGTCAGCCTTCCTGTCATGGCGACTCCAGGCCACTAATGCCTGCGACGTGACGCTTGTATGGAAATCGGGCTTCGAGCATGTTTCTCAGTACGGAATATCGTTCAAGTATGTACATGTGTCGAATTGCGTTTCATTCTTCACTGACAGAATATTTCTAGGTCCAGCAGTTTCGGCAACGAACGATTCAAGCCGCGACACGGTACGTTGTATGACCAACTTTCCCAACAATGTGCTGACAATCGCAGTTGTACGAAACCCCGAAGATGCCGCGCGTTCCCCAGAAGGCCCCTTCGACTATGTCGTTCTTTGCGTGAAAGCCCTTCCCGATGTGTATGATCTTGCCGCCGTCATCGATTCCGTTGTCACCCCTCACCACACATGTATCGTTATCAACACCACACACACTCTTGGTGTCGAGGCTGCCATCGAGGAGCGCTTCCCTACCAATGTTGTCCTATCGCTGGTCTCTGGTGCTGAAATTCAACAACTCGGCCAGAGCGAATTTGAACACAAGGGGTCCACCGACATCTGGGTTGGACCTGCCAACAAGAATGACAACATTTCAGCAAAAATCCAGGCCGATATGGCCCAAGCATTGGCAGTGACGCTTAGTTCTGGGCAGGTGGACTGCAAAGTTTCTCCCAACATTCGGCAACAGCAGTTTGAACGAGTCATTGGGTATGTTTCAGCATTTAGCTCTCTGCTGTCTCAGCTAACAAATATTGCAGTCCGATCTCCTTTCACCCAGCTAGTGTCATTTTTGAGACACCCAACCATGCCGTGCTCCTAGAGAAGGTCGGCGTGCGGGACCTGGTGACGGGCGTCATCGACGAGCTTCTCAACCTGGCGAACGCTAATGGCTGTAAATTTGATGGAGAGTTCAAACAGAAGACCATCGATGAGATGTCAAAGATGACTGGTGAGAGCATCATGTGGCAGGATTATGTTGCCAGGAGGCCAATGGAGGTGGAGATTTACCTGGGCTCGCCCATCAAGTTGGCTCGCGATTCCAAAGTGGCTGTCCCTCGAATCGAATCCCTCTACGCCATCCTTCACAATCTCAACATCGTCAACCGAAACAAGCCGAGGGCAGGTGAAACCCCCGCCATTCACCCACCGGGCTCTCCGACCTCGACCTCTCCTCTCCCCCCTCGAATGCCGTCGCAGAACGGCCATCGCCCTCCTCCGATGATGAATGGCAACGGCATGCCGCCACGTGGACCCAGACCTAGGGGCTCTTCGAACCTTAGCCAGGGAGGCATGCGCCGTGGTCCACCTCCCACGAATGGTGGTCCACCAAATGGGTACGGACGACTTCCTCCGGCCATGAACAACATGAACATGATGAACGGTGGAGGATCTAGGCAACCTTCAAGGCGGGGATCTATAGACGAGAGCAACCTGGAAGAATTTTCACACCTGGTTCTCTACGACAATATCCCCGAGGGTTCAGAACCTGGTGACGATCACAATCTTCGCGACCGAGAAATGCATCTCCGACAGCGCGAAATGGCATTGCGTGAGCAGGAAATGCGTATGCGCCGTGGGCCACCACCTGGAGCTCGCCGTGGACCTCCCCCTCCACGAAGCAGCAAGCAGGTCTTTGATGACGACGACGATGATGACGATGAATATTTCGATCCTACAGCAAATCCCGCTCCTCCGCTAATCGACCCCGAGAACTTTGATATGATGAGCGTGACCTCGAAGAAGAACCGAAAGGCTCCAGGACCTTCTCAGGCTCAGCTCCGACGGAATCCCGATGACCTGCAGCAACAGGGCCCTCCTCGAAGCGGCAGGTTTCGACCCAGCTTCGGCGGTCGCAACCGTTCTAGCCAACTCAGCCATGCGCCTACAACCACCAACAACATTCTTGATGATCCACTTCTGAATTACTCATCTAATCGATATGGCGCCGTGGATCGAACAACAATGAATGCCAGCTCCCGTGCCAACTCCCTCACCACATCAAGACCTGAGGATATGCAATACGGCCCAGGTCCCGGCGGACCCCCCGGTATGAATGGAGCATACCCTCGACGAACCAGCCATTCTCCCGGTAACCCGTACAGCCCTTCTATTCGAGGCGGCAGCCGACGCCCCTCCCCTCCCAATGGATACGCACCTGGTCCCGCGATGAACGGACGACCATCACCCCCCAACGGTGTTCGTCAACCCGTTCCTCATTACCCTCCAGGTCAGGGCAACCAAGTGGCACCTCAAGAGGTTGAGCAACATGCCGGGGTGAGCACTCTCCCACAAAAGAAGCTTAGAAATGTTCGAAGTCTGACGGGTAGTGCGAGCGCTAGCGCGGACAGTGGTGAGTTCGACTCGGATCCATCGGCACACAGCAGCCAGGGTAGTCTGCAACAGCGACCGCCCATAGGAGTGCGATAAGCCAGGCGGGAATCGTTCTACTTAATCCAAACGCCCGAAACCGATTCCTTAGCCCAACGAACACCGAAATGGACACGAAGCCAATTCGTCTACTTGGCCAGCCTGTGACTTTTCGGTTTTTGTTGGGTATAATTCACAATCATAAAATGGTGCAGCCCAGAGGTTCTGGGCCTACGCAGTCATACGACATACATCCAACGCGGATAGCGATTTCATTTTGTCTTTTTTTTTTTTTTTATACTCAGCTCCATCAACACACGAGACGATACACGACACTGGGTCAGGGTCACTTTGGACTATTCTAGGAAGATGATGTCTTCATAATTCCTATGAACTCGGTACAGTCCTGTACATACACTTGGAACGACAAACCCAAAATAACCTTTTCTGGTAATATTGCATTGGTGCCGGAATTCATATTCTTTCGCTATTCAGCGCATAATTGATTATTTGGCCGTCACGAGTTTCAGATCAGCGTCTCCCTGCCTCTTTTTTTTTCAGCGTACTGCGTGGATGTCAACCAGCGAGCTTGAACCATGCGGGAGGCGTCATTGATGGAGACATGCCGCCGGAGGATTAGCTACAAAGATGCGGATGCCTGCTTGGGAACATTGCAGGTGTATAAAATCAGTCGTGTCTTTTGTTTCTGGTTTGAGTCCCCTCCATCCGCCTATCCTCTTGGTACGGCAAAAGGGGGGGCTATGAAAGGCATTCTTTTTATGGCGGGACACAGCAATTAGACTATGGACGGTTTTTTTTTGTTTCGTTTTGTTCTAACTTTGTTTTGTTTTATACGGTTCCAATTGTTTCGTTTTGCGGATTGTTTTAGTGGGCGACTGGAAAACCCCAAGGATTACGTGGTGAACATAGACAGCATGAGGCTACCTTACAGGAAAATGGAGATGACGACGACCGATTTGTCCTCAGATTGCAGCGGTCGAAAATGAAGGAAATAATAATCCTTGATGCGAAGTGAATTTGGGTGGTGTTGCAAATGGGAGAGCGTTGAATGGCATGGGTATGGGTGGTGGCATGTTGAAGGCGTATCTTCAATTGGATACGCAACTAAACGATGCCTTCCATCAGCCAGGAAATTTAGTCAGTTTGGCGTCTTGAAAAGCATAATGTATAGTATGGCTTAATGACGAAAAATTTGGAGCTCTTCAAACACGAATGCGTCAAAGTTATCATGGCGACGACCTAAATCATGAGCGTGATGCATGCGCTTTCTGCAGTAAAGAGGGGGTGCAGCTCTATACTTCTATTTAGTCAAATTTCTACATTGCCCTCGTGTCTGGAGTATTTGCATATTCTCGAATCTGAGACGATCAAAGCCCTGGGCGCCATCACCATGTTCGATGCAGTGCCTTTATTGCTGTTTATTTGTTGATGTTTTCTCCCAAGCCCTTGAAAGATAAGCGTGCACGGACCAATCATCGTAGCCTGCCAGAGAGACAGCCCCCTCACGACGCGACGTACAGCAACACGCCAAGGGCTTTGGTTATACACATGTAGATTACGCCTGATTTGCCGTGCTCATCATTATCCTGCACCCCCCCCACCCCCC
>NAJI01000681.1:90305-112882 GCA_002179835.1 Calonectria leucothoes
CCCCCCCCCCCCCCCCCCCCTAAACTCGTTTAGCAGCAACGAAGAAACCCTTTTTTGCTCAGGCGCAGGAATAGGTTACCTCGCAGTCAGACTTTGCCTCAGCGATTACATAAAAAACCAAAGCGCTCCGTGCGTGCTCCAAGCAAGCGAACCCGTCAAACTCGGACTTGCGACCGACACATTTTCCCCAACCTGCACCTATTTTCCAAACAAGCCAGCAATCAAGTAAAAAGAGAAAACATGTCTACCCGCAGCATTGGCGGCTCGCAGGCGCGCCATAGCATGGTGTCGGGCGGCAGCGCTCTCAAGTCGAGACAGCTGGTGAGTCTCAACTGTCGCTTTCGGGGGTGGCTCTTTTTTATTGTCTATTCTTCCCCGTTTTCTTACTATATCTGCTAACACCGGGCACCCAAAGGCACAACTCAACTCCCAGCTTGCTCAGTTGTCCGTGAACCTCTCGGATACGGAGAACCTTCTTCGCATGACGAGCGTTCAGGCAGAGGCCATGAGGGGGCTAGGAAGCTGGCATGGTGGACTGTGAGTCTTTTTCTCTTTTTTTTGTTCGTCTTCAGATTCATTCAGCTCTTTTATTTCCCCCGTGTTGCCCATACACCGCGGGCGCGTAATTGTTCAAACGATTCTAACCGTGCGGTCAGGTTAATGTCAGCAAGCAAGGTGCTTGGTGAGGAGAGCGTTAAGGAGGCTGGGCAACCAGGGAAATAGAGCAATGCGGGCTATTAATCAGCAATATATCGACAAAATGAAGACGACAATCACATGAATTAAATCAACGGGAAGGATTGTATTTAGGTCTTGGTGTTTTTTGTTTTTTTTTGGAACTCGATGTGTGGTTGAGACTGTAAAATAGTCGACCAACTGATAGAATCATCGGAGTCCACATCTAGAAATCTATCAAGGAGGATGATTCCTTGTACATGAGCACTGAGTACACATCCAGAGCACTTTGATTGCATCCACCTTAGCCTGACGCAAAACGCATTCATCAATTCGTTGAGCTGTACTTCACAGTCCAAGCTCACGGCATAGATGACCGCGAGACTGGGGTCTCGGGTTGCAATGAGGTTGCGCAGTAATGTCCAATATCCACAGAAACAACTTTCTTGGCGCAGTTCATATCATAGCCAAGTCAGGGCCTAGGTCTGAGCTCATTGAATGGAATGTGAGTAAGTTTCTGACTCCACGACATACTGAGGAGAACAATGTCCAGGCAAGTTTGCTGTCTCAAGGGAGAACCCCCTCGCTGCTGTTTTTGGTAATTGTTTGCGAGACAAATCCAGTTGGTTTCCGCTTCATGATACTGGGGTCGAGTCTTCCATCGGCTCATCTTCATTCGAATCCACCGTTTGTTGGGCCTGGTTCCTAAGTGCTCGCCTCTTCTGCCTCGGAGCCCCGACCGGATATCGTTTGACATTTCCGCATGTCTTGCACTGCATTTTCAGTACGTCGGCCCAAGGCTTTTTCCCGCCCTTGCTAGCGTTCTCCACGACGGAAGTGCACGTCTGCCCTTCAACAAGCAGGGTGTCACAAAACTTGCATATTGTGCGCTTGACAGCTGGGCTTTGCCGAATCTGAGCCTTCAGGCTCACGGCTCGCATCCCCGAAATCATCTGCCGGGACATGTTCTGCATCGCGGCATTCTTGCTGGCGTTTCGTGCTTCGGCACTGTGCTCATCGCTGCTTGGTGGTTTTTTGGAGGCATCAGAGGCAAGAGGATGCTGCTGAGCAGCCAGATATGCGGCTGCTTGGTAAAGATAGGAGGCTCTGGTGTAGATATGCCTGTTCTGAACCCCTTGCGGGCCCTTCGTTTTTGCCATTGGACTTTTTTTTATCCCCTCTCGGGGTATTGCGGCGAAATTCGGTCGTCGCTGTGTCACAATGCTAACTTTTCAGACTCATCTGGAAGCACCACGACGGCTCCGTGCCGACCTTTATTTTTGACACTGTATGCAGCCAGCTGCCTGGAGCCTGTCACGTGAAAGGACGCGGTGCACGGGCCCTCTTGGCCTCAGGGCGCAGCGCGGCTCTTGCTTGTGTCTTTGGTGGCATCTCCTCCTCTCAGCCTCAACAAACAAAACCTCTTTCGAGTCTATCCCGGAACGAGTCCCAGGCTTCACGCTCCGCCATCCTCCCTCTCAAACCTTTTCTCCATTTCACATTTCTTCTGTGCCATCGCACCTACGCGAGGTACCTTCCACTCCCACAGCAGCGCGCCAGTTCCTTCGGAGTCGCATCCCCCCCCGTCTGCGCATCAGCCTCGTTCTAGGCGGCCATCGCGACAGCTTTTGAATCTCCCCCATCTCTAACCAACCCCAAACCATCGACAACATGTCCCACGAGGAGGATCTCATCGACTACTCCGACGAGGAGATCGGTGGCAACGAGACCGCCGCCACCACCTCCAATGGCAAGAAGGGCGAGCTCGCTGCCGGCAACAACGTCGACAAGAAGGGCAGCTATGTCGGCATTCACTCGACCGGTTTCCGTGACTTCCTTCTGAAGCCTGAGTTGCTTCGCGCTATCGGCGACTGTGGTTTCGAACATCCTTCGGAGGGTCAGTCCTGAAATTCTAATACCCTAAGTCATCAAATCTCCCTTCCCTTCAAGCGTCCGTCCATCTCGCAAGCAAGAAAAAGAATGGCCAATTCTTGCACCAAAGTCGTCGTCATGACCGCCGAGCCCGTACCAAACTTGGACCTGAGAGACGGTCCCTGCATCCGCAACATCCGGGCTTGAGAGACCACCGGTGAAAGGTGGTCTGTCGCATGAATCAACCCGCATGTCATGGTGATCGCGCTGAAGTGCGCATGACATGAGCGGTTGGTACGAACGGATTGACACAATATTGGTGGACACGGATGAGAATTGCGCAGTCACTTGATGGCCCGCGCAATACGCCGTCTGGTTGGCGGCCAAAGTTGACGAATGCGACTTGCATCTCCTCAAGACGTCAGCCTTGAAGGGAATCCGCTCGGCATTTCGAATTGCATATCTATCTCTTGAGAAGATGCAACATTATATACAGGCTAAGCTGCGACGATGGACGGACCCTTGACGCTACACCCGTCGTTCGTTGCTTCTTGGAAACAAACTCTAACATCGATTCGATCGACAGTCCAACAAACATGTATCCCTCAGGCTCTTCTCGGTGGTGACATTATCTGCCAGGCCAAGTCTGGTCTTGGTAAGACTGCCGTCTTCGTGCTCGCCACCCTTCAACAGGTTGAGCCCGTCAACGGTGAGGTCTCCGTTGTCGTCATGTGCCACACTCGTGAGCTGGCCTACCAGATCCGCGACGAGTACAACCGCTTCAGCAAGTACATGCCCGACATCAAGACCGGTGTCTTCTACGGTGGTACTCCCATCAAGCAGGATGTGGAGACCCTCAAGAACAAGGACACCTGCCCTCACATCATTGTCGGTACCCCCGGCCGTCTCAAGGCTCTGGTCCGCGACAAGGCCCTTCGTCTCGGCAGCGTCCGCATCTTCGTTCTTGACGAGTGTGACAAGATGCTCGACCAGCCTGGTAAGCTTAGACTTGGCTAGTAGACATTTCATTTAATGACTAACCCCCGGGTAGACATGCGTACCGATGTCCAGGATGTGTTCCGCGCTACTCCCCAGCAGAAGCAGGTCATGATGTTCTCGGCCACCCTCTCCGAGGAGGTCAAGCCCATCTGCCGCAAGTTTATGCAGAACCCCACTGAGCACTACGTGGATGAGGATACCAAGCTCACCCTCCACGGTCTTCAGCAGTACTACATCAAGCTTGAGGAGAAGGAGAAGAACCGCAAGCTCAACGAGCTCCTCGACGAGCTCCAGTTCAACCAGGTCATCATCTTTGTCAAGAGCACCGTCCGTGCTACTGAACTCGATAAGCTTCTCCGGGAGTGCAACTTCCCCTCAATTGCTGTCCACTCCGGAGTCAGCCAGGAAGAGCGGTATGTTCAGTACGCAACCTACCTGCGGGTTCCAGATCTAATTTGTTCTTAGTATCCGCCGCTACAAGGAGTTCAAGGAGTTCAAGAAGCGCATCTGCGTTGCTACTGATGTGTTCGGTCGTGGTATTGATATCGAGCGTATCAACCTGGCCATCAACTACGATCTTTCCAACGATGCCAGCTCCTACCTTCACCGAGTCGGTCGTGCTGGTCGATTCGGTACCAAGGGTCTGGCCATCTCCTTTGTCAGCACCGACCAGGACCAGGAGGTTCTCAAGGAGATTGAGAAGCGATTCGAGGTTGCCCTTCCGTAAGTTTTTATTCAGATTCCCCTTGTTTGGATGGGCAATGGCTAACTGACGCTATCCACAGTGAATTCCCCAAGGAGGGTGTTGATGCCAGCACCTACATGGCCTCTTAGGGTGCCGGTTTGTGTTTAGGGAATATTTTTGCTACAAGATGGGACAAACGCTTTCGCCGCCGGGCTCCCGAGAGATTTTGGGAAGCGAAAGAATGGTATCAAGACATTGACGGGGCGAAAAGGAAAAGTTGCGAAATATCCGGCTTTGCTTGTATTGAGTCGTTATATGAATATGTGAATCTGGACTATGGTCTATCTCCCTCGTGACGTGATTGCAAACTTTGATTGAGTTTTCTTTTTCTACGTTCGTAAACAATAGGCATCCCAACTCGCTGTAATTGCAGCCTAAACAAAACATTTACACTCCTTTTGAGTTTAAAGCTTGTTTCGGTCTGACACCTCGTGACATCGTGGCTGTCTCAGGCGAGCGGTTGATTTCGGCTTGACTATGTGTCATTGCCAGACAAGTCACGCCGATATGTTGCACGCGGATGGCAGATTTTTTTTTCACCTTCGCCTTTCCATCCAACTCTCTACCCCATCGCGTCATGCCATGTAATGATACTTTTTCCCGCTTCCCTATACGGCGGTGTGACTGTGATCCGCCGATGGATTGTGTTCAGCGGGTATAGGTTCATTGGTGTGCGTTCGTGGCAGTGCGGCTGAGTCGGGGGGTGAAAAAACAAAAAGACTGCTGGCTAGTCGATTTGACTTGTGTGACGAACGTGTTTCTTTGCTTGTTGGGGAGGAGACAAGGAAAGTTCCAGGCCAGGTCTACGGGGGGGAGGCTGTAGAGTCGAACACTGACTGCGTTGTCGTGCAACAAATAAACTATACCCGGGGATAGGTCACATTTACAAACTTCACTCGGTACGTACCATGTTGCTTGGTTTTGGATTTGTTGGGGTATGTTTATTTTTCCATTCATTCGTCTATTCTCGCGGGACGCCCCCTCTCCCTCCATCCCTTGACTTCTGGCATATGCAGGTTCAGTCCCGGTGCGATGCAGGACTGACTATTCTTTCGTCCAAGTCTCACGTGCTTAACTTGTGACACGTCGTAATATTGAAATTACTCCAAGTGGTGTGGTGTGTGGATTGAAATGCTGGTGTAGTTTTGAGGACGCCTACGTGCGATGGATGGGTGGTTAGATGTCTAACACAGCGTCCCCTTCCTGCATGTTAGGACGCAGGTCCGTTCACGGCAGAGGGGAATAATGTCCGAGGCAAAGCGACCCGCTTGCTTTAAAAAAAAAAAAAAAAAAAAAGGAGACCCGACTATCTCACAGCTGTTCTCATAAAAGCTCATCATAGTGTCCGTGTTCGGACTATGTCGTCAAGCTGGTTACCCTAAAGCTGTCGGTCTGCCCGACCTGGGCTTGACCGCTTACCGAAGTGTAAACAATAAATAAAAAAAACACCTAGTTGGACGCAATAGTTGCTGCGCCGGCCCAGTAAAGCTGCCCGAGGTTGGATTCCGAATGGTTCCCTGCCATATGCACAAAGCAGCCAACAAGCTGATGCATCATCTGGTTGTCGTGGCCACAAGGCTCAAGCCCGCCTTGCCCTGGCTGCGGCCATTCATGTGTGTCTTGGTTTTGCCCCGCCTTGGCACCGAGAAGATGCATGCGTGCATGATATTGGGTTAAAGAGAAGAGTACGGAGCCAGTTCGGTGTCTGATCGGCAGGGAGGAGCAGGGAAGACTGGACACGTTACTGCTTAATTGAGGGTGCCCAACGGGTGAATGACACCGAGCCGGCCACCATCTTCCATCAGCAACCGCCACCACAGCCAATGATTCACATTTGCAGGCAGGCTTGTTCAAGCTGGCATGAGAAATCTACCTCGGCACCCACACTACCGAAAGACGAAGAAGGCGAGCGTATTCATCCCGTCTTCATGACACGCAGGGTGGGAGGGGGAGGCGGTGCTGCCCGCGTGGACTTGAGTGGTTCATGCTAATTCGACGGGTGGCAATGTCATCCCCTCCTCTTCTCCATTGTCGTCATGCGGGGACTCATCTGAGGGGGAACACGGTCCATAGTACGACAGGGCAATTTAGATTCGGCGGCGGCGGAACCGAAGCATGGAATGGCAAGGAATACTCGTCTGGGTTTCTAGAGACGTCTCGAAAAATGCCTGATTTGATCGTGATCAGGCGTCAATCTTCTCCCGAATTCCACGGCGCCGGCGGCTTCCCCGTCTGCCTGGGCAGCGCCAGAAATCATGAAACACTGCGCAGAGTAGGATTCGGCTGCCTTGCACACCACCCGCTCACCAACCAACCTGTCGCAGCATATGCCTTGGCCGGTGTGGTGCGGTGCGGTACGATGCCGTGCTTCTTCTAATCGGGCACTTCAGCTCATCCTTCGTCGGGCACCTAACCTATCCAGGGAGCCAACTTACCCTGGACTTCAGCCGGCTTAGGCAACCACGGTGTTTTTTTTTCTTTTTCCCATCTCACAGCTCGTCAATCTGACGGTGAAGCCTAGTGGATCTCTTCGCTGCCAGAGAGTTCCATACAACCTTTCATGCACGACACGAAAAGGATTCCATCTCTCCGTACCCCTGTCAGACAGGACCTTGACGAGTGGGTGCCCAGAGTCCGTCTGAGATAAGACCGGGGCTTGCGGGAGGCGGGAAGCGGCTGGCTGAGCGGCTGGCCAGCTGCCTGCACCGCAGCATCTGGGACGCCAGTTGTCGGAGCACTCAGTGTCGTCACAAAGTCATGGTTGAGCGTGATGGAGCATTGCCCGACCTGGCCTGACTCCAGTCCTGCTTCTCCACGCCATTAACCTGGTGAGAACACGAGAGGGATATCCCCGAGCCAGGGATATGTGGAGTGTCGAGATACCGCGTGAGCGCTCGGTGAGTCAGCCACGAGCACGATGAGCACGACGTGAAGGCTGATGAGTGGGCCAGAACCGCGCGGCAGCGAGGTCCACTGGCAATGTGTAAGTGGGGTGAGAAGGACCCACGGTCCGACCTTGAATGAAGCACGAATGTGTTCGATCTGTGACACGCTGCCGTGACTGCATAGGCCATTCATTCATTCAATGTGACTTTGCCACGCCGTTTTTCCCTCCCCCTTCTCGTGAGGAGCCTACCGAATCTAGGCGCTTCCTTCGACCCTAACGTGCTTCATAGGCCTGCAGGGACCTCAAAATTTTGACCGTCCAAGCTCCATACAGTGACAACAAGAACGTCACCGCATCAATAACCACAATCTCTGCCAACACTGCCAGAACACGGCGGCGGTGAATATCCGAGGCAACATTGAACACGACCCTTGCGCAGACGAGGCGGAGAATAACGGATTAGGCACATTTGTTCGCACCAGACCAATTAAACAGGACAAATTCACCAATGGTTCAGGGTAGGGCTAGCTAAAATAATTTGACTCATTCTTATGAGAACCCGGGAGGCGCCCAAAGTGGAAAGCCGTTGTTATCCAATGAATGCGAATCTGTCGGAGGCGACGGAGTCATCATGGTCGCCTCCAAGCCGGCACCCAACCAGGTTCCCCCGCCATTGACCAGGGCTTCGACTCCCTATCGCATTTGCTCATGATAATGATGAAAAGGTTGAGCAAATAATTACACCAAAGGACATACATACGAAGTCGCCATCATGGCAACCTCAATGTTTAGCCATGACGGGCACTTGCGTCTGGATGTTCGGAACCGGCCAATATGGGCAGACAGATTGGATGCTTACACCGGGCCGGATCCAATCAGCACACTCTGGCATGCCATAGGAGCGGGGAATACTCCGCTGCAGCTTCATGAGCGGCTCCTCCTGCGAGTTCTAGACGGGAATGGTGTGCCAGGATCGAAAGGTGCCATGTAATGATACTTTGTCCTTGTCGGACTTCGCACCTTCAGTCATTCCTCAGCGAGTCGGGTCTCCATCGCCCGAGGAAGCCTATCCGGACTCGAGGCTGGGCTTGGGCCTTTTTTAGTATCAGGTCGCACACCTGTGGCGACGGGTTCGCATACACCACACGGACTCTCTCACGGACAGTAGCACAGGGAGATATTGGATGGCAAATTGCAACCCTGCGCAACGGGAGCGATGAACGAAAGCCAAAAGCTACCGCCGAGCAGAATTGGTGATGGCGAACCTGTTCTCTCGGAATTGTTAGCAATCCGGGTACCCGGTGGAGTCCTGTCCGCCCCCAATTGCCGAGACGCGTTCATTATTGAGGCGGTGGCCTGGGGTGCTGAGGTAATGATTTGTCCCGAAGTACCTCCCACTTTGCAGGACGCGTCTCGTTGGTACTGGCGAGTGTCGCGTAGGTGCTGGTGTCCGGCGGGCGGTAGAGACCAGTACATGCAAGTCACGTCGTCGCTATCGCGGTAACGCGAAAGAGATTGGGGCCTCGTTAAGGGGTTGGTAGCGCAGCCACATGGTGGGAGCACGGACCATATACTGTACTGTGCGAAAGTGGGAGAGTGGAAGGGGTCGTGTGGTTGAGCTTCGAGGGGATCGCACACGCAATTGTTCCAGTGTGAGGCAGGTGTTGGGATGATCCATCAAGGATAAGAATGTATCACCAGTGTAGATTCAATCATTTGCATGCACCAGGTAAGATGAGGAGGGAATAGGGGTTGCACATCTCCGTGCCATGCGCCACCGTAGTTCAGCCATACTCGTCATGGTCACAAGGGCCTGGAGAAGAGTCAAAAAAATAGACACCAGGCAGAATCCACCGCTCGAGGCCTGGGTGCATCCGGGCAACTGAAGTGCAATTACCAGCTTCTCCCGAAATTGGTTGTGACCTCGCCGCGGGAAAGATAAAGATGTGGATGCCAGTGCCGCAAGGTTGCAAAAGCCTTGTGTCCAATTTTAGATGGTCGTTTGCGGATAATGGCTGTGTGCCTCTACTTGCTGGTCGCTTAAGGTAATTATCGAGTGAACAGCCTCTTTCTTTCCCCATACTGGATCGTCTTCATGCTCGGTAGATAGCCGCCTTCAACATCGGACGTCAGGGTTCAGTGGCAGTGAAAACTAAAAATGGACAAAATATACTGCCTTTCTCCGGCAGCGGCGAAGCACGTTGCGTGTCGGCTGGCGACGGGGCTGACGAAGCACAATTGAACAGTCAGTGCAGGGCAGTGTGAGGTCATAGCTGGCTGGACTGGCCCGCGGCTGCTCCGTGGCCTTGGATTAACAATCGAATGGAGACAATGGCGAGACCCTTCGGGAATTTGCGCACATGGACCGCCAGCTCCGGGGGGCAATCAAAGAAATACCCTGGTTACAGGGTGTTGATCTTTATCGATTGGGCGCTGTGGTGTGTTTTCCCCCCTTCCCTTTGCGTAGTGTTCCGGGAGGCGAGCTGTGGCAAGATTTTTGCTTGCATCTAAAGTTTTCCCCTCTCATGTGGTGGGTGAGTGCCTGGTACATGGCTTCTTGTATCGTGTTACATATGTCGGTGTGTACTAGACACATTGGCCATGAAGGCGATGGCGCGCTTCAATGCTGGGCGGGCTGTTGAGACAGCCTAAGCCTCTCATATCCATCCATACACCCATCCATCCCGCGCACCCCGGTAACATCGGAAGTAGGTCCCAGACAGGTCATGTCTGTGAAAGAAGAAAAGAAAGAGATTTTCCCCTCCCTTTACACGACCAACGTGTATCATATCGGCCGTACCTGGCCATGACATGTTGGGGTCATGATGAACTAGTTATTGTCTCGTGTGATGCGGGGTCCTTGAATCCTGGAAGGCTGAAATGCCGAGTCAGCAGATGCCAACATCAAGGATACCCCTCAACAGGCTGAGAGAGGATTTTAGGCACAGGCGAGGGGTATCATGGCTCCCCGTCAAGGCAAAATCGTCATTCTGGCCAAGGCACAGGTTCTAAGGCGGTGGCGGAGACAAAGATGGTGGAGGTGGAGAAGTTGAAGTGGAGGGCGAGAGGGATCAGGAAGAGTCATCGCTAATCACCCGTCAGGCCAAGCCCAGTTCAGCCAGTTGGGCGAGTGGTCGACCCCGAACGAGCCAAGCCCAGTATCTGCTCTTTGGTGGGCTACTCGGGATGGACCTGAAGGTTTCCCCGGCAGTGTAGTGCAGCTCTACACGACACTGGATGCTCGCTAGGGTGAGGGAGAAAGCCGGAGCACGTAAAAACAGGTTGCTGCTAATAATATTGATTGGCAAATTTTGTGTGAGCCATCGACGGCTGGGCTAGGGAGGGGAAGCGAAGCGCACAGGAGGGTTGGGAGGGTGACTAGGGTGGTCGGGAGGGCAGGGATGCGCGAGACGCACGAACTGGCTGGCGTGTGTGCGTGCATGTGTATCGGTGCGTGAATGTGTAGGAGACATGGTGGAGATGGCAGCAGAGTGCAGCCGGCGCGTGAGAGGTGGTGAGGTGTCGGGTCCCTTCCATTTCACCTGCAGGAGTGTAATATGGAAGGCAGCAGCTAGTAATCAGTGATGGCCCCCACGATTGCCGGGGCGCGTTTCCCCTTGACCTGGTGATGGAGCTTCCATCTCTCGCTGGGACCCCATCGTGAGCAGCCCCCAAGGCGAGAGAGGCCAGAGGAGCCATGGCGAACTGCACACGAGCTGGAGGAGGATTTTTCCTTGGTCATCCTCGTGGTGTTTCGCCGCTGGTACATCTCCAGCGGCGCCCCCGGGTATGCGAAGGAGGGGCAAGCACGCTTTCATGTCGGCCTTCTGGCAGCAACTGGAGACGGGGCACGCTGGGGGAGGGTCCGGGACGCACCCTGACTGGTCCCAGACGCCCTCACCAACCACACTCGAACTCCACGTTGGACACTGGCCGACCACTGAAAATGCCTGGTAGAGGCGTCTCCACGCTGTCACGGAGCTGTCCAGTGAGGGAGAGGCTCGGGAGCCAAGGGGGGGTGGGATGGTGGAGGTGAGGGGGCAACGCGCCGCTTGTGTGTGACGGGGCCAATCAAGCGGCATCAAAATGCAGGAGTCGAAGGGTGCTGGACGTGCTGGGGCCGTCGGGAGCGCTGGGGAGCGTCGCCCTCTCAGTGGACTCTCAGCGGCGTTTTAGCGGGGGCCTCAGTGGCCCTGCGAGCTTGCGTGCGTGTGGCTCGCGCTGGCCCGTCCTGGTTCGTCCAAGTCGTTTTTCCTGGTCTGGGTGGTGGTCGACTCTGGATCCTCTCGTCCCCTTCAAAACTATGCCATGGCCCGCCCTGCCTCGATCCCGCCTTTCTCCCCATCGAACTGCATCGCCGTCGCCGTCATGTTCGAGTCCGCCCTCTAAATCCGTCCCCAGCGACTCTTGAGTCTGCTCTGGATCCTGTACTCTCTCCACTCCACGGCGCCTTTGCTTGTTTGCTCATCTCAGCTCAATCTCATTCTCGTTCTCACCACTATTCCCATTCTCGATCACCCCTCATCCGTCTCCTGATCCCCCGGGAGTCGCAGCGGCATTGACTTGCACCTTGCGACTTTTTGTGAGAGGAGCCACTTCTCTCGCACTCACCACACGCGCTCGCCGTCCTCCGCCACGACCTTCGCGGCCACGAGCCCAGCACAGCCCGGGTCCAGCCCAGTCCCTCAGCCCAAGGCTACCACTGCTTGTTACCCCCCCATCCTTGCCTGGCCTAATCTAAGCACCAGTGCCCAGCAAAAAAGCACACAGTCATCCGCTCTCCCAGGCATAGCACAGGCCCACGCCCCAGCACCAGTGCCCGACTGACTGATTGTGACTCTTCCACTGTCGCCATCCACTGACTCTGCTCTGTGTCCTCTCCGGACTCGCTGGCCTCTGATTCTTTCACTGGTGCTACTCACCTCACCGGTCTCCTTTCATCCTCATCTTTGTTTTCCCGTCCCTCATCACGTTCTCTTAATCTATTTTTGCGTCTCTTTGTCTTTACATTCACGCTCTCTCTACTTTCTTTCTCTAGGCTTCTGCCCCTCTTCGCCACACCCGTTGTGACGAGGGTCTTGGTCATTTTCCCCCCGGCCCAGGCTACCACCGCGCACGCTCTCTCCGAGATCGCCAGTTGGCAGCCACCTGCCACTCCCCCCGCTGTCGTTGCTCGGTTTCGCCACCGTGCAAGAGTCACAAACCCACCACGCCAGGCTGTCACCACCACTGACGCCTCAAGCCTCGCCCCTAAGGCCACCTTCTAAAGAGTCACCCTCTTGGCCCGTCTAATAAATACTCACCACCCTCGGGTCCTATTTTCTTTCAGCCACACCAAGAGTCTTGCCGCATTGTACCTGCATAAAACGATTAACGGCTCGATCCTCTTCGTCCCCCAGCACCACCAACACCGACCGCACCACCAACACCGACCGCACCACCAACACCGACCGCACCACCAACACCGACCGCACCACCAACCACACAACAGCTTCATCGTCCCGCCCCGATGGTAGCCTTGTTCTAGGCCGACCACCCGCTTCCAACTCTTCGAGCTTCGAAGCATTGTCGCAATGCCTGTTGCCACCTACGATCTTCCCCCAGTCGCCGTCTTCGCTTCGTCCTCCGGTCTTATCCTTCGTGTAATCAAGTCGCCTCTCGACTCGCTCGTCTAGACGTCTCTTCTTTGCATCAACGGAATTACTTCGCCACAGCCTACTGTACGCTGTTGTGAAGTTAGCTACTCGACTCGGAATTCGCGAATTGCTCACCGGTACAACCACGATTTGATTGGTTGACTTAGCCGCAGACGGCGACTGGATATCATCCTGGCTTGAACTACCCCATCAAGCCTAATCGTTTTTTATAATAACTACTTTCAAGATGGGTTGCGACGCGCAGATTTCGCCCGCCTCCATCCTCCCCACCTACTATGCGCCCTACAACACCTCGCTAGCCAGTTCGGCCTCGACCTCCACCACCTCGGTCTGGTCCGACACGGGCTCCCTCTCTTCCGACGACACATCTATTTCCGCACACTCATCCGACTCTGATTCTTCCGAAGCCTACTGCTTCTCCAAGCAGTCCAGCTCTGTTGACAACGCCCTCAAGTACCGCCGCCGCGCCCACCAGGCTCAGCCTGACGCGGTTCCTCTGGAACAGCGCCAGAACCCCCGACGAACCTCGACCGGCCCCCGAGCTGCCTGCCCCCCCGCTCTGGTCCGACAGTCCGATCGCAAGGTCAACTTCGTCGATAGCCTTGTTGGTATGTTTTAACTCGACTCTGACCCACCATGTTCTCCTACTTAGCCTTTATCCTTGCAGATTCGTCGACCCAGATTGTCGAGGCCATTTGGCCCCTCTCCTCGGTTGTGTGCCGAAACGAGCTGGGAAGCAAAGCCGTCCTCCCGCTGCGCACTTTTATCCAAGAGACGCTGCGTCGGTCGCGGACTAGCTACTCGACCCTTCAGGTCGCTCTGTACTACTTGATCCTCATCAAGCCCCATGTCCCCAAGCATAACTTTACCACTGAGCAGCCCGATGACCGACATGCCGACCGTGCTCTCCAGTGCGGTCGCCGCATGTTTCTTGCCGCTCTAATCCTGGCCTCAAAGTATCTCCAGGATCGTAACTACTCTGCTCGGGCTTGGAGCAAGATTTCTGGACTGAACACTCAGGAAATTAACCAGAACGAGATTGCTTTCCTCCTTGCCGTCAACTGGAAGCTCCACATCGCCGATGAGGTGTTCCAGCGATGGACTGAAATCGTTCTCAAGTATACGCCCCCTCCCAGCCCCCCATCTCCCGGCGGCATCTCCCAGACCATGTCCCAACAGGTTTCCGATTGGAAGCAAATCATCCTGGGTCTCAACACGGAGCTGACGAACCTTGCGGATTTGATTCCTGCAACCCCTGTCAGCTCTCGTACCAGCGACCTTTGCGCTTTGTCCCCTCGAAGCATCCTCAACCTTCCTCAGGACACCCGGACTGGCCTTGCTTACAGCACTGGAGAGTTCCCCGCCTCCAAGGCCTTTGTTGCGCCGGCCATGAGCCTGTTGCCCACTTCCCGGCCCAGCCCCCAGAACAGTGGATTCTGCACTCCTGCTGCGAGCGCCGCTTCTACCATCCTGGGCAAGAGCTCCGCCATGGGTCTGGCAATGGCTCAAGCCAGCACCACCAATGCTTCGCACTTCTTGGATCGTCTTCCCATGTCCCTCACTTCATCCCCTCAGAGCTACTGCCCTGCTCGTCGATCCTCTCTCGCCAACTCAGTCTCGACTGCGTCCTCTCCCGAATCGATGATTTCGGATTCTTCGCGCTCCTCGCGCTCCTCCTCCATCTCATCTGCATCGTCTCTCGCTAGCGCGACCGTCAGCAACAAGCTGAGCATGTCGTCGCGATTCCGAGCTATGAAGCAATGCAACGAGAGGCTGAGCCAGAAGCCGACGATCCCTTCGGTTCCCGAGGACTACGACGAGCGCTGTTTCACCTCGTCTCCCGAGTCTTACACCGGCCCGGTTGGTAAGCTTGGAGACTTGTCGCTGGAGACTCCTCTGGCAAGGCGCGAGCAGGAACTCGACGAGATGGCTCGTGACCCTGCTTCGGATGCCGCTCGAGCTCTTCAAGAGCTGCAAAACTATCGCGCATCCACTGAGGTTCCCGTGAAGACTGGCACCAAGCGCGGTCGCACCGCTTCCATGGACAATTCTCTTCAAGAAAATGTCCGTGAGATGCTCAGCGGTCGCTACTACAGCTCGGAGCGCACTGCTTGGCGTGATACGTTGGTTCGCCCTCGAGGTGATGCTTCCGGGGCGAACCTCCAGGTTCCCGTTCCCAACTTTCCCGGTTCTCAGAAGCGGGTTTGCTGTTCCGCTGAGGCAGCACAGGGCTACGAAGTTTCGTCAGTCCACCCTGCCATCGGCATCCGGGGACCTGGCATGTGGGAAGGTATTCTCAACTAAATTTCGCAATCACCAACATGTTGGTTTTGATAAGCGTCAATCCAACGTTGTTATCCATCAACCACGCAAACACAAAAAACCCTTTTTGACATGTGAAGAATAATGTGAAAACAAAAATCTATTTCCTTTGTCAAGAAATCATCGATATCTGGGAGGCCGGAAAGAAAGGAGTCTTTTGCCAATGGGAGCTTTGATACCACCATCTTGGGAGTGCCCATCCTTGCTCGCTCAGCAGGTAGATGGAGTCCAAGATCTGGGGCCAAAAAAAAAGCGTGTTCTTGCTGCATGCATATCCAGGATCGGGCATTAGGAATGGAGGGAGATGGCAGCGAAGTCATTTTCGAAGAGGGCGGTCGGAAGGTGATGAATGTGGATCTTGTACGACTAAGACACCTTTTTGCTTTTTTTGTTTTGATATTTTGCTGCTCTTATACATGGCATCGTTTTGCGTTACTCGGTCCAGGATTCGAGATGAATCTGGATGCGCTGGTAATCTGGCAACATGCCGAATGGGGAGGATACGGAAGGAGAATCGGGGGGAGTAATTGGTTTTGGTTCGCCATGGAAACCGAGCAGACGTGAAAAGCGACGATCGAGGCGCGATGCGCTCGGCGTCCAAGCACGGAACTGTATGGCACATATTCGGTTTCTCGCATCAACTGGAGTTCAAGTTGCCTTTTCACTACAACCAGACAAGGGTCAAAAATCTGCATGATGTCTCTGACAAGACAGCCAAGGGCTTGAATCCACTCGACCTCGTCAAAGGCAGACTTTGGGAACTCTCTCCATGGCAAAGACTACAAGTTTCGGAAGCGGACTTGAGAAGCCCCGGAAAGATCTGAATTTGAGGAGAGCGATAACGCTATGGCGAAATCTAATAGCTAGCTTGAAACAGTCCTCGCGATAGTGGACTCGTTGCGGATTCATCTTCCTTAGAAAACGAAGCCTCTGAAGAAGACGTGACGCGCGAGAAAAGCAAGACAAGCACGAATATCAAAAGCATTATGCTTAAATCACATACTCTTTTCTGATGACCAAGTGTTACCGTTACTACTACTGCTACTACTGGCGCAAACAATGCTGGTAACGAGCCAGTATTCATTGTCAACATGGGTTTACCCACACCCCCGTGACTATTTTTGTAACTGCAGAGCCGAGCAAGAAAAAGCTGGCCTGCGGTGACCCCCCATCGATGCCTGCAAGGCTACCAACGGAACCGAATCCGTGACGCCTGGCAAGGCCAAAGGTGGTGTGCCCCCCTCTCCGGGCTCTCGCCGGGCCCATATCGATCACGCCAGAGATGGAAGTGAGTCGAGCAGCGGCCCACAAGGCGATGCCGAGCGGAAGGTTGCAAATGACCCGAACGAGAAGAAAAAAAAATCTCATCCTCTTGCCGTTGTGTTCCCGGCATCGGAGTGAGGGAACCGGGCAGAAACGGGAGCTCTCTTGCTCCTTTCGTCGTGGTGGTGATTGCTTTTCCCTGGCTTGTGCACGCGCGGGGTGTGAGTCATTCATCTCGGCCGTGCATCTCACTCGCTTTTTTTTTTCTTACCCGCCGTGTTGCCGGGCTTCCAGCAGTCTAATTGGATCTCTCAGTGCTTGAGGTCGGAAGCTTGCCGCATGGGGTAATTGGTGGCAAGGAGGAGATGGTGTGTGAGGGAGCCACCCCAACATTCAGAGACGAGACTTTGTCGGCGCCGTGGGAGACGGAGGCTGTGATGCACAACTGGCTGAATTGGCGCTGTCATGATGTCGGCCATGTGGGCTGGCCGGCTGAGTTGATCCGCCGGTTGGTCATGACTCTCGGCGTAGATGCCAGGGTGGAGTGGGGAGACAGGTAAGGATGGGCGTAAGTGTCCGTGAATACCAAGGGGGCGAGATGCTCCTACACGGGAATCGGTATGTGAGAGACGAAGGCCAAGTGTGCCATGCCCCTGCCGCACAGTATCGTGTACATACTGCGGCCATGGATGCGTAGTGGCTTGTTCCGTGACGCTATTCCCACATCTAGTCCCAGCCGTGTTTCTCCCATCACACTCAGCATCTGATTGAAGCGTACCCCGATGTAGAAAAAGCCATCTAATACGTTGATCAAATAAAAAACCAACTATGATACATCGGTCCCCTATTCTTGTCTCCTGACTGATGCCTAAGTGGTGAGCACATTGAGTGCAGAGAGGATCAGGAGGCGTGTATCACCCCCCCACTACTACCAACACCACCACCACCACCACCACCACCACCACCACTACCACAATCCAGGCAGGAGGGAAATGAGCCGAAATGATGCATGGTAGATGGAGAACAGATCATGACCGGCCCGTGAGTGCTTGGGCCTTGCCGTGTGAGTTGTTCACCGGAAACCAGGGCAAGGGACGCATGGGCAGCCGAAGGGGTAATACAAACCATGTCGGCTGTCGTGTGTTGGCTCTGGCTCAGTGCGGCCGTGACTAACCGGCCACATCGGCGAGCTGAATATGGAAACAGAAAAAAAAAAGTCTGAAGGAACAGTGTTCGCCGCCCGAGTGCATCCATCCCGCGTGTACAGCCGTGTGTACGGCCAGGACCTGGTGCAACAACACAGCCACCCCTCGTGTCGAACGCAACCTTGCCCTCCATACCCCCCTCTCTCGTTATCGAGATGCACAGCCAAATTTGGCGATTGGGAGCGCCATTGCGGCGAGCGCATGGCCGGATGGTTCGGGGCGCCGGGGCTTTTCGAGGCAATCGCGCATCCCATGATGCGCGGTGCCGGTCTGTTTGTCGTAAGATTACCGCTCATGTGCAAAAGGTGGCTGGCTGCCTTCCTTTGCTACGTGTCATTGGATCATGGCGTTTGCTCGGGCACCGGAACTTGCCAGTGATGCATACAGCCAGCGAGCGGTACAAGAACAGGACAAGGACAAACATGACGACAGCAAATGGCGCCATCTAGGGGCGGGGGGTGTATATACACGAGAAATGATACAGCAAGAAGAAATAAACAAGAGAATTAAAAAAGATACATTCGTGGACTTGTATTTTATGATGCTTATTTCATCTCATCTGACATTGGATAGAGCACTCGGTATTATATAAGATGCAGATGCTGACGCATCCTTGCTCTTGGGGCGGGCAGCATTGCCGGGCCTTGTTCCCGGTCTGACGGCAGCATTGCATTGGTCTTGTCAGATATATCTATTACAATAATCGGCCTCCTGCAGGGAGTGGATGGCTCTGGCAGCCCTACTCGCAAGCTCGGAAACAAGAATAACAAGAGCAGCAGCAGGAGCAGCAGCAACGACCGCAGCAGCAAAACACCCGCTATGCATCCATCTAGATGCAGGAATTCCCCGCAGAGATGCCAGTTACACTCATCCATACATGGTACTCGTACACCTCGTAGCATAATCCACTCTGCATCCGCCCAGTCCGTCTGCCAGCTCAACTAGCCCCAATATGAAAACAAGCGCAACCAGAATGGGAAGAAAAGTAAAATTCACTTGACATTAGGCTTCATCCTCGTATCCATCATACATCAGGAAGCTGCTGAGGGCGGTTCCGATCTCTCGGAGGATGGATCTCCCCGTGTCGGTGTCGCCGCCCCATTCGACGCGCTGGCGGATCCTGCGCATCTCCTCCCTGACAACGTCCCTGGGCAGGCCGCGGTAGACCCAGGAGCGCACGAGGCACTTGTACAGGATGGTGTTGGGCTCGGGGGCGTCGATGGCGACGTTGCGGAGCAGCTCGACGCGGACCTCCCAGGGCGGCGTGGGCGCGCACCCGGGGCCGGCGCCAAAGTTGAAGGCGCCGGCGCGCGCGAGCCAGAAGGTCCGGCGCTGCCTCTCGGCGTCCCAGGGCCCCGTCAGGAGGTCGGCCGGCACGCGGGTGCGCGGGTGGACGTCGCGGAGGCCCCAGGGCTCAAAGTAGGGCTCGAACAGCCGCCAGCAGAGGGCCCTCTGGTAGTCGGCCTCGAAGCACCTGCGCGCGTCGAAGTGGTGGAAGCCGCCCTCGAAGTCGTGCCCGGCGTCGCGGTAGTGGCGCGGGATCCCGTCCTCGCCGAGGCTCCAGTCGATGCTGTGCTGGTACCAGCGGCGCTTTGCGTATGCGTCTGCCCACGTCTGCTGCGCCTGGAGAATAAAGTCAATGTCGACCCAGGGAAGCTCCAGGACGGCCGACTTTTGGTCGTTGATGGATTTCGAGTTAGCAAGCCAGCGTACACATGTATGCATGTGCGTGTGCAATGTGTACAAGACGAACCTGGAATTCGGCATCTCCAGCACAGGCCCCGTCGTCGAGGTTCTTGGCCGCCGGGCCGTGGAAGATGTCTTGCCGGTAAGGAATGCCAAACCACTGGTCCCAGGTTTCGTGAAAGGCCCAGATGAAGAGGCGGAGGAGGGTTGCGCGGCCGGACAGCTTGGCACCGATATGCGGCGCCGCCCGGGGCAGCGACAGGTTGGCGCTGTAGAGGAGAATTTTCTCCAGGAGCTCAGCGGGCAGGGAATCGAGAGAGGGCCGGAAGCGGGTTGATCTTTCGGCCAGGACGGCCGACAGCGAGCGCTTCATCTTCTTGTTGGCCTCGAGACGCCGGATGCCGGCCCCGTGGCCCAGGGCTGAGGGTAGGTTGTTGGCGCAGTGCGGTGCCGGTGCAGTTGAGGCCCTGTGTTTCCGTTTGCCTCGGATGCGGACGGGAGTGAGGTTTCCGACCATCAGGAAGGGCGATGCGGGAGTGCTGTGTCGGCAGGGCGAGAATCAACCTACGAGGGCATGCGCATAGTGTTTCGTGCTAGTTGGCCCAGTTGGCTGCGTGTTTGCTTGCCAGATGATGGAGAGGGGGGAAGCAAACAAAGTACCATGTAGGGGGCTGGTATTAGATCCAGTGCCTTTTGTTTTGTTATTATAATAATAATAAAAACTGTCGATCAGGCCGCAAAGAGAGGGGGAAAATACACGGCCTTGGGGGAAAAAAAGTGATTGTTGGACAGCAAAAGGGTTGAAGTTGGGCTCTATCGTCTATGCGGATGGCATGGGATGATGCATCAATTGCCTTGGTAATCCCAGTTTGCCAGCAAAAAAGGAGACTCGAATAGCGCCTCAGGATGCTCCACCTTGAAACGTCTAACCAAGATAAACTGCAACCTAAACATGCCGCACGTTGAGAGGGGGACGGAGGCGTTATCTTTTTTAACCTCTGGCCATTTGAATATCAATCTATGCCTTGCCCTGTTGGCTCTCTGTGTGTTTATAGAATTGTGGCGTTGATTCAGATTTGACATCTGATCTAATCATAGTAACAAGGATGTATTTCCCCACCATGATTGTTGCATGAAATGGAATCTAGCATAGAGAACCGCAGGATGAAGAATAGGAGAGAAATCTACAAAACAAAGTACAAGAGTTCCCAAAGTGATTCCCCCAAACCAACTATTTAGGGGTTATTCTTTTTATTATCTGGACCATTTTCGATCGCTCTCTTGTATCCAGTTGACTGAGAACGTGGCCCGTGCAGAGCCAACTGGTTTTCGTGGTGCAGCGCAAATTTCGGCCAACCAGAGACCCATGTAATATTTGGCATGCAAATGCGAATCCAAGGCAAACCAGCAACGCCAAAGTCCGGCATCGCCACGACGTTTTCAGCTTCAATTTGGCCCACGACCACGTCCACGTCCATGTCGACGACCGCCCCGTGCCCCCTGTGACTCTCCCCCCCGCGATGCACTCCGCCTTGCGTCCCCCGGTTCCGTCCCGCACACTCCTTCGCTTCCTGCGCTCACAATCCAAGAGAGCCTTCGTCACCTGCAGCCATGGCTCTGCGTCGAATGCGATAGCCGCGACGGCTCCCCGCCGAAAGACTCGAGGCTCGTGCCAGCCGGCCAAGAATTCGTCCTGCGGCCGCCGGATCGCGGTCCCCGAAGCCCCATTCCTCACCCAGGACCCCTCTTTGCGACGAGTGCGACTCCGAAACCAACTTGCCCCGTCAAAGGCCCTCTTCTCCACATCTTCTTCGACGCAGAAATGGTACAAGTGGGATGACGGCGGCGAGGTCGGTCCGACATGGCAGGAGAGGCTATGGGGTAGTTCCGCCAGGAAGGGCTCCAAGCCATTGAAACCCGACGATCTTCCTAGCCACGATGAGTCCATGTTCAGCCGCCGCTCATTGGCGGCCAAGGCTGCCTCTGAACCGCGGCTGCGCTGCACAGAGGTCGACGAGAATGGGAAAGTGATATTGGTGGACGGCGAGTTTAAGAAGACTGAACTTATTGCCAAGGTAGGTCATCAGCTACCACGGGCAGTTGCTGAATCCCGACATGACATGATGCTGATGGGATTGCTTGATAGTATGGTCTATTGCCTCGAGACTTGCGCAAGATTGACTCGTCCAATCTCCCCCACATTCTCGTGCGCCCCTCGGCCATTCTGCTGAACCTGCTTCATCTCAAGGTTCTTATCAAACACGACCGTGTGCTTCTATTTGATGTTTACGGCTCCAAGACATCGTATCCTCAGTCGGCCTTCATGTACGATTTACAAGGAAAGCTGCAACAGAAGAACCCGGCCAACCCCCAAAGCTCTGGCGCTCTTCCCTACGAATTCCGCGCCCTCGAAGCTGTCTTGACGTCGGTGACCTCGGAGCTGGAAGCCGACTTTGAAGCAGTGCGCGAACCAGTTATGCATATTCTCAGCGAGCTTGAGGACGACATTGATCGGCAGCAGCTGCGCGTGCTGCTTATTTTGTCCAAGCGGGTCAGCACCTTTGAGCAAAAGGCCAAGCTTGTGCGAGATGCCATTGAGGAATTGCTCGAGGCCGACGATGACTTGGCAGCCATGTACCTGACAGAAAAGGCACATGACCTGTACAGAGGCATGGACGACCATACCGAAGTAGAGATGCTGCTTGAGTCGTACCACAAACTTACCGACGAAATCGTGCAGGAGGCCGGAAACCTGGTGTCGGGGATCCGAAACACGGAAGACATGTAAGGATACCCATCTGCCATTGCTGGCTGAGACAATGTCGTGGTGGTGGCTAACAAGACAATGACAGTGCTCGCGCAATCCTCGACGCCAACCGAAACGCGCTCATGTTGCTGGACCTGAAGTTCAGCGTAGGAACGCTGGGCCTTGCCATGGGCACCTTTATTGCTGGCCTTTACGGAATGAACCTGGAAAACTTCATCGAAGAAACCCAGTGGGGCTTCAGCGGCGTCACGGGAGCGTCCGTCATCTTCTCGCTCATCGTGTGCTGGTACGGTCTCAGCAAGCTGAGACGGGTGCAGCGCATCAAGATGATGAGCGACGAGAGGCCGCACCTCCCGCGCGCGCACGCCTATGGGCCCGACGACCGCACTGCGCTTGGTCTCTTGGACGCCAGAAACCGGGAGATGATGCGCCGAAATGCCCTGTCAAAGTCGCCCAGGAGGCGGTGGCTGTAAACGGCCATCTCTCTCTCTCTCTCTCT
>NAJI01000681.1:112953-235504 GCA_002179835.1 Calonectria leucothoes
CTCTCTCTCTCTCTCTCTTTCCCTCTCTCCACTTTACTTTAATGTTACATAGCCATGCCCGGATTGATTGTAATGCTGCGACACGATATACACTTGGGTGGACACATTGCTGAGGTCATTGGATGACGGGGGAGTGAAGCCGTCTTGCATGTAGAGTAGTACCCGGGACATAGACACTCATCTCAATGAGGTTAGAGGCCAGGCGATATATACCCCCTTTAGAATATATAACATCATGGAGAAGCCAAAGGAAGCGCTTGGCCGATGGTTGCGTTGCATCCGACTTGCGTTTGAGCACCCTGAACCGTGGACGTCGACATCATGGGCGGCCGAATCAGGAAATTCTCGCGTCTCTGGCGTTTTCCCTCTTGGGATCCACCATGGCCGTCGACGATGATGACTTCTCCCGTCATGACTCCGTGACGTCACGACTTTTAAGCACTCGGCAGCCACAGACAGCCATACAACTAGCTGGCAGCTGAATCGGGCTGCTGCACACACCACCGGGGCTGCAGAAAGCGCATTGGTCAGGGAGCATGCACAACGAATTCCATCTTTTTTATTTTATTTTTTTATCACTGCTACTGTACTGTTCGCTGCTGGAACAATTACACTGCGGCAATGTCGCCTATGCTCTTGACCGTGTGCAGCAAGCATGCAAGGCCCGGAAAAGCTGTGGCCAGGACGCGGGCGCGTGCGCGCGCGCTGTACAATGGGAAGAAAGGGCCTTGGTTTTTAGACAAGCCACCATGCGAGCCGCCTACGTCATGGACTCTTGTTCTTCTGGCGGTGGAGGGAAGATTGAATTTTTTTTTCTCTTCCCAATTGTCTGAGAGCGTTCTGAAACCATACCGTTGTAAAGCCGGTGCACGAGGCTAGTTCTAGAAAAGTACATGGTCATGATGTAAAAAGAAAAGGCGTTTTTTTTATGATATGTCATGACTCTTGATCGAACCGAACAAGGGGTGGCTATGTATCAGGCGGGAGGGGGGCAGGTTTAAGAAATGCCTGACGTCAGGGATGGTTTGTTGGGTTGGTTGGGCGGCATCATGGATCATGACGCTATGATTGATGGTTGGCGAGACGCGCTGGGCCTGGCCTGGCCTGGCTGGCGGCGTGCAGGGCTGCGGTAGCTGCAGCAGGGGGACAGCGAGGTTGGGTGTCAGTACATATATAAAGCCCCAGGACAACAACCAGCTGAAAACGATCTTCTGCAGACCCGACATACCATCTCAGATTTGAATCCCTTCAAATACAAACCTATACAAAAACAAAACAAAAAGACAACTCGATACACCGGCAATCATGGGTGGAGTTCTCTCCTGCGTACGGCCCCCTCTCGGCTCGTCACCGTCTTCTCACTGCTAACGTTGCTGCCCGCTTCCAGATCAAGGCCGCCCTCCGAACCATTGGCGATGGCATCATGGCCGTCATTGCCGGCGTCGGCGGCATCATCCAGGGCCTCGTCAGCGCCATTGTCCGCTTCTGCGGCATCATCGTCAGCTTCTTGACTTGCGGCTACTGCGGCGGCAGCCATCATGGCCGAAGGAGGATGAGGAGAAGCCGAGTGTAAACGGGCCCCCTTTGCTTTTGTCGGAGAGAGGGGGGAGCGACTTAGCGAGGGATAGAGAGAGGAAGAGAGGATGATTTTACGGTTTCGACATGATACATGAGTCTTTTGGTTGGTGCTTTGATTTGGTTTTGACATGCTGGGATACCCAAAGCTTCTTGTCTGACAGGACGCGCCAATACCCGTCACATAACGATAGTTTTTCAATTGCAATAAATATCTGCTTCATTATCCAACATTTCTTTTCTCTTGGGTATCATGAAATTTGTTTTTTCCCTTCTATTTCTTCTTTTTCGCGGGCCGAGCTTTAGTCGTCTTCCTCCATCACATTTCTGTTAAAGAAGCCATGTATTTGCCGTCCCGCCGTTGTACCCACCAGTGGCTGCAATTCTTTTTCTGTCATGTTGGCCACCTCTCGGATATTTTCCGCTTCCAGAACTATGTTCTTGATGTTCTGTGGCGTTACGCCTGGCACCATGGCGAGCATTTCTTGTGGTTCCTGATTGAATGCCTGATCCTCCACCCTTGAATTCTTGTCGAGACCTGCATTGACAGCTGCAATTGGGTCTGGTTCCTCCTCTTGTCCCTTCAAAGTTTCAAAAATCTCGGCTGTTTGGTATGGGGATGATGACCAAATGATGCGCAGCTTGGGGAATGCTAGCGTCAAGAGGACTAGCTTGGACTGCAAATCGGATGCCATGTTGCTTGGCGCGATGCTGTTCGGATGTCCTGATAGGTCGGCGAATGGCTCCAGCGTGAACGACTTGTTTTGGTCGAATTCAATCAGCAACATCGGACTTTTGTAGTGCGCAAACATGGTTTCTGCCTGGCTGTATAGACGTCCGTCCTTGAACGACGAGATCAAATCGCTAATTGATTTTCGCTCCACGCAGATGTTGGGCGACAAGATGTAATCGCCAACTGTGAGCATGCACGGTACAATGACCATTGATCGACCGTGGAGAAGCGAGGGCAACGAAGACCGGAACTCTCGTACATCGACTACGACACGAGGCGGTTGAGCAGTCGCAGCCAATCTTCCTCCGCCAGCAATACGCGTGTTGATGGTTCGAAGGAATGCCTCCTCCGCATCCTCGGTGCCGGGCTCGGCTGTCATCACAAGCGACATGGTTGCCCTTTCTTTAATGAGCTTCGTGAACGCGTCCTTCTCTCGTCTGACAGATGACAGATATTTTTGCTCCTCGACGGAACCACCGTAGTACATGAAATACACCCTGACGTTTCTGTCATTGTGTGAGGATCGATATACCTCAACCCGGCGGATGAAAGCCGCGTCGGGTTCGTACATGATGATATACCGCGGTTTGATTTCTTCCAGGACGTGCTCATCTTGATCGCCATCATATGCGTTGATAACAATGAGATCCTGCATCTCGTATAATTGGAAGTAATCCTCCATATTGTCGAGTGGGTCCGTTATGACTTCGTCCTTCTGCTGTGCCTCCTCTTCTGTAATTTGGATTTCAGCCATGAGATCGGCCACTTCGGTCGGCTTTTCAATATACTGCATGATACTTCCGTTGGCTGCACGACTTGGCCCTGCACTGACATTGCCGCCACCTCGAACTCGCCGCCTCTTGTTGGCTGGTGCCTTGCCGCCTCTGCTTCCGCCGTGCCCTAGCCGTGGATCTATCGCACCGTTCAGGGCCTTCTGGTTTTCTGAAAAGAGGTTGGCGCTGATTTGAGCAAACTGCCTCTTCCATCTAAGGTAGTTTCGCAGCTTCCTCCGCATCATGAATGCTGCTGTCGGTTTGTTGGCCTCCTCTTCGTCCTCGTCATCCTCGTCAACCTTCTTCTCTACTTTGGGCCTTATGTGCATAGTCTGCAGGTAGTCTCGTAGCTGTCTGCATGTGTCGGTATTGGAGCACATAATCATGATGGAACCGCTTGAATCGTCTCTGGCAGGGGGGTCAAAGTAAAGATCTCTGTCAATCTCCTCCAGGATTTCAGCCAACATGGCCCATTTGGGCAGCTCTTCGAGCACAGGTCTGAGCGAATCAATGTTTCCATCTCGTTCCTGGGCTGCCGCCTTGGCGCTGGCTGAGTATACTCGTCGACGGGCGGTTTCAAAGATTGTCTGTGCAGCATCGAGAAACAACCACGGGGATTGGTTTTGTCGGGTGGAGCCTGGAGGGGGAGAGTGGGCGGTATGGATGGTATCGAGATGCTGAAGGAATGAAACGGCGTCATATGTCAGAATGGAGTTGAGCATAGTCCTCAAAACCGTCAGGTCGCTGACGATCTGCTTCGTTTTCCAGGTGACACGATGCCAGTTGGGGTCCAATTGTCGCCGGACCATGACGTCGAAATTCTTGAGGAGGGCACTATCTATATTCCAATCTTCCATTTCCAGGCCGCTGTTGCCTTTCTTTAGCTCGTGGATGCTCACTTCGACACACTCCATAATGGCAGTCTGAATATCCCTCATTGATTCCGTCATTGGGATTTCGAGTTCAATAACTTCAGCCTTCTTCTTGCCTTCGAGAGATTGCGCAACCGTGACATGAAACCTGGGCCACAGGGACGCTTTTCGAAGAAACACGTTTCTCAGCATAGTGGCCAGAGGCGAGAAGCCCGTTGTAAAGGGATCTGGGTTGTCGGAGAAGGCCTTGAGAAAGCCCACCTTGTTCTTTTGTCTGTAGACCCGCAGAATGAATGCTTCGAGAGAGGTCGCGATGACGCGATCGGCGTGAAGGAGCACTATGCCGGTGATGGTGTCGGGGTCGAGCAAGCTCGTCAAAAGGTCGACGACTAAGATGCGCGATGTGATGCTGAATATCCCGCCCCCTGCGTACATCTTTTCTCTGGCGCCGACGGTTTGAAGGTCAGTGTTGACCATCGTGAGCCCGCGCGCCTTGGGAGACATGCTGATGGCGGCATGCTCGGCCAATGCCTCTCCAATCCAGCTATTTTCTCGATCTTCAGCCCCGACTATGACGATGAGGTTGTTTCCGGCCGTATCGTAGGAATGGAGTAGGTTGGTGACGAGGCGCATCAGCCCGAGGCCGCGGGCGAGGACGACGAGCTCATCCTCAGCACGGAGCTCTTGGAACAGGCTTTGTTGGTATTCCTAGCACTGGGGTCAGCTGGCGGTTTCGGGATTTATAGATATCGTACGCACAAGCGGAAGCGAAAGCTTCACCGGCTGAGGCGCATTGGTTGCCGACATAAGGGGCACCGGAGTGCTGGTAGTTGGTTGAAGAGGATGAGGTGCAAAGCAGCGTGAACTTGAGCCGAGAGCTTAGCTCATGACGCTAACGCCACAGGATAGCGCCGAACTGGATGCTCATGAAAGCCAAAAATAAACAAAGTCCTGGGCCATTTATCTTTTAGTTTCCATGAATCAAGTAATTTTTATCTACAACAATGTTCAGATATATATTGTTAAGTGCATGCACTATGATGTCTTGATGGATTATCGTCTTGTTGTTGCTGTAGCTCGGTTCTTAGTACTCGTTATAGCGGGGTTGACGCCTAGAGCCCCTCTGTTGCCTACTAGTCGTGGGGGATGATGCCAGTCGTCATGGGATGGTAAACAAGAGAATCAACATGATAGTTATTTCACATAGTAAATATGTGCACAAAATTTGAATTATTGCGATCGCCATATTAAATGCCATTAGAGCAGATATTGAGCAATGGCATCACCCTTACGCTCGGAGCTGGGTGTTGGATGAACATTGATGAATGTGTCACGTGTCAAGTCTCATGACTTTTATGAAGGATCGTTTGTGCAACTGATCTCAATGATAGAGCCCACAATTCTAGCCATTGCTCCATACCGAATTGTGATCGCCAAATTGATCAATACAAGTACAGACTGGATTAGAACCTGGTGCCAAGTTGCATGTGATGTTGTGTCGGTCTCTTTTAGGTTCCCGGTGTTGGTTTTTGGCTCGGCGGGCTGCAGCGCCTTGTACTCAGTTCCATTTCTAACGGGAGAAACGAACTTCCCGTTGACATCCCGAACATTGCTCGGCGCCTAGTCAAATGCCAACGGTTCAGTCCCGATTGCAAGTCATGTTTCATCCCCAGAATGTCTGGTCATGACCTTTTTTAGCGGGGCCTCGTCAGCCAAAGGACCGCGCGTTCCATGGCCCGGAACCGGGCATATTTGTTGCCGGCAACAGACCAGCACAGTGAAGCCCGTCCCATCCCGTCTCCGCCGGCATCAGCCCGCCGCGACGCCGTATAAATATCAAAGAACAGAGCCCACCGCCTTCCGAGCACGACGTGGCACCCCTCCGGCGATTGTGGGGCGTTAGGGAACCGCAGCTATCGGGGCATCGCCGGCGGCCTCTATTGGGACTGGCGCCGCTGGGCCGGTCAAAGACGGCACATCAGCAAGCATGTCCTCTTTTAGTAAGTCTCCTCCACTGACGCTGTCAAGCGAACGACACGAGTCATTTCCTTGCTTCCTTTTCTTTCTTTCTTCCTTCCCTTTCAGCTTCTTTCGCGTGTGAAGTTTCCCCTGCCGTTGTCACTTTAGTGGGCGATCTCAGCCTTATTGGTGGCCAGACCGGGATGCGAATGCGCTTGGCTGCGGGTCAACTGTTGATTGCAACCACCTTCTAAGGTTCAACCCATCAAATAGAGAAGGAGACCGGCTTTCGGAACCCCCGGAGCCCCGACCGCAACTTATACCCTTCCTCAACATAGGGAATAGCAGTGCAGACAGCTAACATGGAATTTTTAAAACCACAAGTGAGCAAGGCTCGCAAGGTAAGCCCGCCCATTTCGGTCAGGGGTTGCCATTTGCTAACATGACATCATCAGCCCAAATTCGAGCTCCATCTCAAGGTATGCTCGCTTATCACTCCCACCGCCATTGAGCCTCACCTCACAGCCGCCTCTCCTTCTCTCTCCCTCTCTCTCTCAATGAGACCTCGACTAACCATTGACAGGTCTACGACCTCAACAATGTCCCGCTGGTCAATGGCAGCTCCTTCATAAAATGGCACCTCACGGGCTCGATGCACGCGGAGCATCGCGGCCGCACCTCAAAGTGTTCCATTGCCAACCACCGCGTTGACTACAGCTTTGTCACGCTTGTGCCGTCCATTCGCATCTCCGTTGACCGTAACAACAACCTGGCTGAGTGTCCCTTTGAGCTCGAGATTGTTCAGGAGTTTGCCGCCACAGAGAAGATGACGCTTGGCTTCGTTCGCCTAAACCTCAGCGAGTACGTCGAGGAGAGTGAGTCCTTCACCAAAGACGTCGCCTCTCCAGGGCGCAAGCGGAGCAACAGTGCCGTTGGAGGCCATGCAGATCCTGCTCGATTTAGTCGCGACTCGGATGTTGTGGAAGATGGCATTGTCAGGAGGTACCTCTTGCAAGATAGTAAAGTCAACAGCACCCTCAAGATTGGCATCCTGATGGTACAAGTCGACGGTGAGCGTAGTTACATTGCCCCAGCTCTTAAGACAGCACCGGTATTTGGCGGCATTGGCGGAATAATGGACGAGTCCATCGAGGATGACGTCGGCCGTAAGTTTTCTCCTCTCAGTTTGAATCGTCAGCACTCAGCCCACATGTCCTCCAGCCGTCCCCAGCATCTCCAAGCCCCGTGATGCTGCCGATCTCCAAGACTTGTACCGCCGCAGCCTTGCATCCTCGTGGGCCCTGCAGCCCAACGAGCCACCGGCCGACGAGTGCATTGAGGACATCTTTAATGGTGGCAACGGTTGGAAAACCAAGGCCGAGGTCCACTCTCCGGATACTGATGAGGAGGATGAGGACGCTGATGTTGACGGGGACGACTTCCGCGATGGTACCCTCCGGCCCCGCGACATTCGCCGCATTGCCCACAACCAGGGCTCTCACCTCCTCCCAAGTAACCCCTCGTCAACCCATCTATCGACCGGGCGTGCCCACCGGCGAACTCCTAGCAATTCGAGCGATAAGAGCGTCTCAACTGTCACCGTCACGCCCCAATCGCGCAAGAATGTCCGCATCCACGAGCTTGACCACTCGCGTAGCCTTGCCAGCCTAACCTCTTCGATGTCGCTCGATAGTGAGGCGGGGATGAAACGCTCACGCGAGGTGCCCGAGTTTGATATTCGCAATGATCTCATTGCGTGGCGGCTGCCCGGTGGCGTTGGGCTGGATGTGTAGAGCCCAGGAAGAGGAAACATCAAGTTTAGCAAGGGTGCGCATATTTTAGGCAAAGGATATGGAGGAGCGGGAAGATGGGATCTTGAAAGATCCATTTCTGTACATGACACATAGCGAGCACGTTGAAAGCGCGTTTAATACTGCGAGAGGTATGCCTACCTCGATCGTTTTACCTAATTTTCGGTTTATTTTATTTTAGTATCAGTTTCAATTGTCAATCAGAGTGAATGCTTACTTCAGTAAACAAACCCCGTATCTCGAGACAATGGTTAGGTAAATAGTACCCCTGTATAGGTGAGGTCAACAGGGCAAAGTATGAGACGACCAGTGTTTATCTTGGACTATTTTCAAACGATAACACACACATGCGCAGTAGAAATTCAACTCACTCCCATTGCAAACATGCGTGAGAATTGCGGCAACCGCACAGCAAGTCGTTGGTTGGCTGTTACCGAAACCTTGCGCCCCCAAAGGCGAAGTTACCAGGCCAATGGGATAGGTTTGGCATATGAGCCTGGCTTTTTTGACAGTAAGTTGGCGGACTGGATGGCCTATACTTTTCATGGGTGTATTGAATAAACGCAGCTTCAACGGCAGTTGTTGCAGGAGGCGGCGGTTTGCTTGGCTCGATGCCTCGCGGCCAGGTTCCTGATCAACACGGCCTTCAACAGCAGTTGTCGCATTCTCATCATGACAGGAAGGCTTTCTTAACCAAGTTCCAATAGTTAGGTCTATCAATTCGACTTTGGATCGTCGTGGTGGCAAGCTAGCTACCGCAGCAGCTAATTTGATGGCAGCATTTCAACTGACTGGCTTGAACCTGGCTTTCCAACACAGATTCATCAACCTGACCCGCAACAGTTAGCTGAATCAGACTGCCAACTAAGCTTGTGACAGTAAGTTGACGAGCAATCTAACACACTTTTGGTTTTTGAACGATTCTCTTGTCACGTAAACGAATCCTCAGGTCACATAAACTAAATCCTCATTTAAATTGTTGGGCGAATACAGTGTTTCATCTTCAACCCAAGGTGGTCCACCGTTCGTTTTACTATTGCAATTCTATCATTCAATTCGTCTCGGGCGTTCCTATACATCATGTATAACTCCCTTCTATTGTGCCTTAGAATTCTGCTAAAAGACCCGTGACTTTTGTACCTCCGCCCTTCTATACCCGCGGCGTAAAGAGCCGCCCTTTGTTCCTTTCTTCCGGACCCAAGCAGTTTTCAACTCAACCCTTTCTCCCTTTATATTTACTGGCCGCTGAGGGTTCCTCGCACACCTCCCTTGCCACCGACTTCACGGGCAGTGATGGTCACGCCCAGATCAGCCAGAACATTAATCGTGACCTCAACCTTGCCGCCGGCCTTGACGCCCTTGATGGAGGCCTCTGCCAGGGGGTTGCCAACCTTCCAGATCTTCTCGCGCTTCTCCTCCTCCTCGTCATCCTCGTCGGAGTCAAAGTCAGAGTCATCCTCGTTCTCCTCCTTGGCGGGCTTCTCCTTGGGCTCGGGTGTGGTCACCTTGATGTGAGCGCCACCCTCGACGACCTTGATGAGGACATCGCCACCCTCCTTGGGGGCAGGAACGTGGACAGTGCGGCGGGCGGGAACAGCCGTCTCGGTGGGCAAGACGGGGGTGAAGGTCTCCTCGCCGTCAGCTCCAATGGTGATGACACCAACAGCGTTGGAGATGTGCTTAACGGTGGTGACAGCAGGGTGGGTGGACTGCTCGATGTCGGCAGCCTCGTACTCCTGGATCAGAGATGCCTGGAGAGCGGCACCACGAGCCTGGAGCTCAGAGGGGTTGATGGCGCTGGGGGTGGTGGAAGGAGCCAGGATGGTGGTGGTCTCGGGGAAGATGCCGGCCAAGTTGCCAGCAATGCGGGGAGTGTGGGAAGTACCACCAGACAGGATGACCTCGTCGATGTCAAGGACATCAAGGCCGGCCTTCTTGACGACACCCTCGATCAATCGGTTGAAGCCCTCAAACACCTTGCGGCTGACCATCTCGTATCTCACTCTGTTGATGGGGAAGGAGAAGTCATAACCATCAGCCAGACTCTCAACACTGAACTGGGCGTTGGAACTCTGGCTGAGGGTTCGCTTGGTGACCTCGGACTCGAGGCGAAGCTTGGCCAAGCTTCGGGCGTTTTCTCTGGGGTCGGCGCTGTGCTTCTTCTGGAACTCCTTGGCAACGAACTCCATCAGGCCCTGGTCAAGGTGGACACCAGCGAACTCGAAGTCGTGAGCAGTGGCGAGGATGGTGTACATGCCACCTCGGGAGGCGACGACGGTAACGTCGGAGCGGGTACCACCGAGATCAGCGACAACAATGATCTTGTCCTTGATGATGGCCTCGGGGCGAGCGTCGTAGGCCAGGATGGCGGCAACGGGGTCGGAAATGAGCTGGAGAATCTCGAGATCGGCATCGTTGGCGGCCTTGATCAGGGCCTCGCGCTGCTTCTCGGTGAAGTTTGTGGGAACGGTAATGACAGCCGAAGTAACCTTCTTGCCCAGGTAGTCGGAAGCAGAACCGACGAGGCGGCGCAGGAATCGGGTGGCAGCCTCTGAGACGGAGACGTTGGAGGCATTCTCTGCGTCAACCTTGTCCTTGACGGAGAAAGAAACAGCACCGTCGATTTCCTGGGGGTGAGCAGAGGCGTGGCTGTGGGTAGGGTCAATAGACTTGAATCTAGTCGCACTCAATTAGCACGGGTGCATGCGGAGGGGCAACCAGTCTGTGGGCACGGCGTACTCTTGACCGAGGAAGTCGCGGAAGTTGGCGATAGTGTTGGTGGGGTTTCGCACGAGGAAGGCCTTGGCCTGGCCACCGTAGTACTCGTCGCCATCGACGTAGGAGAGAACGGTAGGGATCTGGCGTTCTAGTGGTGGGAAGAGTTAGCATCTATGTTTTCTTTCATATAGGAATTTTCGAGCCTGTATTGCGAGAGTTATAGGCGCACAAGAAAAACAACGAACAGTCGTGATTCCGATAGAAGAAAACGAAAAGCAAGAAGAAAAAAATGACAACAGGGGAACAAGGAAACTAACCTCCGTCCTCGTTGGCAATGACTTCAGCCTTGTCGTCGACAGTGTAGGCGATGGAGCTGTTGGAGTTGCCAAAGGTGATACCAATGGCAACTCGGTTCCCGGGCTCGGGGCCCTTGGCGGCGTTGTCACTCATGGGGTCCGGATTTGTATGGAGAATCGATTCAAGGTTATTGAGGCAAGAGGAAGGAGGCGCCCGGGATCCCTGTGTGGTGCTTGAGGCAGTCGGAGCGGAAGGGGGTTTGGAGAGAGGGAGTGAGGAATTCGGAGGGGGAAGTTTTTGGACGAGGCGGTAGTGGCAGCCAGTGGTGGGGTAATTTTTTTCGCTGGAGGCCCAAAAATTTGGCAGAAATTCTGAATTGCCAAAGTTGCGAGGGCTGGACAAAAAAGGACAGAGCACCAGCGTACAGTGTTTTCTCCCCCAAACTGGTTGCAATCCTATTTCTCAAGAGGTGGGATAAACCAAAATAATCAACACTTTACACTGATATCTACGATGCTACGAAGGAATATCCTATTTTTCTAATTTTCAATCGAATCTGTCTTTGTATTCGCATCTTCATTTTATGTGCCTCTGATTCTTCTGAGCACAGTAGCAATATCAGAATTCTACATTTATATACACTGTACCGTCGATACAATTTTGTCCGCCCACCGCAATCGCTAATTGCCCACAATTTTTTTTGGGCTGCATCTCTTTGGATGGTTGTGGTGGTGGGGCAAGGCACGGTACGTACCTCTGTCTGCTCTGCAGCCCCACCATGCCGCTTGGCTCGTTCGCTCATGGGTTTTCCAATCAGCCTCGTTGCAGGGCCTGGAGGAAAAAAGAGCGACCGCCGCGTTCCAGGACAGACACGCACACGCACGCACGCAGAGCCACGCCAAACGCCATCATCGTACCGCCATGGCATCCGACGCCGTGTTCGTGCTCCCCGGCGACAAGATCGACCCGTCGCTCATCCCCTCGCACCCCAAGAAGCCTCTGCGCCTCGGCCCCGGCCTGCGCCATGTTCCGCCGAACGAGCTCGTTCCCACGCTCGCGGGCCAGCTCATGACGGATCGCCACAAGAATGCCATTCGAGTCGAAAACTCTGGCGGAAGGGTAAGCGCAAGCCCGCAATCTCAAGAACGAGGAGGAGGGGAGCTCCTTTTTGTTTTACGCACCCGTTGACACGATGCCTTGTCCTGCTCTTTAGTACCAACCGCGAACCGGCGAGCTCGTCATAGGAACCGTCCACCACTCGGCCGCCGAGGTCTACTACGTGACCCTCTCCGACTACACGACGCCGGCGCTGCTCCCCCAGCTCTCGTTCGAGGGCGCGACCAAGAAGACGCGGCCGGTGCTGGCCTCGGGCGCCCTCGTCTACGCCCGCGTCGCCCTCGCCAACAAGCACATGGACCCGGAGCTCGAGTGCGTCTCGTCGTCGACGGGCAAGTCCGAGGGCCTCGGGCCCCTCGCCGCCGGCATGCTCTACACCATCTCCCTCGGCATGGCCCGCCGCCTCATGATGCCCAAGAGCGTCCTCGAGGGCAAGGTCGTCGTCCTCGAGGAGCTCGGCAATGCGGGCCTCCAGTTCGAGACGGCCACCGGCAGGAACGGCAAGTTTTGGGTCGACAGCGAGAGCGTCAAAACCATCATTGCCGTTGGCCGAGCGGTGCAAGAAACAGACGAGAAGAGATTAGACGTCGAGGATCAGAAGAAGCTCGTGAGGAAGCTCGTCAAGGAGCTGAGCTAGACAGGCAAGAAAAAGAAGAAGAAAACAAAGACATGATCAAAAAATCTCACGAAGCAAAAAGCAAACATAAAAGGCAATGGTCACACAATTATTTAGGAAAGAAAAGGGAACAAGGTGCCTGGAGTCGCATACTCTTGTTATGCATTCATCCAAATAGCTCAGTTATACACAGCTGCTGAAATAAGATACCCCGAATTTGAATACGCCGAGTTCATCTCGGTAGACGAACTGTTTCCCTCGTTCATCCCAAAACGCCATGTAGTTCCTCCGTCTCGTGACGGAGTTTTTTTTATTTCCCTATTCCTGTTCCCTGTTTGCCGACCAGAGCTGTGCTCAAATGAGAGAATAAATAACAGCGCTTCCAGGATAAAAAAGAAAGAGAGAAAAAAATAAGAGGACACACAAAGTCCAAAGCGACCGCAGCAGCACTTATAGATGAAAGGCCTCGATCTGGCCTGCAACTATGCGCTCGGCGGTGCATCTCAAAATATTGAATTGAGAAAACAATCCCTTGCCCATAACAACCCAACGCCATCTTCTCCATGCTTGCTCGCTCTCCATGCATATCGCTATTCCGAGAGCTGTCTAGTAAAACAGTGTTTCAAGGGATGACCCAGTTGTGGGGTACCGCATACGCTCGATCCTTGAGCATGCCTGGGGGGCTTGTGAAACCTCGATAAATTGCCGTGGTTTTATTCCAGCCGTCATACGCCCGTCATGTCTGAGTCGGCTTCAATTGGTTCTGGCAGATGGCGCTGGTCCATGTTGTGGATCTTGGTCATGTGCCGTTTCCAGTTGTCCTTTCGGGGGAAGCCCTTACCACCTTGCCTCGAGTAGTCGCACCCGGGAACCGCGCAGTGGAACTTCTTCTTCTTCTCGTGCCTGTCATTGATATGTCTTTGAAGGTGAGTCTTGGTTCCGAATCCCTTTCCGCAATTGGGATAAGGGCACTTGTGTTCCTTGGTGTGGTATCGCTGGTGATGTCTGTCGCAGGTTAGTTTCATAGATATCAAGCATACGCACGCAATCCCGGCCACAACTTACTTTAGTTTGTGAGGCTGGTCAAAAACTTGTCCACAGCCGGGCTCGTCGCATGGGTATGCACCGTGTTTAGGAGATTGGTGGACAATTCCGTTGGCTGGGGAGACGCTGTGGTGATAGTCTGATGACGTAGCCTCAGAGTTGGGTGAAGGTGTATCGAGTTGGGTGGCAGGGGTGTTGAGGGTCGACGGGTTGGTGGATGCGGGTCCAGGAAGGGGAGTTGATACTTCTGAAGGATAGCTCGGGTGTCGAGCATCCCGGTCCGGCGCAGGAGTTAGGTGAATATGTGATGGGATGTCAACCATGGTCATGTCATGCTCTTCCATGGGCTCCGTCTTGAAGGGCGGCGCCTCCTCCCGGGTGGGCGTGGGAGTCTGGATAATGGGTGTCATGTGCGGCAAGTTGGGAGCAAGCGTGAACGGCGAGGGAGAATCAGTCGGCACCTCTGGGCGAGTTTGTTCAGAGGGTGGAACGGTGCTGGGTGGCGATGAGGACTGGTTGTTGGACCAGTTGTGCAACTGATACTCAGTGCGATGCCACATCTCAGACTGGGTAGAAGCCGGCATAATATCCATTGGGTTAATTGTTCCGGGGGCAGGGTTGGTGGGTGGCGAAGCAGATCCCCTAAACTTGGAATCGGGCGACGATAGAGGAGGTGTTTGTACTGCGGGTTGCGGAGTTGTTTCCCTCGATACGGCTGCCAGGTTGATGGGCGATCCTAGAGCGCGCGAATCCGACGGGGGCATCAGTTCGTTTGGTGGAGGATGAATGTCCGTTGGAGATTCGGATGTTACTTCAGCGGTCGTAATGCGCTCAAGGGGAGCATCCTGGGGGCTGATGCTCCGAGTGGTATCAAAGGTCCCGCGATGGGAAGCAGACGTCGGTGAGTTCAGTGATTTGTCGCGTGTGCTCTTTCGACGAAACATTTGCTTAAGATTATATCGCAAAGAGCTTCCGCGCGACATCTGACGCTCAGGATCGACATAGGGCTGAGACTCTACCGTCTGGAACATATCGAAAGCCTCGGAGGGAATTTGGGGGTTGTAGTAGTCGGCGCTGGTACCGACGAGATTTGTGTTGCCATCATTGGCGGCGGTTTCCGGTACAAACTCCCTCTCGTAGCCGCTGTAGGAAGTACCCATGGAGTCCGTATGAGTTGGCGGTCCGAAGGGTCTCGGCTGAGCATCGCTGTTGGTTGGGACAGAACGAGGCACCTGATCCAGTCTCTGGCTGTCAGAACGAGGAAGACCATGGGCGGCTGGAGCCCATTCCATGTCTTTCACAGAACCATCTCCAGTTACACCCCTTGGCAAGTCCTCGGCGGGTTTGAACGAATCCTGGGAAGACAATCGTCGCTCCTGGTCGGTACCGGCGGAACCGCCCGAGGCGGGAACCTCAGCTGCTTCGACATCGTGCTTCTCCTTCTCCTCCTGCTGCTGTCGTCGCCGTTGTCGTCGTCGCTGTATGATCCGGCGGATGAGCACGGGGTAGAGGCAAACAAGGAAGAGCGCAACGCCAATGACGACGCCGACGACGACACCGGCGATGCTTCCTTTGCTCAGGTGGCGCTTGGCCAGGACGGCCCTGGGGACAATATCATCCATGGCTTTCGGGTTCCTCCTCCTCCGCTCAAAAATGGGCCGTCGCAATGGGTTGTTCGAAACGATGCTGGCAGGCTGGTCAAGACGGATGCGCGAGTTCGGGTGACGGAGTGAGAGGGAGACGCCGTGGCCAGCAGCCGGCGGTTGGTGGTTGGTGGTTTTGGGCTAATTGCTGGCAGCGACTCTCTCGTGGTGTAGATTGGGCGGGGCGGTCGGCGCGGCGCGCTGGGGGGGGAGGGTAGGGAGGGTAGGTGTGTTTGGGAGGCCGCCGCCGGCTGGGGGCAGTGTGAGGAGGAAGGGATGAGGCCCGTTCGCCTGGTTAGCGACCGAGGTCGATGAGACGCACACGCTCTCAGAGAAATTGACGGATGAAGCGGGCGTCAAAACTAGCAGCTTCAGATATCATCGCATCATGGCAGATGAGGTGCGTAAGTGAGGTGAGAGCAGAGCAGCCACGGAACTACCAAGAAGAGAGAGAGGAAACCTGGGGCGTGTCGGGGTTGGGCTGACAAGCAAGACGCACGCACGCACGCACGTCGGCAGGTGTGGGAAGTGCGTGTGTGAGAGAGAGCGGGACGTAGTGGTGGTACCAAATGGAGCAGAGGATCACACAGGCGAAATGCGACTGGGCCCAGCGGAGCGAGTGCTAATTCGCGGGCAGCTGCAGCGGGCTTCGTGGGTGCATTTGTGCTGTGCAGCGCTGTGCAGTTTTTTTTTTGTGTCCGGGGGGCCTGGGGTCTGGGCCTGGGACCGGGTACATACATACATAGGTAGGTCTGGCGTCCGGCCTGCGCTCTGTAAAGGAGGGAGGCGGGTGGGAGTGGATGCGCAGGTGGATCAGCGCGGGTGAGCACGCTGGGGACTGGCCAGAACAGGGACGGCCGGTAGTGATGCTACAGTGCCCAGGGCCAGGGTGCCGTTGCGGCTGTAGGTACAAACCTACCTATGGGAATTCGCCGCCGGCTTTGGAGAGAGGCTCTCGCTGTGCATGATGGAAAAGTCCATGTATCCGGACATCCAGACAGTTATTACGAGGGCTCCAATCTATTGCCTCACCGTTCATCGTCCATGTGCATATGCAACCCCGGTCTCCCAGCCACAATTGGGGAGTTTTTTTTCCCTTCCTTTCCCTTCCTTTCCTTTCCCTCTTTCCCTCAAAGTCAAAGGATTCTTAGTTATGGGGTTGCTAGTCCATGGTGAGATCGGGGTGCGCTACCACCGCAAGACCACGGCCCAGAACGAGCAGAGACATCCATCAGGTTTCCCGAATTGGGATGACAGCCATTCAGATCCTCTGCCACCCCGGCCGCGGCGTGGTTGGAGACGAGAGCAACGTCAGCTCGGCGCCCCGCTTCCCGAGCGGCGGGTTAACCGAAAAGCCAGCAGAGAGCCCGCACGTCTAAGTCTAAGCCACGACGGTCTGCACAACTTGGCCCCCCCGTCCGTTTTCCCGTTGCAAGAAACCTTCTGGGCCATCCCATCCCCCCGTTTATCCCAGCGCAAAGCAAAGTGAGCCTATTATGCTTTGTTGGTTCCTATACGCCGCCGCACGGTGCGAAACCAACACAACAAACGCAAACGAGGCTGGGGGGCGGTGACAAACATGTGAACCCAGCACCAACACAAGCACCAGCACTGACCAGATCCAAAAAAGATGTGTACTGTGCGCTAAGGGACGCACGTATCGCCCACTTTGCGTCGCTAGCACGCTCCTCTTGACTGCAAAGGCAGATGCGAGCAAGCCACGGCTCCCATTAGTTCTAAAAATTGCCATGGCCAACGACAGCTTACGTCTTACACCACACTAGCTACCTACCTAGCAGGTAGTAGTCTGCTGTCTCTTGGTCTACTATCGTCCAATGTCGCCTGAAACCTATGCTTCCGTGCTGCCACTTTTTTTATTGTATTTCGTGACCGCCAGAAGGGGGGAACAGAGGCTCAAGCGCGTAGTGGAAAAGAAAGAGAGGGGACTGGGAAATAAAAATGACCAGGCCATTAACCCTAGGTACCTAAGTACCTACCCGCCTCGCCGTACGGTGGACGGTGTGAGTGACAAGTCCGAGCTTCGTGGCCAGCAACCAACCAAACAGCCAAACAGCCAGCCCGCCATCTTTCTCTTACATCCATGATACGATGAGTTTGGCGGTGGGGTGACATGGCCGCCCGCCTTCTCTCACCGTTCCGGAGCAGGATACAAGGAAGGGAAAAAGAAGGGGAAGAAAAAAAAGCCAAGCCAAACCTCCGCACACTGCATCACCACGACGAGCCCGCTTACCTACTATCTGACCTGGCCATGCACCCATCGTTTCCGAGCGAGCCCTCAATACCACCCACCCCCACTTGTTTCGCTCGACCTGCCAGCCCTACGGGGAGAGAGCAAAAGCCAAGCCCAGGCCAAGCCGCCTCCCGTATAATCTGCCTGGTCCGTCAGTGCCCGGCACCTAATGTAGCAGTGACGAGTCCCCCATTTCGGCTGCCAGCCCATGGTCCCCACGTCGGAGTGAGTACCTGTCGGTGTCCTTGTCGGTGTCCTTGTCGGCATCATGTCGGTTGCCAGCAATGCTCCGCGCGCCGCGAGCCACGGAAACCAATCGCACCGGGGCTCGGGTTCGGGTTCCGGCCCTGTCGCAGCTTAACTGAGTGCCCATCGCCAGTCAGCCCGTCCCCCCCTCCCCTTCGCGCATGAATCTCAGATCTACGTTTCGCCACCCTCGCTTTCTCCTCGCAAACAAAGGGACCGGCCCTGAATACAAGGCCCTGCAAAGCAACGGAAGCTATGGCCACCTCTTGTCCAGCCTCCAGCAAATTACCAAAGTCCCTTTGCGTCATACCTGGTGGGAAAATGCCCGCCGACCGCTTCGTGCTCGCCTATTGGTGCCAAATACGCCAGGCAATCTACCGCTGCTGTCGCCCTCCGCCATGGGTGCAGCAACTGTAAAAGGTTATTCGAGAGTCCCTGTGAACTGTGCAAACATGTGCTCCCATATTTGTCACCAGTAAATCAACGGATCCACAGCATCAATGGGTGAATGGATGAGTGAGTGATTGAAACAATCATTGAATTCGAAAATAAGCTCTATACCAATCAAACCCCCTGTGCCCAGACGGTCATTGTCCATTCTTCGTCATACCAAGCAAACACTCTTCATTCGTTACCAAAACAGCCATTCAGCCAAATCTAGCGCAATCAATCTGCCATCATAATCAATCTCTATCATTCGTCCAACCTCGGGTCTTTCATCAATCTTTGTCCATCCCACTCCATTTCAATCTTCTTTCAATTACAGTCCAAATCATCTCACTCTCCTTAAAGCTTAAACACGCGGCCACCATCAACAGCGTCTTTCCAGATTTGTGATGTGTATTCTGCCGGGATAGGCTTCCCCTGGCGTTGCCCGCGCTGGGTCATTTGAGGGTGCATCAGAATAATCTCAGCTTGGCGAGCACGCGTGATGGCAACATTAAGTCGCTGAGGCTCATCCATGAACCCTGCCTTGGTAGTTCTCACCATGTCCAAGAACACCACATCGGCTTGGTTGCCTTGCGCCTTGTCTACGGTCAACACCTCCACTCGGCTCTGCAGCTCTTGAGGCCACTGCCTCACTTCGGCAAGATATTGACGTGCAGCCAGCCTATATGGTGTCTGGATCATGACGAGGCCTGGCTGGTTGACTCCATGGAGTCCGTGAAAGTCTGGGTCTTTGAGGAGGTTCTGAACTTCTCCGAGGATCCATTTTTGCTGAGCCGGATTGCAGAAACTGCTTAGGCTCATCTTCTCTTGGCTATCCTTGAGTTGAACAACCACACGGTTTTCGCTGACCTCAGCAACACCACCCAGGCGTTCAAGGTACTTCTTCAGGTGGAGAGTACTCTTGGTGTATCGTTGTTCCTTGGTGTAACCTGATTTCATTTCTCCCTCGTAGAACATCTTTGACGGCAGGCGGTGGAGATTTCCATGCGCGCGTTTGTTAATCAAGAGCTTGCTATCAATGGCGCCGCAAAGCTCGGCTCGGGCCATCAAGCTCATCCTGAGCTGGTTCGCCTGTGGGTTGAATTTCAATCCTTGTTTGAGGGCGTCGCGCTTATTGCCTCCCTTGACAAATGGCTTTGTTTGTTTCACATCTCCAGTGAGGATCCAAGCGACGGGATCAAAAAACGCCAACGGAATCAGTGTTGTCAGCTCTCTAGCATGTGGCGCCTCGTCTATGAACACCACATCTGGTTTGTAGATTCTCGAAAACCCTCCGTAGGCTGCGACGGGGGTTGTGGCGATGAAGTCCGTCTGCGCAAGCACAGCACGATACAAAGTGGCGATTTGGCCACGAAGACCCTTCCAATCATCGGTTGACAGGACCTCTCCCGACTCCATTCTTTCTAGAACCCGCCGAAGTGGTGAGAAGCAGTCATCCTTGTGCTGCTCATAGTACTCCCAAGCGGCTTCATCCAGAGTGGGTGCTTTATTAGGATTTCTTTGACCGCCTGTATGCTGAGCAATGCTAGCTGTAGTCAAGAACTTCTTGCTAAAGTCGAGCTCTCCCTCATCCACCGCAGATGGGGCTTGGTTCAGTCGGCTGCTATTTCTCATCTCGTAAGGCCAACCATGCATCCTCACAATCCGAAGATGGAGACCAACTTCTTTGCAAAGGTTGTAGTATCGATCCGCCGCGTCATCCACAGTTTTGTTGAGGTCAACCACAAAGAGAATAGGGCTGCGCTTGGTTTTTAGAGTAGGTCGCGGTTTACCTTGGATCAAGGCTGAAACTACCATGTTCCATTCGGTCTTGCCAGCTCCAGGGCACCCATTGACAAAGTAGAGCCCGTTAGGAATTTTGGTAAGCCCATCGTATGCAGCCCGGTGGTCGGAGTTGAAAGCTGTGAACTTGGCAAGTAGTTTGCGTGGCAACCGGTGAGAACGGTCTGTTGGGTTTCTCAAGTGTGGGAACTTGGCTTGAAGGTTGCAGAAGATTTTGTCGCTGCCCTCAAAGTCGATAATCATTTTGAATGCATTTTTTGCTTTTTGGCTGAGCTCTCGTTCCTCAATGCGGGGCTTTTCGACAAACCGGCGCAAGGCAGCAAGCTCGGCTTCAAAAGTCAAGGAAGATTCCTCCCAAGTGATTGTGATGTTCTGGACCTTCTTTGGGTCCAAGGTGAAGCTCTCAAAGGCGTTGAGGCTGGGTGCATTTTGAAATTTGGCCATGAGGTCCATCTCAATGTGGATTCCTTCATCATTCTTCCAAGAGCGCGGTACATCAACCTTGAATGCTGCGCATTTGGAAACAAGTGGGCAGGGAATGCCTTCCAGGTCCTCGTAAGGATTCTGGACTCGAGTAGCGCGAAGGTTCACCAGCGAGTAAACGCCGTTTGGAGTTTCAACGCGGGACTCCATGTCGATGCTAAAGTGATCTGAAAGCGCGGGGAAGATCATCTCATCAGAAGATTTGGGGATCTGGACGAGGAACAGCCAAGATTTGGTGAAAGAAGTGGTCAACCCCTCAAGAGGCGCCATCGGCCAGGCTTTGAAAGGGATCCGCTTCTCGTTGAATCTCTTCAAGATCTCGGACTCGTTCTCCATCTCGATGATGGTTCCTTGTTCATGTTTCCAGACGTACATTTCTTGGTCGCGAAACGTATGCATAGGAGGAAGCGGCTCAGTAATCTTGGAGTAGATGAGTGCGAAGCCAGGGTCAGGACGCTTGAGAGTTGGTCGCTCCCTCTGAGAAGGCATGATGTCCGTCATGTTTGAAAAGAAATGTGAAGAGTGAAAGTCGTTTGGGGTGAAAGTTGTTTGGGGTGAAAGAGTCCGAAGGAAGCTGGTGGGGTTTAAAAAGGCAGGTTTGACGGTGAATCACTGACAAGCAGAAGCGAGCGAGTGGGATGTTCGGGAGAAAAATCTGAGGTCTGCAGCAAAGGGGGTGGCCGCCACTTTATGTTCAGTTTGAAGAGCCATAAGGGTTCACAAAACAGCAAAATTCTTTATGTTCCAGTGACTGCAATCACGGGGTTCTCGCAGTTGCTGCCAACCGGGCCATCAAGGCAGGGGACCGAAGGGTCGCAACAGGACCACCGCAACAACTAGGTACCTGAGCAAACCTATATGCGATTAGGCGCCACCATAAGGAAGAAGCGTTCGTTTGGAAATAAAATTCTTGGATAACTTACTATGTGGGTATTGTGTAGCAGAATAAATAGGACGTCTGATATTAAACCAACGAGGCTAGGCTGCCTGACCTCTCCGACAAGAATACTCGAGGTCCTACACAAAAACACTTGAGCATGGCCACAGGGGTATAGCTCATACAGGTCCCCTCCCAGAAAAATCACTAGTATTTACAGCGTCTCTCCGGGTACCAGTGTCAGGCACTGAAGCCCCACGCGAATCAGCTCTTGTGCCTTTCAAGCTTTGGGTCCCCTGAGTGCAATCAGTCCTTGCCTACAGTGTCTTTGTCTCTCCCCACTATGGCGGTTCATTCGATTAGCCAGGTCTCGTGCTACGACGGCTGCATCTGATGGAGAGGGGAGTCAATCTACTGAAATGAAAAAAAATTGAAGAAAAAAAAAAGAAGAAGAGGGGTGCATGTACTAATCGGCCCAAGATGTGCATGTGCGAGTTCTCGTCTACGAGGAACTCAAGTAAACGATGCAACACTACATCTTCGAACTAACTATCTTGCGTAGAGAATTGAGCGAACTCGGCGCGCCATGGACTGTGGATACCCAAGACTTTTCTTTGTTGATTGAGCAATTGAACAAGTGCACATTGTCAAAGGCAGGCAATATTAACACGCCCATTCGGCACGTATCTCGTCGCCTGAAAGTCGTCTGGCCACCTGGGTACGTGTAAATTACTACTGTCCTATCTAATAGTTCTCTGCCTCGCCATTCATCCTATCCTTATGGTACACCAAATTTCCATCCCTTCATCTTTCCCGCTACACAATCATGCGCGCCTCACCAGGCACATTCAATCCCCAAACATTAGTATTCTAAGCAGTCCATGTAAAACACGTCACTAAGTTTCCTCTTCGGAGCCACATCCTGAGTCCAAAATACGATAGCTCCACATCAGGTCAAGTCGACGATGATGCAGTCGCCATCATCGTCCACTTCCATGGGGTAGTCCACATTGCCTTGGATGACTTCTACAACATCATCCATCTCTGGTGATATGCGATCGATTCCAAAAACGTCATTGGGACCGATAGAACTATCAGAATCGTCGTCGATGAGGATTAAATCCTCGTCTGGCTGATACGGCTTCATGCCGTCCTCCTTCAACAGCCACTCTTCAAGGTGTCGGTACAAAACCCGGACCGTGTTGGGAGGAAACGCATTCCCAATCTGTCTTTTTATCGAGGTTTTAGTACCGAGAAAGGTATGGTTTCGAGGGAATCCTTGAAGGCTCGCCCATTCCCGAAGCGTCAGGTCTCTTGTGCCATCTGGAAAATAAACGTCTCCGCCGCCGGTCGTGATTGTGCCCGCCAGCTTGTTGGCGTCAAATGGCCGTCGTCTTGGTTCGAATCGTCTCGCATTTCTCAGATCATGAAGATCATCGCCGACCCGAACCGCATTCAGTGCCTTCTCAATGGTGTTGAAGGGCGCCAGCCCGTCATGTCCATCCTGAGAGTGCGTGGCTCGAGGGAACGGGGGAAGTCTTTCTCCAGGCGCTGCAGCAATAATGATCAGGCGCTTGCGGTCTTGAGCCGCCCCCCAGGTGCAAAGTCGCACAATCTTCCATCTCACCGAGTAGCCAAACTGAGTAAAGTCAGCCAGGAGCATGTGGAAGTATTCGGAATGGCGATTGTGGGTCAGACCAAACGTCTGTTCAACGGTTATGATTCGTGGCCTCGTTTTATTGAGCAGCTGGTTGCAGCTGAACAAAGCAAAAATGTTCTCGTCATCGTGCGCAGCTGCCCATGTGTGAGCAGGTGAAAAGAATTGGCACGGTGGCGAAAAATGGAGGACATCAACTCGCATGTGCCTCGTGTGCTGAGAAATAAATTCGTCAAGTGACATTTTGAAAAGTTTCGTGGTTGGGAAATTGGTCGTGTAAGTGTCCCAGACCTCAGCAGCCTTGTCCACCGCGAATTTTATCTTGAACCCGGCCATCTGGGCTCCTCGCGAAACCCCGCCAGCACCAGAGCAGGCATCAAAAACGGTGTATTTTTGACTGAGCTTTCGAATAGAATGGGTCACCGGCGAGTCATCCTCCTCCACGCTGACGAGGTCTGTTGGGGTAAAATGAGAAGGCAAAAACGACCCGCCTCTCATTCGGGTTCCCCGCCACTGATTGCTGAGGGCTTCTTCCGAAACACGATGTTCCACTTCTGGTACATCATCTGCATGAATTCGTACAAGAGCCTCCTCGATCTTCTTTTTGGTGCTTCCTCTCCCGATGAAACAAACCTCCAGCTTCTAGCGGCAGGTTAAATGTTGAGAGGATCTCACGGTTGACGAGTTGAAGACCGGATGCAAAGCGTTGGTAATAATCAAATCATGCTGTCTGACCACATTTTCCGGAGTGATATCGACAAGTTCGGCATACTTGGCTGTATTCCCATCGCCATAATAGAGCACCATGCAAACCTCGTTCGACTTCTTTGGAAGTTTGCCCGATACTGATGAGGTTTTTGCGAAAGGGGTACCTCGAATCTTAATGTCACCCGTAGCTTTGTTCTTGTTGACCGCTCGAACAAGGAGAAATTTTGCCGAATACTCTCCAACGGGGAATTCGTTGACTTCAAGAAATGCGCCAGGCTTCACCAGCATGTTGGAGATCCGAATCTTTTCCAGTAAAAATTCATCTTCATGAACCAAACTGTTTCCAACAGTGCCGAGATCTTCTGTAAGGTCAATCACCTCATCTGCGACGTTCTCAGCTCCAGGAGAAAGGCTCCCATCCAGGGTAATGGTTGAGCCTTCTCTGGCCCGCCCTGGGGGAAAACGAGGCCTTTCGGTGATGAATTGGATGTCATCCCTATCCAGACCATCGGTGTGGTTTCGCATGCTTGTAGTGTCTATGTTGGTGGAGAACAGTATAATGGTGCTCGCACAGAGAATAAACGATGGAGGTGATGTGTTGTCGTGGAGACGCTACATGGTCAACTCAGACTCCACCAAGAGTTGTTTCCAAAGGAGCGCCGACTTACGAGAAAGATACATGTAAGATAATGTACAAGACCTCTAGTCTCAATAAAAGACTCAAGTCAATATAGACGGGCATCAAAATGCTTCAAGGCCAAAGGGCGAGGCCGAGGAAATAGGCGACAACGGAGACTGATGTCGGCCTTCTCGAGGTGAGATAGTGTTGCTAGGGTGAGGATGAAAACTGAAAAAGCAAGAAGAAAGGCATCTAGAAATTATTCGATTAGTCAGCATTTCGTAAAGAATTATGTGAATTGTTTAACCATGGGGGGTCTTGGGAACAAAGTGTTTGCCAAACTGAGAAGTTGGTGTGGAGAGGTCAGCAAACGCCGTGCATTTTTCGTTTGACTGCGCTTCTCCACTTCGACTCTACCAAATAACTTGAGTCCTCCATGTATGCCACAAGAAACTTAAAATGCCTAGGCTTGAGCACCGTGTTGATTTATGTGAGATTCTTCCACCTTTCAGGTTTTTCAGGCTTTCCATCATCGTTTGGTTTTGCGTCAACCATTAAAACCGAGCCTGTTCACTGGCGGTATCTTTCAATGTGTGGCGTCTTACCCTATACTCAAAGTCGGAGTAGAATCTCGAGAAGTACGCTAGCATAAAACTGTGGACATTTGTCTTTCGCTTTTCTGAATATAAATTCGGATGGGAAGTGGTCAGGGGTGAAACCTCTATGCTTTATGTGACATCACAATAACTTGATTGTATTGGCACTGTTGAGAAAGTAGCAAGAGGTAGGTTTCATAATGAAGCCAGTATGATTCAGGATCCGGATTTCCCCTCTCTTTTTTCTTTTATTATTTTGCTACTCCTCTAGAAGCCTGGAAATCCCAAATCATCCATGAGAAGAAAAATCTCCTGTATTCATCCCATCGAATTCATTTTCCCTGTTTTTTCGAAGTTATTGTTGGATGCGGATGTTTTTGCTTATTCCTGTTGTGGGGCTAGTGCGCCCAGCGTGCTGATCTCATCAACAACGCATCATTCATTTGCTACTTGCTCCCCTGCCGTTCGTCGCATCAGTCTAGAAAAATAGATAAGATGTCGCTCATGCATTACTGCTCGGAATCAGGAGCCCTTCACTAATAAACCGCAGACCTCTACACAGAAGGATTGTGTTTTACACAAACAAGCTTGATTGTGCCACGTCACATCTCGCCACAGAGTTCGAAAAAGCTACTGGGTTCATGATCAGGAATCGCTACAGTGACCATTTCTCAAGCAGCCTAACAGAATCGAGGTGATCAAAATGAAAACCCGGACACGGAAGCGCGCAGCAGACACCGAGTCCTCCGATATCGGGTCGAAGAGGCGACGGGTTGACGAGGATTCCAAATTGGAGGATGGTTGGCAGGAGTTGCCACACAATCTTGGCCGAATCCGAACCTCCGAGCATCAGGCTAGCCTGCATAAGGCGGCGGACACGGGTGCTGTCAAAAAGGAAGACGGAAATGCAGAAATTAAAGATGAAGGCGACGACGACGGTACCAAGTTGGAATCGATTGTGGGAGCCGTATCGTTGAGCCAGCCTCCTTCCACCGAGTCTCGGCGAACCTTGCGTCCACGACGGTCGGCGGCCCAGAAGTCTTACTTTGAATCCGACACCGAGTCTCCCAATTCGAAGAAATCAATTAAATCATCTGCCAAAGGGTCTCCGGCAAATAAGCAAGCCCCCAAAAAGGAGATTGAAGAGAAGACCCTGAACCTTGTGGCCGGGAAGACACCGAGGAAACCATCCAAGAAGACGAAAGACAACCCGTATGGACTGACACCTGGAATCACGCCTTTCCCTGAATGGATAGCACCCTCGATACCTGAGTGTAGAGAGGTTTACGCTCGTTTGGCCAAAGTTCATGGCCCTGCCAAGGCACCCGAAAAGATTCCTGCTCCGTCATTGGAGGTATCTGGATGTGGGGAAGTGCCATCGGTTCTTGATGCAATGATTCGAACACGGCTGAGCGCCCATACCTCTGCCGCCAACTCGAATGCCGCATTCAAAGGACTGGTCACTAAATTTGGGGTCGTGAAATCAGGGATTGGAGAGGGCAGCGTCGACTGGGACGAAGTCCGAACGGCGCCGGTGGAAAGCATTGTCGCCGCGATCAAACATGGTGGCCTGGCACAGACCAAAGGCCGAGACATCAAGGCTATTTTGGAATTAGTTCATCAAGAGAACATGACGCGACGGGACGCTTTTCTCGCGGAAAAAAAGACTGGGCAAGTAGCAGATGTTGTCGGAGCCAAGCAAAAGACACAGGGCCAGAAAGACCTGGAAATTTTGAAGGCCGAACAGGGACTTCTGTCGCTGGACCATATCCATGGGATGCATCCTGACGAGGCAATGCAGGCGTTGGTCAAGTTTCCTGGTATCGGCGTTAAGACTGCGTCATGCGTCATACTATTTTGTCTCCAGCAACCTAGCTTCGCGGTTGACACGCATGTGCACCGCATAAGCGGCTGGCTCAAGTGGATGCCACCAAAGGCATCCAGGGACGAGACCTTTAGCCATCTTGAGGTGCGCGTTCCAAACGATCTAAAGTATGGGCTGCACAAACTGTTTGTGCAACACGGGAGAAGTTGTGTAAGGTGCAGATCAAATACGACGGAAGGGACAGAAGAATGGAACCAGTCAGAATGTCCTATTGAAGACCTTGTCGATCGGGTGGGTAAGAGGAAGATAAAAGGAGCGTAAATGAAGATGGGTGCTGATATAAGCTGATTGACTGCAATGGTGGTTGGCGTACCCTAGATATTGTAATTTTTATTTATGATCCAGACATTTCGTCAATAAGCCAATCTCTACTATTAGCTGAGCATATAACCATTGGCTCCTTTTTTATTAAAAAAGGAAAGAAAGGAGAGAAAGAAAGAGAACCATCGTGCTACAAGCCGAAGCCGGCGTGATTTTGGAGCATTCACACTCCCTCGCTTTGATTGTTGGTTGTTGGTCGTGCATACATTTTCTCCGATGACACACGGACACGTGTGACGACAAGACGCCATTTCGCAACTTGTCGAACTTGATGCACTAAATCAGAATCTTCACATCCTATTCCATCACTCATAGACCACGACAGGAAGATCCAGGTCTCGTGCGAAGAAACGAGGCGCACACTGTACCCGCGAGGTCCTACTTTATCGCTCAGAGGCCTTCCAAGAGGCCCTCCTAATTCCAAGCCTCCCTGCAAGAGGCCCCCCCTCGCAGGCGGCGCAGGCCCTCCCAGTTTCCAAGGCAATCGCTGAAGCAACCCCACTGTCGCCCGGTAGAGCGCACGGACCCACTTCGATTAAAACCCCTGCAAGAACGCGGCTGCTCACGCGTTGTTGGCCAACCAAGGGCCGCAGGTCATCGGGAACCTTGAAAGCTTCAACTGGACATTTTCAAAGCCGAAGCTCAACGGCACACTGCAGGCTACAGCCTTGACGGAGAGTGCGGGAAATAGTGCGACACCTCCATCCATACAATACTGGCCGACTGCCCACCGCCCGAGAGGCCTTCATATCGCTGTTTTCGCTGTCGTTGATCTCCCGTAACCGAGCCAACGAAGAATCTTTCCCAATTTCCAGGCAGATTCGTCCGTCCTCTCAGCTTTGACGTCAACACCAACTTGTTTCTTCCGCTCGCTCTGTTTCCATTTGTTAGAGCGCCGCGCATACCGTCGATTTCCTGTTCTTTCCCGGCCTGTGACGGTGCCACGCGCGCACATCTCCTGCGCCCCTTTCGATTTGACCCTCGTTCCCCTCGGAGGCACCCATGACGAGTGTGTACCTGTGCCGACACATCCCTTCACGACCATCAGACCGAAGCATGCGAACCGGCAGGACATCACGATACCATGGCCGAGATTAACGAGGAATTGGCAAAGTGGTACGAGGAACTTCAAAAGTTTCCGCAAGACTGCCATTTGCTATGTCCTCGTACTGGCGAGGATGACGACGAGAACTACAAAATCCTTGATGATCCGGATTCCAAAATCTCGGTAGAGGAAAAGAAGAAACGGATAGACCAAGGAAAGGAGCGAATCGAGGTCACATACTGGAACAGCTTGATCTTCGGCTTTGACAAGTCAATAGCTGGAAAATGGCTGGAGGATTTCAACTCGAGGCTGGAAGAAACCCTGAGGACTTGCTCCGATTGCGTTTTGAGCTGGCACATGAAGCGCAAGGCAAGCCTCCAAAAGTTTGCAGAGTAAGTATTGATTTGCGTCGCCATGTTGGATCATGCTAACCCCCGTAGACGGTGGGATGAAGATGCCGTGGCTCAAATTCAGGCAATGCTCGACCGGATAGACGTGGCTCGAATCGACCATAACCTCGGTTGGGCCAAGGAATTCATCGAAAAGATCGAGGCAGCTGGCACGGCGTTTAAAAAGTCGCAATTTGGAGAGCGGATTGCGGAGGTTCACATTACCGTCTACGAGGCGCTCTGCTGTATTCCCTACATGGCAGACCCGGAGCGGCGTGCCACCTTTCAGTTTGTTTTCCGGAGATTACAGGGCAAGAGTATCCTTAAGCTGGGCACCAAGGACCCTCTCCCCGGCATGACCTTTTTCATTTTTGACCAGAAGAACGAAGACCGTCGTAAGTGGGCAATGGAAAATTGGAAAAACCTCGACAGCGGTGCCATGACCCAAGAGCAGTTTGACTGGGCCGTGAGTGGTGGCCTCATAAGCGCCATGGACGACATCAACAGAAGAGACATCTCGCAACAGACGAGCGAGATATACCTCGAGATTGAAAAATTCTGGCAGGGATTTGAGGAGGTCCTCAGGAGTTTGAGCGCGGATATTATACTTCATCGTCTTCGGAGTCTTGAGGTGAGGCCGGGATGTCCCAATATTTATGATTTGCTATTTCGCCACATTCAATTTTGCCATTCGGAAGGAATCTTGGTTGTTACCATCCGTGTCCTTACGGGTTTCCTCAAGAAAGCACCCAAGGCGTTCTGGGATGTAATTGGCGATGCCCGTCCTAATGTCATTGCCGATCTGCTTTTTGGCAGTCCAGTCTACAAGAGTTTACTTAGGCAGTCGCTCGAGGACTGCTGGACAGGATTTGATGCTGGTACTTCTTTTGTGCCATTCCCCACATCTTGGGTTGATCCTTGGCTACAATCACTGACTCGCGATCGGAGATATGATGCTTGCGAAGTTCTTATGCATACGCTGTTTGAAACATTGGCCAAAGATGCCACTATTGGCGAGCCTGGGCAAGCAGCTTGTATTCGTGCAGGATTTGATGCTCTTCAATTTACCATGGCGACCTTCCTGGACCCGGAGACCAAGATTGGATTCGGAACAACTCACCTTTACGCCAGTGGCGCTTTCAACTTGGTGATGAAACACAAAGCTCTCATTCTAAGGAACATGCAACCACCAACTGGTAATCGTGAGGGATGGCAAACATTTCAGGTGGCCATCGCCGCCAAAAAGCTGATGCAAGCGGCGATGAAATTAGATATGAAGATGTTTTCTGAGGAATACACCTATATGCTTGAAGGAAAACAGCTTCAATCTACTATTGTTCGAGGCTCGAAGACATTCTGGCAGGGCATCGTTGAAATGTTTGATCTTTCATCCGAACAAGTCGACCTCGCTCGAGATATTTTGCTATCCCTCGAGCCCCTGATTGGTATTGAGCAAATCAGGCCACTGAAGAGCGGCCAGTTGACAGAGTCTGGAAAGCTGTTCAACAAAGCTCTCGAAAACACCATAGATGTTCTCAGCAGCACACTGGGTAGAATATCAGAGCTGGACGCTACTGACCTCAACACCCTTTTCAACGACCGCCTAGCCTTCCAGGACACTATCGGCCTGTCTGTTCATGGAGAGCCTGATCTTGCAGAAGCGGCATCTGAACTCCTCAAGAGTTGGACCGGAGAACTCTCGCGAAGCAGTGCATTCGAACAAATGTCCCAGCTCCATCCCGATCAGACATTGTCTTCGATTGTGTGGTCTTTAGAGCACATTCTCAAACCTCCGAACCCCTGGGGTCCAATCCGGCCCATCCTGAATATGAGCCGTGATGTGCTTCGCGGATTAGCTGATCCCTCTTCAGGTGTTTTGCGAGTCAAAACCCTGGAGCCAATTTCTGCTGCCAAGGTACTGCGCTGGTGGAGTGAGCAATGGCGATTTGTTTCTACAGCGTGCAAGAACATCGAAAACTGGTCGAGATATATCCAGAACAGTGTGATGCAAGAGTTCTGCCGCGAAATCATGGAGCTTGCAGAAGCACTGGTCGCAGAGGATGGCCTGATAGCATCGACCATTTCAAAGTCGCTGGGAAAGAGCGAGAAGGACACTATGTCCCAAATCCTTACACCTGCAAAACAACACTTTGGAGGCATGGAGAACATGATTCGTCTGAAGGATCGCTGGCTTGTTGATGTCACGGTGCGGGTCTTGTGCAAAATTCTTACTCGTCTGCGCGAAAACGGCCATGAGATCCAGGCCGCATCAAGAAAGCTCATCACAGATGCTTGTCTTCCAACAGCTACGCCCGGAAAATATGTAAGGTCGACAAACCTGACTGACCAGCAACGAGCAGAGCTTTTGCAGGCCCTTGGGCAAACTGACGATGAGGTTCAAATTTATCAATTGGGCATTGCATCACAAGCAGACTATGTTGCCCAGAAAGCAAAAGACAAAGTCAAGAAGCAGAGCCGACTCGATGCTTGGTCAAAATCAGGGACCTCGACCTCCACAGGTGCTGCCATCAAAAGCTCACGGTCTAATCGCGAAGATGTCCTCGATCTTAGCAAGTCGATTGACAGCCCCATTCTTAAGCAGATTGAAGCCCGACAAGCAAAGGTCAAAGCTGCCAAAGCTAAGCTGCCAGATCAGAAATCAATCAATGCACTCAAGGAGAGTAGGCAGCGGGCGAAGGCAGAAAAGGCTAAGCGTGATGCTGAGGCTATCGCCCGTGCCAAGCAGATTAGAGGGGAGATGGTTCCCGGAGAAGGCTCTGGTCTTCTTGGTCTCGGGTTGAGCGGAAAGGACCACACTCGAAGCGACATCATGGTCAATAGTTCTGACGAGGAATCGGAAGAGGAAGAGGATGATTCCGACGTTGACAATGAGCTTGCTGCTCTCAGCACTGGGGGGCCCAAAGCTCTCGACGAGATGGAGAGGCGTCGGCAACAAGCTTTGCGAGACAAGCTGAGGAAGCCTGTCAAGAAGATCAGACAGCAGCGTTCTGTCAAGGAGATGAGAGCAAGACTCATCCCGCCAATGGATCGACTGCACAACACAATTTTGGCATGGGATATTTTCCACAAAGGCAATGACCCGCCCAACGGCCCAGCTGCCTCTGAGGTGGCGACAAAATATGGCGACCCAAGGTCTTACCAGGAAACCTTTTTCCCCTTGCTGGCATCGGAAGCCTGGCGTTCATTTGTCACATCAAAGGATGAAGTGACTACACAGGCATTCGGCATGAAGATTGTCAGCCGTGCAAGCGTAGACAGTTACCTAGAGGTGACTTTTACAATGCCTGTTGTCCAGAATAGAGAGCGGGGTGTTTCGGAAGGTGATATTCTTCTCGTGTCGGAAGCCGAGGCGCCTTTGACCGACCAGGCTGCTCGGCATTGCCTGGCGCGAGTCCATCGCATCACCTACAAAAAGGAGCGCATTGAGGTTACTTATCGTGTAGCGTCTCGCGGCAACCCGTTGGCCCAAGCATTGACACCAGGTGCTGCCGTCCACGGAGTCAAGATTACAAACATGACCACCATTGAGAGAGAATATGCCGCACTAGAAAGTCTGCAGTATTACGATCTGATGGATGAGATTCTCAAAGCAGAGCCTTCGCCAATTCTCCGCTACGGCGACGAAAAGGTGTCTAACTACATGGAAAACTATTCTCTGAACAGAGGACAAGCCATGGCAGTTTTGGGTGCCCATGATAACGACGGATTTACTTTGATTCAGGGGTAAGCACTGCGTTTCAAGTTTGCGGAACCTTCCTAAGCTAACACATTCCAGTCCTCCAGGAACCGGAAAGACAAAGACTATTGTAGCCATGGTGGGAACCTTGTTATCGGAACAGCTTAGCCAACCAAGCAACAGCGGCGTCCCCGTTGGCGTTCCTCTGCGGCCAAATGGCGGCGCCACTCCGGCCAACCAACCTAGATCCAAGAAGCTTCTTGTTTGCGCGCCCAGTAACGCCGCTGTGGACGAATTGGTACTTCGAATGAAGTCGGGAATCAAGACGACCAGCGGCAAGATGCGAAACATCAACGTTATTCGATTGGGAAGGACTGATGCTATCAATTCCGCTGTCAAAGATGTAACTCTGGACGAACTCGTCAAGACGCGCTTGGAAGGAGACACGACAAAGGAGAAGGCTAAAGCAGACCGCGAGAAGATGCACGAAGATGCTGCTAAAATCAAGGAGGAGCTGGCTCAATTGCGGCCTCGACTTGAAGAAACTCGTGGTCTTGACGACAGAGCCCTTTACAACAACCTCTCTCGGCAATTTGAGGAATTGAAGAGGCGGCAGATGCAGATTGGTAAACAGATTGACGCACAAAAGGACAGCGGAAACTCAGTTGCCCGTGAGATGGAGTTACGGCGGCGCCAAGTCCAGCAGGAGATTCTGAACTCTGCCCAGGTTCTGTGCGCCACGCTGAGCGGTAGTGGTCACGAAATGTTCCGAAATCTTGATGTCGAGTTCGAGACTGTCATTATCGACGAAGCCGCGCAGTGTGTTGAGCTGAGCGCCCTGATTCCCCTCAAGTACGGCTGCTGCAAATGTATCCTGGTCGGTGACCCCAAGCAGCTTCCTCCTACAGTCCTGTCGCAATCAGCTGCTCGATTCGGATACGATCAAAGTTTGTTCGTGCGAATGCAGCAGAACCATCCCAAATCCGTTCATCTGCTTGACATGCAGTATCGTATGCATCCTGAAATCAGTGTTTTCCCGAGCCGAGAATTTTACGAAGGGCAACTTCAGGACGGTCAAAATATGTCGGAACTCCGACAGCAGCCGTGGCACAAGAACCTGCTGTTTGCCCCATATCGCTTCTTCGATGTTCAGGGTGTTCAAGAACGTGGTCACAGGGGCCAATCGCTGGTCAACACCAAAGAGCTGGAGGTTGCCATGCAAATGTACGATCGGTTCAGCAAGGAAAACCGTGAAACGGACTTGACTGGCAAGATTGGTATCATCACGCCATACAAGGCCCAGCTTTTTGAACTTCGGAATCGGTTCAAGTCGCGATATGGCGAAAACATCACCAACATCATCGAATTCAACACAACCGATGCCTTCCAGGGTCGTGAATGTGAAATCATCATCTTTTCATGTGTGCGAGCTAGCTCCACCGGTGGTATCGGTTTCATGACTGATATTCGCCGAATGAACGTTGGTCTCACTCGAGCTAAATCGTCGCTCTGGATTCTTGGTGACTCGAGGGCGCTTGTCCAAGGTGAGTTCTGGCGCAAGCTAATCGAGGATGCGCAAGCGCGAGATCGCTATACCAAGGGTGACATCCTGTCCATGCTCCGAAAGCCGTTGGAACAAGCCAAACCAGGCACCTACATTACCTCCGTTCCAAGAGCCCCCAAAGTTTTGGCCGATGAGGATGTGAAGCGGAATGCCCCATCGGGACCGTCATCAATGGCATCGTCTCCTGCACCGGAACCATCGAATAGCGCCTCAAGGCAGAGCTCGGCTGGACCAACCCAAATACCTGGTCTAAGTGGTGGACATGACAAAAACGAGGTGGTCCCCCGGTCTGGGGGACCTCCCGTGATTCACACGTCTTCTGGCAAACCCTCAGAAGCCAAGAAGCGATCCAACGACGGGGCGGACCTCAACCAGCCGATACCCAAGAGAGTATGTTTATTGATGTTTAAGAACGTAACGATATGGTGAATTTGTCTGACACACGAATAGATGGCTAGCGACAAATCTCGGGGAGGCTTGATGGGCAAGTTCGGATCAAGACCAACCCGACCAGCTAAAGCTCCCACGGACCCGTCTGCCATGTCCGTGCTCGGGATGACACCCCCGGAGCGACCACCACCGATACCGACAGACCCGTTGAACCAGACGAAGCCATCAGGTGGATCAACGTCTTACCAGGCAAATGAGGCTGGGAATATTAATAGGGTAAGTTGAAAAGACCCACTTATCGGACTTTTGCTAATATACGACGTCAAGCCACCTCTAAGAAGCCTGCCACCTCCAGGGCCTCGAAAGAAGGGAAAGCCCAGCCTTTTCGTCCCAAAGAGGCGCTGATTGCACATCATAGCTCTTAGGAGCACTTTGTATACTAATCATCGAATGCATGTGTGGTTTGTGCATTTGTTTTTCTATCTCTCTTTTTCTCTCCTTCTCTTACTGTTTAGGCGTTGGAGGAAGCAGCCTTTGGAAAAATAGGGGAACACCTGCATAGGGATGGACTCGAGGAAAGCATTCAGGCGTCATTGGGGAGTACCAGCATCCGAGTTTCAGGTGCTTAGAGGAGGTAGCTAGCTAGTTCGCCAGGAACGGAGCTGCGAGTACCGTCATCGTATGAGTATGGGGTGGTACCCTCGGGAAGACAATGAGCTCGAGCGCAATGTCCAGGTCGGGTTGATGATTATACCACGACGGGCTTAATCAGATCTTAGCCGGTGGAGAAAACGATGCCGGGGATAAAAAAAAGGGTGGTTCCTGGCAAGGCCCTTAGCAGGAAATCCGCATCATCAACTACATGACTAGACACGAACGGGGCTGGCCTCGGGCTGATGGCCGCCTCATCTCAACGGATGTAGGCGCCAGGCACCATCCAAGTTGACCAGGAGGCATGCATATTCATCACGTGTACTCGATATGTATGTATACCTTTTCCCATCACAGTCTTCCCAGAGGAGCGGCACAGGCGCACGTCCACAAACACGGACTCAACTGAAGCACCGTCTGTGCGTTGACAAAGAGGATGCATGGGCATGCACACGGAGAATTCAGGTTAAATGAGACAATGCAGACGACATGTTACTTTGGGGGTGTGGATCAACTCCAGTGAGGTTCCTGGTTAACTGGAGATTCGCTTGCTTGTTAGCGACTGCATCTCACATCTCACGCAGGGAGGAGAAGCGGGAGAGGCAGCAAGGCAGGGGAACGAACACTGGCAGAAACGAGAGCACCGGCAGGAAGACTGACAGACAGGAAGACAGACAGGAACACTGGCAGCAGCTTGAACAATGACGAGCAGTGACGAAAAAAACAAAACCAAGGCAGGGAAGCAGGCGGGGGAGCAGCAAATCTCAGTCTCTAGCGGCGAGCTGTGTCAAGCATGCATGCAGCTCCGTCGTCTCTTGACTCTCGGTCGGTCCCCCCTCCCCTTGCTTGTGCAGGAGCCACAGAGAGGCCCCCTTCTCGTGACGACGGGCTGGGAAATAGCGCCTGGGCCTAGCCGCAGAGCCAGGTCAAATGAAGATCGCCTGTGCTGGTTCGTGGCTTGAGGAAGAGACTAGGGCCCTGTTTTCACAGCAGAGATCAGCGCGTGGCGCTCGGGAAAACGCTCTCACCGTCGAGTGGCCGGGCTGGAGGCCATTAAAGGGGAAAAGCGAGCGGATGGACGGGGGCGAACGGGAGCAACGGGGGGCGGACGGGGGCGGAGAGCAGGATCAAAGATGAGAAGGATGTCGGAGGATTAAGAGCGATCCGGTGGCGGTAGACTCTGCTGCATGCTGTGGATTCCCCGTGCGCACCAACAAACAAACAAACAAACACGACAGCCGTGACATGGGCATGTGCATGTGCAGTGTGCGCTCTCCGTTGAAGATTGAAACGCGCCGATCACCGGGTGCCATGTCGTTAACCATGGCGGTAAGTTGCATCCGGAGATTTGGAAGAGCACAATCGGCACCCACTGTAAAAGAAGCCCACCCGCGGCACGCACCGGCTCGTCTACGGGGGCCTGGGCCACGCAGCGGCCAACCACGGCCAACCACGGCGGCGAGGGCCAGGACCAGGTTGGTGCGCATCCCTGCCAGCAATCAACTACCGGGGTTGTATTCACGCGGACCAGCATTTGCTTTTGGCGTGTGGTTTTTTTTGAATTTTTTTTTTCCATCTCCCCCATCTCACACACGCTGCTAGCAGGCGTTGCTGTCTTTCCTTTCTTTTTCTGCTAAACTACATACTTCCAACTAGCTCAATTGAGCAGGAAAAAGCAACGAGGCCTGCGCAATCAGGCCAATATCAATCAGACCAGGGTTACGAAATGGGATCACCCAGCCCTACTTCCTGCCAGAGCCAGGCGGACAGGTGTGCGATGGATTGAGATAACAACCCCAGCCAAGCCCCTCAGCGGAGGATCTCCCGGGAGGGGGGCAAGCAGACAGGGTACGCGTCGATCCGTGATCCAAACACAAACGTCCAACGCTGCGCATGTAGGTGACGGGTGAGCGACACGCCAGGGAGGATGCAAGGCGGCTGGCTGCGAGACCCTGAAGCGGGCTGTTTTTAATGTGCAAAAGACTTTGCTAGTCGCTGGCCACCCCTGGGCCCGGGGGCGACGCAATTGGGATGCCCGCAGGGCCCCATCAACGGGCTGGAAGCTAGCGCGAGCCCGGCCCTCCGTGTGGCGTCAAAGGGGCCCCCCAAGGCAAGGCCCTGGGGTTGTGACGGCATAGCCACGGCTCTTGGGAGGTATCTCGACTCAAGACTTGGAGTGGCCGACGATGGGTTGGTTGGCTGGCTGGCTAGCTAGCTGTAGCTGGTTGGTTGACGAGGAGCGAGGCGTCGTCTCCGTGTATCGAGGCCGGTCGGCGACGCCTTTTCTTGCGCGCCCCCGAGATGCAATTCGCACCTTTACTTCCTTTTTTGCTCCCTCTTCACCGTCTCCCGCCTCCCCTCTCCCAACCTTTTGGGGCTGGGATGTCGCATCTCTTCGTTTGGTGTGGTTTTTCTTCTTTCTGACGACGCGACACGACCAACACCTCGGCGCATTGCCCTGTCTCTCTCCTCCAGAGCTGGACAATAAAAGACGACGCCGCCAAACCACACAGAAGAAACAAGCCCGAGATTCGGGGCGATCGCCACCCCAAGGTCAGACACGGCGCGCAACCACGGGGCATCTCGCCCTTGATGCCCTCTCTGCCCTCGGCCCCAACGGCAAACTGACTGAGACTGAGACAGGTTTCATGGATCCAAGCACCTCACCACCCAAATTTTCATTGGAGGCGGGTGGGCAGACTGGTCCTCGGCTCTGGTATTAGAAGCCCGTCATGGCGCACTCCATCACCGTCGACCATGAGGTTTCTGTCACTTCTGCCGATGGAGTCCCCCCACGCCCGCGCGCATCATCATCGGGTTACACACTCTTCAACAACCGCCCCGAACCACCCATCAACGTCAACATTCCAAATCTTCGCCCCCGGGCAAAGTCGTACTCGACCGTGGGCGCCCACCTGGAGCCCAAGTTCGAGTTCGATACCCACACTCCCCTCATCGATGATGATGGCAACTTCCGGCGCCACCATGGTATCCAGGAGTTGATAGATTTTCTCAAAAACCACCCTCCACCCGCAGACAACTTCATGTCCATCCCGGACGCGGGCAACAGCGAGAACAAGGGGGCTTGGTCCAAGATTCGCAAGCTCGCCAAGGGCAGGAAGAAGTCCGATGCCAAGTCCCCAGACCCAATTCGCTTGCCCGACTCCGCTGTCTCGGGCATCACCACGGGCGGCCATCGTCACATTGCCATTTCCATCCCGCTCGACGCCTCCCCCTTTGGCCGCACTCCCCGTTCCCAGTACCCCGTCTACCAGACAAGGAACGGCAAGGCCCCGCAGACACGCTACGGCCCAACTCGCGCTGTGCTCAACGACAAGGGCGTCGTGACAGTTCTGCGCACAGTCAACGAAGACCAGGAGCAGGAACTCACAGAGCCCGAATCTTTGCGCGTAAAGTCATTACCACCGCTCCCACGGTCCGCCTCGATCAACTCCCACAACCGCAGCGGCTCAACCCACAGCAACGGCCGTGGAAAGGTGTCTGAGTACTTTGGTGTCTCTTCAAGTCCCCCGCGCTCATCAGCGGGACCCGTCGACCAGTTCAAGCGGGCAAACGAGGCATCTCGTGAGCTGCAAAACTACGGAACATCTTCCACAGCTGCCAACAATGAGTCTCGGCAAGACGGCACAAATCCGCCGGCGCGGGGTTCCAGCTTGGTTGCAAATCGATTCGTTTTCCCTCCCACAACGTCTATCGACGCAATGATGTCTGAGACAGCCCCCGCGCCAGAAACTCTTCAAGTTGAGACAGGAGAAGAAGCCAGAGATGCAGCATCTTATCACGGTTCCCTATCTAAGAGCATCAACACAGCGAGTGACAACGACCCTGTTGTCTCAGAAGCCAAGCAGGTCAGCACTCCCACACCGTTGGAGGATGCCCCTGTTCTGGTTTCAAAAAGGAAGGAGGAGAATGAGCTTACAGTTATCACCAAGAACCCCCTGGCGCGAGGGGACGGCCACATTTCGCCAACGCCGTCAATCGCGTCATCAGCCAGTCAATCTCGACGAGATCGAGTGCGAGACAAGAAGAGGAGAGACATGGAAGCGCTGCGGAGCGCCCAGAACTCTCGTCAAGCCCAGTACTCTGAACCTGGGACACCTAATCCCGGGAAGCTGTTGAAGGAGGAGGATGAAGATGAGGTCCAGGCTGAAGCTATGGAGGAAGCTTCCAAATCCCCTCGAAAATCGAAGCCCCCGTCTCTCCCTCTCAAGTCTCCCAGTCGACAGGCTCTCTGCGCAATCATGGTGGTGTCCAGCATCGAACCGTCACCGCCAGTGCAACCATCACCCGACAAGACAGAGGGCGCAAAGCTGCCACCAGCGCGATCACCCGCACGATCGCCTGCCCCTCAACCCACACCCGCCCCATCGCCACAAGTCCAGGATGAAGTCGCATCGCTTGGCATGACCCAAATTGTCATGTCAGCTTCTCCTACTGACATTGAGCCTCCCCTGGCTTCCCCTCCTCTTCACCACGGGTTCCCCAAGCCTCCCAAGGTCAAGCCCCAGCTTCGACACAAGCCACTTCCCAGAGTGCCCTCGACGGGCTCTAGCGGCAAGCCTGGCATGACCTCCCCCGTGGTTTCCTTCAACAGTTCCAACAACCCTACCCCGCCCTCCTCCGTCAAGGGCTCACCAGCCCAGAAATCTACCAGCGACCGACACTCGAAGCAGAGCTCTGTTTCAATTGATCGATCCTCAAAGCAGAGCACTGTCTCTGTTGATCGGTCTTCCAAGCAAAGCTCCGTGGATGCTGACCGCAGTTCAAAGCAGAGCCCTAGCGAGTACGCCAACAGAGCGGGCAACAGAAATTCCATGTCCCAGCGCGGCTCATGGAATTCCGTTCGCGACTCTGACCGCAAGAATCGGGATTCCAGGCTTGGATCTCGATCACTCCCTAAGCCCCTGGTTCTGCCCAAGGAGGAGGTTGAAGAGCCCAAGATTACGCCCAACACCGAGAGGGATGTTGTACGACGATATGACGTTTACCGTGAATACCGAATCCGAGAAATGGAGCGTCGTCTGCGCCGCCTGGAGCGCAATGGTGACATTTGGCTGCGTGCCCTGGTGCCTGTGCTGGAGAACCTCAACCGAACGCTCGCTGGCAACGGCAGCCACAGCGGCGAGCATGAGCGTGCCCAGGGCTGGGTGTCTGACGAGGACTTTGTCGGCTCCCTCAGCCCTCCCCGTGGCCGATCATTTGGCATGAGCAGCCGCCGAGGCAGCCGCATGATGCCCCGACCTGGTGCCACCGAGCGCGAGTTCCTGGAGCATCTGGTGCGAACAAAGGAGGAGCTGGAGGCTGGCAACCTCAGCGATGACATGAGCGGCTTCGACACGATTGAACCCCTTATGCGGGAGCTGGCCGGTCGGTCAAGGCTGAGCTTCGAGGCTCGATCCATGGCCCTGACTGAGGATGACGAGAATCTGTTCCGTGGTTTCTGAATGATGAGCGGCATCTTTACTCTTTACTTTAACTCTTTTTTTATTATTCCGTCTTTGATTTTCCCAAACACACACATCCAACCATTTCAGACACAATTTTTTATTTTTCATATTTCACGTGGGGGGAGAAAGAAAGAGGAGGCTGTACATTGCGACATAGCAAGAGAGCATTGTGAGATGGGTGCGGAAAGAAAAGGTTTCGGCCTGACGAGCGAGCGCTGTTTGATTTGGAAAGCCAACTTGTTGTAGTCTATGCACCTGACTCTATTATTATTTTTCCTACATACTAACGCCTTTACATGATGACTTTAGAAAGTATTCTTAATTGTCACCAAACAATTCTCTGTCACTCAATACAAGATAACATACCCGTTCTGCGGTAAAGCATTTTCCGTTCATTCTCACTTGTGATGTATCAAATGTTGTGTAACGTAACACAGATGCCTGGTTATAATGCCTGCATGAATTGAACTTGGGGCTGACGTGTCAACTCCAGCGATGATCCTGGCAGTGAGGAGTGAAGTTGGAATTGAATTATTGACAAGGTTCAACCCTGGGCTCGCGATGTCACTGATGTCGCACCAAGAGAGCGCAAAGCTGCCATGGGGAATGTACCGGCCAATCAGCACTTCCGATTTGCGTCTAGTACATGACGTTTGAGGTGGCTTCTCGAGATCGTGTCCCATCGGAGAGTTGATGAGGCGTTCGCATTTGTCTTGGGCGCAACCGGGTCTGGACGCACGATTCATGCATGGATTGCAGCCTGCATTTTTGTTCAATCTGGCCACCATGTCGCATAGATAATGAGGCTTGGAGCAACCAGGCGAGCCGAATACCAAAACACATCGGCCAAGGAAAAACAAACGAAACCGCCCGCCCCAAGGGAGAGAGAGAGAAACAACCTACTACAAATGTTTCCACTCTATCTCCAGTGACCAGGAGTTGCAATGGAACGCCCCCGACTGGCTTCAAGGCAAAATCTCCTTCCCGTTCCAATCCCAGCACCTCCCCCGCTGCGCAACGACGAGCCTGGCCAACACGTCCACCATCCTCTCGGCCGCGTACTCTGGCGTGAAGAGCTTCCCTTCCGGCACTCCCCCCCAGAAGCCGCGGCTGAACTCCGTCCTCACGGTGCCCGGGTGGTATGCCACGGAGAGCGCCGAGTCGCCGCCCTGGGCCTGCAGGTGCAGGTCCAGCGTCCGGGCCAGGCTGATGACGGCCGCCTTGCTCGCGCGGTACGAGAACCAGCCGCCGAGCCTGTTGTCCGACGTCGAGCCCACGCGCGCTGCCACGCTGACCCACGTTGCGTGCGACGCCAGGAGCTGCTGCTGCTGCTGCTGCTGCTTGTTGTGTTGCTGGTTATGCTGCTCCGCGGTGGCGTTGGTCGCGGGGATGGCAGCCACGGGGCGTCGGGGCAGAAAGGGTGCAAAGTGTTTCATGAGCAGCAAGGTGCCGACGGCGTTGACCTGGAAGCTCTCGAGGCTGGCGGCGGCGTCGACCTGGCGCAGGTTCTTCTCCGGATGGAGAATGCCGGGGAGGGCGCACGCCAGGCGCAGGTGGTGCGTCGAGGGAGGAAACAAGTCATGCGCCTTGGCGGCGGCGTCCCTGAGCGTCGCCTCCTCCGTCACGTCTGCGTGGACAATGTACAGCCGAGAGGCGAGAGACTCGGCGTCCGATGGCAGGCCGTGAAGCAGAGATTCCTTGACCTTGGCCGGGTCGTGGTGCGGGCGAGTGGTAGCGAAGATGGGTGCAGACGTCGTCCGGAGGAGATGGCGGGTGAGGGCACTGCCGATGCCGCCAGTGCATGCGCTAACGAAAATCCACGGCGATGCCATCCAGACCGGGGGGTGTAGCTGGAGGTGGATTAGGCTCTTTAGTTTACATGTAAGGGTTAGATACAGATGTGATTTTTGTATTTTTTCTTACGGCCCTTGCGACTAGATCGGACTAGTTGTTTCAGTCCCTCTTGTCATAGAGAGATGTGGCCCAGCTTTCTTCTTTCCCCTTGGAACCCCTTCGTTTTTCCATTTCATTTTCTTCCAAAGCGGCAATGTTGGCTATATACCTTTGAATCCTCCGAGGATCCCCTTCAGTACCTTATCCCCCAGGTTTTTCACTGTTCGCTAAGGATATAAGCATAATTCTAAGATCAGAAGGCTAAGATCATAGTCATGAAGTTTGGTATCTAAATAATAACACCACAACATGAAAAATAAATAAGGTTAAGAGATAATAAAAAAAGATTCCTTGTTTGATAAGTAGGCTTACCAGTCCTGCAGGTATCTCGTCAGGCGTGTCATGTGTGTTTGTATGGCGACAATGTGCGAAGACATGATGAGAGACCACTAGGGTTTAGATCAAGTTTAAAACATCAAGGCAGACGAGTTTGACACGGGTTTCGGTTCGAAGAGATTGTGCCTGGCAATTCAAACATGGTTTTACTATTCATTACGTGGGAAAAGAACAGGAGATGATGATCATTTCCAACCCTCACTCACTCACTCACTCACTCGCTCGCTCAGCAACTCGAAACCGCCAAACTCGAAGAAGGCCAGGAAAGTCTGGTGATCCCGACCTTCTTTACCCACTTGATTGATGATGAGCAGTTTCCTATATTCATACTAGAGGGGCTTCTTGCCTCCAACCACACATGGTGCATTTCTGGTGCAAGAGACAGATGTTAGACGTCATCCATTCATCTCTGCTCCCACCTGATCCCCAGAACCGGAGAGTCGTGCCTGCTTTTATCAACATATGAGTCGGTTTGGCGACTTGGAATTTCCATGCAGGAGCAGTTCAAGCAAGCCCCATGGCCTTCTCCCTTCTGTGATGACGGACCGCCCCTCTGCCCTCATATTCGAGCCGGGTCCTCTGTTTCGATATCCCGGGTTAAACACATGGGAAATCAAGCATCGCTATTCCAAGTTTAACGGGAGGTGTCTCGGTCCTCAGAATGGCCTTGGATGCCGGCGAATGACCTCTTGCGTCCTACCTCAAGGCGCTTCCTACCCAACTGTACGTAGTGAGCTGCAGGATGGACCGACGTATTTATGTTGGACGTCATCCATTTTCCCGAGAACTAACTCGAGGCTTCCCTATTCGCAACTTCTTGCTATCCCTGCCTTAGAAGAATGGCCTGTAAATGATAACCCCGAAGGCGCTTACCGCGTAGGACGTGCTAGATGTGCTTTCCTCGCTTGAGCTATGAGTTCGAAATGGAAGTCACGAAGTTGCTGTGAGTGTATATATATCGAACATGACCCCCCCCGGTCTGGTCTTCTCTTCTTTTCTCCTTGGGGCACCTAATTTTTTTTTTTTTTTTTTTTAAATAGCGATACAGCGATGCCTGTGAGTCTATTCAGCGATTCCTCCTCTCTCTTCAGCAGTCCCTCTCTCTCTCCAGCAGTCCCTCTCTCTCCAGCAATCCCTCTCTCTCTCCAGCAACCACACTCTCTCCAGCAACCACACTCACTCTCCAACATTCACACACTCTCTCCAACATTACCTCTCTTTCCAGAAGTCCCCCTCTCTTCAGCAGCCCTCCCCTCTCTCTGTCTACTAGCCTCTTTTTCTATCCTGGAGTTTCTTCCTCTATCCAACACCCCCCCCCCCCCCTAGCAATCACACACACTCTCTCTCGTCCCAAACCCATATTGATAAGCTAACATCCGTGTTTCTCTAGTTCAGCGAGGAGATGTTTCGGTGGATCCTGACCCAGATCATGATATTTGCTTTTGCCGTGTTCGTCGCGGCGGCGATTTTGGCTTCCACGCCGGAGCAACGGGAGAGACTCGGGCGCCTCAGATAGATTGGTCCGGGGATGACGGATCGGACAAGCCCGGTACTCCCTTCGGGGGGTCCAGCCGGGACCAAAACCAGACGGACGGCACCTCCCTTCGGGGGGGTCGGGCCGGAGTCAGCCTGACCGACAACCCCGGTACTCCCCTTCGGGGGGGTCCAGCCGGGGACCCCAACTGCGGTACTATTGGGCTCAGATGAGCCTTGTGAGACGGGATTTGCTCCGATTTGATGGTACGATGACTTTTACTCCTACTACAACACTATTGCTTCTGTCTAACCACGATGATTGCCAGTCGACCTTCGCAGCAGCACTGCCTCGAGCACAGGTCTGAACACGAGCCCGCATTGCCATCACCAGCGTGCTTATCCATTCGTCGATGCTTAGTCCTTGATCTCCCCTGCGGCATTGTCACCTGTTGATACTCGAATCATGACCCCAACTGCGGTACTAGTACCTCTTCGTCTTCGGAGCCCACAATGGGTTCATACTCAGACTCGACCCCAGCCGCGGCACTATGGTCTTTTTCTCCTCTAAGAAACTCAGACTCAACATTCTGTCCACAGCGTTATTCGCCTCAGATGAGCACAACCATTGGTCCATGCTGAGCTCGACCCCAACTGCGGTACTAGTACCTCTTCATCTTCTATGAGTATGAGCATGGGCATGAGAATTTTGGGGGAAAAGGTCAATTCTTCCCATTAATGATTAGGTCGTGGTGGATATTGGGTTTGTGGTATTGTGATGGGTTCGCGTTTTGTATAGGAGGTGTGCTTTTGTTTTGAACTTGCGGTTTTGTATTTGGTTGAATGAAGAAATCAAGTTCATCTTTCTCTCTGGATCTTGGCGGCGGGAAATACAAAGGCGAAAACACTGGTTGGATCAATGAAATAGAGGTGGCAGATTAGGCAACTCAATAAAAAAAGTTGATAAATCTCTCGTTAGCCTGAAATATATTGGCGCCTTGAACGTCCCCGTTTTTCGTTGTGAATGTTCATCGTCTTCAGTGTCGGTCCAGGCCGCCAGGCCGCTATTCGTCACTGCTTAGGTATCACAACGGACTGTATCAGCTACGCTGGACTTTTCGGCCATGTTGTTCTATCTTCCTACTTTAAGATGTATCATCATCTCCTTGTTTTCTTTTCACTTGATTACGAGAAAAGCTATAATTGGTTTGCCAAGCATAATGCTAAGATATAAATAAGAATGGACTTATTTTATAATTAGACTTATTAGAAGTGCAGGCAATGTTGTTAGGTATGTAATGTGTGTTTGTGTGGCGGCAAATGCGACGACATGATGAGAGATCATCAGGGTTTAGATTAAGTTGAAGGACGAATCTGAAACGGGTTTCAGTTGGTGTGGGAATTTTGGAAATGTTCATGGGAATGTCATCTTCTCCTTTGCTAGAAAGAAATATGCGCAAACGGAGACACGTGTTGAATTTCTTTACCTTGATGTTCAAACTCAACTTTGACCCTGATGATCTCTCGCCATCACTGAAAGGCTCGCGTAGCCGGCACACTCGTTTTGTCGTCCAACTGTAGAAATTAAAGGACGTCCACCGCTTGCTCAGGGAACGATAACAAAGATGAAACACAGCCATCCATCTATTCAACACTGGGGGGGATAAACTGCCTTCAAAAGCTTCAAGGCAAAATCTCCTTTCCGTTCCAATCCCAGCACCTCCCCCGCTGCGCAACGTCGAGCCTGGCCACCACGTCCACCATCCTCCCGAGTGGTATGCCACGGAGAGCGCCGAGTCGCCGCCCTGGGCCCGCAGGTCCAGGTCCAGCGTCCGATTTTTTTTAAAAAAAAAAGAGGAAGAAACGAGTAAACGAAAATAATGATGGATGTCACGAACGTGGGCCAGTTGATGACTTGCAGGGTGTTCGACGGCTCGGTCTCCATGTCTCCATGGTGTCACTTGGTTGATGTGAAGTTGTAACGTCAAGACGTTTGATGTATTCGTTTAGAAGTGTAGAAATTCAAAAAACCAATATTAGGGGCCAATAGAGACCTGTTAATGCGTTATCATATTGTGAAAAAAATGATTCAAAGCATCCATTCTGCTAATCTATAATGTTGGGATAGGCTAGCTATATTGGCTGATAAGAGAGCAATAGGACTTTGCTCGTAAGATCTGTATGTCTGACCAATATGGATGGATGTATATGATTAGGAAACTGGCTGGCGAGGTATATAAGACGATGAGGAATTGAAACCCGGGTCTGAGGTGGACAGGGTAGTGAGAAGTCTAGGTCAAGCCGAATACAGTCACCCCGTCAACCTCTCAATCAACGGGCGTTTTTACAAGTGTATGTGTGTGTGTGTTACAATTATTGTGTTACAAATCGTGTTCCCCTTTTTAAATCGGTATGTCTTTTTATCGTTGTGCCCTTGCATCACCATTGGTACCTGTTGGGTCTACCGACAATGGCAAGGTTTTCGTCAAGAAATACTGCTTTTTTTTCGTCGTACCATGCTGGATTATGCAGCCAACAAGTCATCTCGATTTTTTTTCTCGTATCCAAGAGGGTTAGAAAGAACGGAGATGCCAGAGGCAACCAATATAAAACTAAGGCCCATTCCCTCTCGACTCTTGCCGCTCACTCAGTCCACTTCAACATTCTAATTCACACAATCACATCATACCAACTTCAATATCCTCAGACATACGCAATCACCATCTTTCAGTGCCTATCTCAAGCTCACCACATCACCCAACGTAAGTAATAAGTTCTCCTATTCAATCACTTCAAGTGGCCAGGGGGCCAACAGAACGAAACCTAGTCTGACATTGAAACAGTACTAGCGAATATGTGGTTGCTCACAGTTCTTGCCATGTTCCTCTCTTTGGCTTCAGCCACGCTATGGGCCACCGCCCAGGATTACGAACCTTGCCCCCCGAACGGCGGCATCGTGGGTCATCTGCTCCACGGCCCTCACTGGAAGCTCTACGCAGTTATACAAGCGATGCTTGTTTCCGTGCAATTGCTTGTTGCGTTTGAGACTGAGAGCCGCCCTGAATTTTTGGCGTCACCCAAGACGGAGCTCGTCTTTTCCGTCTTGTTGTGGTTTGGATTCGCCTATGTCCAGGATACTAGGCGTGAGTGGAATGATTACTTTCACAAATAGAATCATTCCAGGGCAGCCTCCTCACAAAAGAACAAAAAAAAAAAGCGAAAACCNNAAAAAAAAAAAAAGGTGAAAAAGGAAAATGAAAAAAAAAACCCCTTTGGTTGGGTGAGTTGGGCGGGTTCCTTGGCTTACGTTCAACACACTTGCAACACGGACAATTAGGAACCACGCAAGCCATAAAGAGAAAAAAATTCGGATTAAACGAGTATCTGGGTCGTCGCTGTACTGATGCCACCCCTCCCACGCCTAACCAGCCAACGTATTGGTACAGAAAAAAAAAGAAGATGGATGCCCACACGCCTTGTCACCATTTAGTTGTTGCGATACGATATCAGCCAAAAAGTCTCTTTTTGCACATCTTTTTTGTCGCCGTCTATAGCTCCACCTCCTGGAACGATGATCCGTCGGGCGTGCCCGCCGGCTTTTCGTCCTCGCTGTCCTTGTCCTTCTTGGCGTCCTCATCGCCTGACAGGTCGCCGTTGCTCGCTGAGCCTCCGGGCCGCAAAGCAACCTTTTGTTCGTGCACGTCTTCAAATCGCACTTTTTGCTCCTCCTTGGGCGTCGCCTTGCTCTTCGGCTCGGGTGCGGGTGCAGACTCGTCGTCGCTGTCAGAGTCCTCCGTCTCCACGTCCTTGGTCTCCTTATCCTCGTCTGCCTTCTTCTCCTCTCGCTTGCTGGCGGATCCCTCTCCGTTCTGGGCTGGCGCAGCTGGGAGTTCCTTTTCCTTCTCTACTGGGGGAGGCGCGGGCTTGGGCTCGTCGGGAGGACCGGGTCTCATTGCGTCCAGATAGAACTTGGTGACACCGAGAATGCGGCCGTTCTTTTCGCAAGCATCAACCCACTCTGGCCGGACGACGGGGATGTTGCTCTCCACAGCCTTTTCCCATTGCTGGCCCCGGCCCTCTGTGGTCACAAAGTGTGTGGTGTCGATGCGGACGCCATCGACAATCTTGGCACCGATTCTCTCAACAGCCTTGGTCAAGTTCTCCTTGGTGCTGGCGGGCAAAATACCAGTGGTGATTGTGATACCGCTCAGATCCGTCATCTTGTGCGTTCGCACAGATACACGCTGGCTCACGAATGTGCCGGCTGTAGTGCGCAAGACCAAGTGGAAGGTGTATTCGGTGTCGACTGCCAGACCACTGATCTTGGTGCTGTGCATCTGGAGCGGGCGGGGGATGTTTCCGGCCTTCTGGCCGTTGCGGTAGAGGCTCAGGGAGATGAGGTCGGCGGTGGCGAGCTCGATGGGGTCCCACTCGAGCACGACAGAGGTCTGGGTGGCATTGCGGCAGCGCAACACGGGAGTGGCGGGCTCGGCGGCGCCAAAGGCATCGTAGATCTGGTCCTGGAGGGCGCGGAATGCGCGATCGGAAGTGGCCTCCTTGGCTGCGTTCTGGGACACGTTGATGTCGACGATGCTGCCGGACGAGATGTTGGGAGGGAGGAGAATGGACGGGAACTCGATCTATTTCCAACCAGGGTGTGTGAGCGAAACAAGAGCACAGCTGCGTGGGTGTAGGACCAAGAATTCAACATACCAGGCGCTTATCAGGCGTCAGGAGGACTGTGACGCCGGCGTCGACCTTGCCGACGGTGAGGGAAACGAGCATTGTGTCGCGGGTCGCAGCGATGATGGGCCGTTTGGAGATGTGGTTGGAGATGGGGCTGCCGCCGGGGGGAGACACTAGCCAAGGGAAAAAGGGGAGGCGAGAGCGCTGAGCTGAATGGCAACGGCCAGACCTTGTGGTTTTGGTGGATTGGCTCTAGTTATCGGGGCGTCGCTGGTGGGCAGGCGAGAGAAAGGGGGCAGATCGGATTGGTGGTGGTGGTTGCTCGTGCGGATAGCTAGCTGGCTGAGAATTGAACAAGCTGTCGTCGACGTTTCGATTAAGCTTGAGGTGCCGTTTCGCGCGTGCAGTGTGGCTGGGCCCCCTGGACATGCTGCGTTTCCGCTGAGGCGGCTGAGGAGCATGGGCGCATGGGGCGGGGACGGATCCGTGCGGCGGGTGATGGTCAAAAGATAAACGAAACAAGTCTGATGACAGAAATAGACGCAGAGTAAAAATGGCAGAAAGGAAAAAGAAGATGGAGAGAGAGGGGGGGGGATTTGGCCTGATCATGTCCAAATCCCTTATTCTGCTCTTCACTGACTCCTGGCTTGAAAAAGCAATTTACCTCGTGTCATGTTGGATATAATTGCACGCCATCTAATGCCAGCGTCAACTTGACCCGAAGCCGTGAACTATTCAAATGCAGATTATTCCAAGCCTTGAAAAATTCATTTGTAAAGAAGGATGCAGGCGAATTAGACAAGTTAGCACGGGAAAATAAAGTGTTTCGTGGGCGATTTAAACCTGCGGCCTGCGAATGGCGGGTACATTTGCCGTCTAGAGGCAATGCTAATGGTTGGTGTAGCTGCCAGAGGGTGGTATCAGCATTAGATACGTAGATATCGCCTGGACAGTGGAGATAGCCTCTGGTGGCAAATGCAATGTCAATAGGTGATGTAGTCTCATTTGCTATAGCCCAGTCTCGGCTGTTGTAAACTCGGCCAATGCAGTTTCGATAGAGTTTCCGCAGTCAAACGCAGGCCAATGGAGCAATGCTAGATCACATGATATAGCATGAACTCGCTGCGCACATATGCATCAACTTCTGGTAAGCGGGGCCATGGGACCGCTGCCTAGTTACTAGGTATTTGGTAGTTATTGAATTCTCCTCAGCTTCAAGTGGTATTTTGGCGTCGTCTTTTTTTTCGGGAGACTCTCCGGGATTATGATGATACCATACAAATATTCCCCCTTACGTGTTAATGACGATGAGATCCGGCTCATTACGCTTGCGCCGGGTCAGCTTGGGGACAGTATCGAATTTGATATTTCTCATGCTCCGTTACGAAGCCCAGTAAACAGTCCGAAGTCTACTCGGCTTGGTCTGGATGAGTTGCAGAGGGCGCTCCCAGAGGATTGGCTTGTGAAAGAAACCTTGGAGGGCCGCTATCTCTTTATGAGAATTGGAGGACCAGAGGTGCCCAACTCGTGGGACCATCCCGACAAATCTGTTGACCGCGCTCTCTACGAGGAAGGCAAGTCTCCGCTGGACTACCGTCCGAAATATGAAGCTCTTTCATATACCTGGGGTTCCCCTGGAGCCTCTGAGATTGCCACCGTCAAGTCGCCGTCGAAACCTGGATCTCATTCAGAGTTGGCCATTGGCGCTAGTCTTGCGGCCGTGCTGAGGCAACTTCGACGCACAAATGAGCCTCGTACACTATGGGTGGATGCGATTTGCATCAATCAAGATGACATCCCTGAGCGCAACGTGCAAGTCAAACGCATGGGCAACATTTATTCCCTGGCAAGTCGTGTCATTATCTGGTTGGGGCCGGAGTCGCAAGACAGCGTGCACGCGATGAAGACATTAAAATACTTTTCTGAACAAATCGAGTATCTCACGGATGGCTACCTGGGCGACGCTCCGGGGGCTGAAAAACCAGACTGGTGGTCTCCGTCGGTACCTTTGAATTACGACGATGGGACATGGACTGCCTTGCAATCCTTCTTCGACCGATCTTGGTTTGCTCGTGTCTGGGTTCTTCAAGAGGCCCAGCTTGCCAATACGCATGCTCTTGTCCACTGTGGCACCGAGGTCCTCCCGTGGACGTCTCTCCACAAGTCTATGATTTGCCTTAGTAACAAGGAAACTCTCCCAAAAAGTCTAAGCGACTTTCTCACATTCTATACATATGGCTTGGGTCCTGAAAACAAGCGCACTTCTCTTCAGCTGTTCATGTGGGCCAGAACTCGCAACTGCACCGATCCGCGTGACAGGATTTACGGCGTCCTGAGCTTATGTCCGGGTGCTCTGAGCAAAAAGATTCAGCCTGAATATCGACTTCCAGTCGGGGACGTGTACCGCGCTACAATGCTTGCGCACATATCCGCCACGGGTGGGTTGAATCTGCTGAAAGAATGCAACATTCTCAAAAAAGGGAAACATGCCCCATCGTGGGTTCCTAATTTCGAGGTTCCCGGCGACAGTGCGTTAAGAGCGTTGCCATTGGCCTCTGGCTCCTCTTGTGCACACACAATGTATATTGCGCCAAACATGTTGGAAGTTCTGGGAACGCGTTGCGATGTCGTAGTACACGTTGATGAGTCAGCCACTGGTTCGGAGGAGGATGTGATGCGACAGATCCGCAATTGGGAGCCTGCAGGTCTTCATTCAAAGACTTATCCGACGGGGGGTCCTCTTTTTGATGCATTTATTGAGCTCATCTCCCTTGTGAGTATTGACTAAGCGTGCATACTATCCTCCCATGATTGACCAGTTCAACAGAATTCAACAAAGGAGCGACTTCCAGCACGAGCGTACTTACCCCTTGAGAAATTAAAGCAATGGTACCTGCATAAGAGAGTCGAGAAAGACCTAGTCGGCGCGAATCAAGAAAACAATATAAACGCCTCTCGGCTGCGGGGAAAGACATTCATCATGACCAAAGAGGGATACATTGGCATTGCGGCAGAAGGGGTAAAACCTGGTTAGTACTGAGCATGTTTTATCAGGGATTGAGACTGACTGCATTCGTCGAGGCGATATCGTGTGTGTGCTGCTAGGTTGCGAGGACGCGGTTCTTTTGCGGCCCTTGGCCAATGGCTCTTTCCAGGTCGTCAACACTTGCTTCGTCCATGGCTTCATGTACGGGGAGAGTCTCCTCGGACAATTCTCCTCGCCTTGGAAATGGGAATATTGGCCAACGAATGGGTTAGACAAGATGCACTACCGCAATCTCGAGACGGGGCAACTGACAGGGGAAGATCCGCGTCTCCCAGAAGTGCCCGAGCCGTGGGTCCGCGTGGATAGAGAGCGTCGTCAAGGGGATCCCACCCACTTTGTGGAATTTAAAAACGAAGAAACTATGGCTGTGTTGAACACGGACCCAAGGATGTTTCCCGAGGCCTTGCGCACACAAGGAGTGCAGCTAGAAGCTTTTCGTCTCGAGTAGATTTGCACGCGGCCATTAGGAACTTGCCATGTGAGCAGTATGATACAGGGCTGAAAGCCGTTCGTTAGGCTATTCGAGGTGGGTGAATTAGATCATTGTCAGTTGGGTTAGTAAATGTGTTTCAATAGAGGGGGTTTGGACAATATATCCAGCTGGTCGTAAAACAATAGGATCGGATGCCACGATATCCTGGCATGATCTACACTGACAAAATACGGCATCGTCTATCTGTCTATTTTCTTTTAAAAAATAAAAAAAACTTCTATTTAGGCCACATCAAACTGGCCAACTCAGACCAGAACGTTCATGGCGATAAGAGTTTCTAAATAATAATACATCTAGGGGTAGGTATCAAACAACATCATACACTGCGTAACATTATCGGTTTGCCCAACTATCCAGCAATCTCTAGCAAGCATTGCATACTCTTTTTGCAATCTTCCGTCTAAATATCTATGGTCCGGGGGGGGGTGGTTGTACTTCTATATGTTTTCTTTTATGCTCTGGTCTTCCTCTTGTGGTCAGCCATGACGGCGTCGGCAAGTGCTTTGCCAAACTGGGCCGCCGGGGCCGAGGCGGCTTTTCTTGAATCAAATATCGTCACTATGATGGTGCCGCGCGGTCTGGATTGGGGGTCAACCTGGGCCTCCAGCGCAGTCCAAAACTCTCTGGCCAAGCGCCGCTGGCCCAAGGTGCGCACCAGGCCGGGGTGGTCGTCTATCGGTAGGAAGTATATCCAGAGGGGTTCCGTCTTCAGCTTCTCCCGATACCTGGACTTGATACCTTCTATGAGCGGGTGGCCCCGCGGCTGTAGGTAAATGAGGTGGTATGGGTGTATGATGTACTGGTTTGTTATGGCGGTCTTGCAGGCAAACGTCTTGTGTATGTGCTTGTCCACGGCGTTCATGACCAAGGGCCTTGTCTTGGAGTTGTCGTATTGTATTCCCGTTTCCTGGAGGAAGGCCCAGACGTCCGGCGTCGTCATGAGTCTGCCATTGACGACGACCTTCTTTGCCGGTGACGGTATAAACATTTTTATTCCGCGGTTTCTCTGGCCTCCATTTCCATCTGGCCTCATGTTCCTGTCAGTCGGTTTCCGCCATGGCTGATCCACTCTCGGCTGCCGACTGCTGGGCGCATTCTCCCCATTGGGCCCGCGGCGTGGGCTGCTTCGCCTCAGAGGTATGTCTCCTGCGGGGGGTGTTGCCAGTGGTGGTCGAGCCGCGGTGAAGGAAGAGAGCGATCTCTGCAGCAGCCTTGCGCCGAGGGGTGCTGGGGTAATCGGCATGGTGGTACGACGTCGGGTCGGCGATAGCTCAGAATTGAGCTCGGGTGGCAGAGGAGTTTGTTGCAGCGACAAACTGGGCGTGCGGTCTGGGCCGTCTGTATCGCGCAGTGCCGTATTCGGGGTCAATCAAGGCGTCGCCGAAGCCCAATGTTGGCTCGACTGACTAGAGCTGTTCGCGGGAACGGTCTGGCGGGCCAAAAAAAAATCATACCCACTCTAGCATGAGGTCAGTTGCTGCACCCTGGACGTGCTGGAGCCCGGCCAGGGCGAGCGAGGCGCTTGAGCCGCCACGTGTGGCTGTGCTTCCAGTGGATGGACGATCCATCAAGGCGCACAAAATCAAGGCCAAAGTCCAGGCAAGGCAGGCAAAGCAAGGCAAGGCATGTGCCAGGCGGGTGGCTGCTAGCAGGATACCGTGCGTCACACGAGACGGCGGGCTCCGTCACAGGTACATGTGTAACCTATTGGATCAGGCAATGCGCAATGCAATCCTTTGTCCCCAGTTTTGAGTCATCCCGCACTGAGCACAACCCACCCAGAGTTGCAACAGCCCAACCGCGCGGCCCAAATAAATTGGTCCCGGGTCCCTCCTAACACCAAACGTTCAGTCGTCCCCGAGGGAAAAATCCACTTTCTCACCAACCACAACAACACGTCGACATCGACACCACAGGCAAGCCCGTTGATTCCCAGAGAAAGTCTTCATCATGCCTAAGAACAAGGGAAAAGTGCGTCCTCCCGGTTCCCCTCATCACCACCTCCCGCTCCTTTCCCTCCCCCGCATCGCACATGCCACCACGCACACGCGTGCCTCCTGTTCGCCGCGAAAAAAAGATGCCCCGCCCCCACCATCACCACCAGCACTACCATCACCACACGACAGAGAGCCTCAGCCTAAATCTGCGTCACTTTCTGAATCCGAGCCGTGAGATTTTTTTTGGATATTTACTTTTTGCTAACCTCGTCGTGTCTCAATAGGGTGGCAAGAACCGCAGACGTGGTACCAAGGAGAACGATGACCAGCGCCGAGAGCTGACCTTCAAGGAGGACGGCCAGGAGTACGCTCAGGTTGTCAAGATGCTTGGAAACGGTCGTCTAGAGGCCCTGTGCTTTGACGGAACCAAGCGCCTCGCCAACGTACGTAAAACCATAGCAAGGAAGGGCGGAAAGATATTTACTGACACGTCCCACTAGATCCGTGGTAAGATGCGCAAGAAGGTCTGGATCAACCAGGGAGACATCATCCTCCTCTCGCTCCGAGACTTCCAGGACGGCAAGGGCGACGTCATCCTCAAGTACACTGCCGACGAGGCCCGAACTCTCAAGTCGTACGGCGAGCTCCCCGAGCACGCCAAGATCAACGAGACGGACAGCTTCGGCCAGGGCGAGGACGGCGAGGCCTACTTCGAGTTCGGCGACGCCGACTCTGACGAGGATGACGAGGAGGAGGGCGGCAAGAAGGAGGTCGACATCGACGACATTTAAGCCACCGCCCGAGTCTTCCAACCTTCTCAGATCCCACCGAGCCCCCGACGTCCCGGCCGAGGCTGCGCTGTTCAGCCTGGCTGGCGTCGTTGATACTGTCTTCTCTCTCAAACCCGTGGTCCCGCACCACGGGTCCCACGACAGTAGTTGCTGTGGAATTGGACGGCCGTGGTGGGAGGGACGTCACGGCTCGTCACCCCTTTCTATATTTCACCTCCTTGTCTAATGTATGCTACTTGCACTCGACCAATATGACATATTGCATCATAAATCATTGCGCTCTCGCCCTCTCAAAAAAAGCATTTAGTTAGACAGAGACTCAAAAATTCCAATGATTTTTTTTCTTCACTTTCTTCTTGATTCATATATCTACCTCTGAAAACTAATTTACTAAGGTCAATCAATGTAACGCGAGGAAGCTATTTTTGCAGTCCCCCTCGAATCTAGAAACTGGCTTGATTTCCCTTCTCTTCTTCCTCTCCTTCTCAGCTTGCGCACCTCGAGTAAAACAGCAACCTCCAACGCCATGCGGGCTTCATACCCAGAGCTTATCCTCTTCTTCTTCTTTTTTTTCTCTCTGCATTCGCATGCCCACGAAGAAAAAGCCCGATACGAAATCAACCCCCATATGTAAAAAATGCCAGAGGTCAAGTGCTAGTCATGTAGAATGTTAAAACGAAAACAAAGAAATTGGTATTGGGAGACACCTTGGCTCCATTGGCACATCCCAAAAACTCCCCAACGACAAGGCAGAAACTTTTTGAAGCCATGCTTTTCGTATCCTTCTCCTCGGGTGCTGTGGAAACCCGTTTACCACTCGTCATCGCTCTTCTCGTCATCTGCATGTCACAGTTAGCATCGCTTGATTTGCAATCTTGTTCTTCATGGCGTGAAAACTTACCACTCTTGCTAACCTTCTCCTTTCGCTTCTGGAGGGCAGCAGCCAGAGCATCAGCCATGCCACCGCCGCCACCACCAGCGGCAGCAGCAGCACCACCCCCAGAACCACCGCCGCTATCCCCGCCGACCTGGGCACCGCTTCGATCTCGAATCTTGGATCTGTCGACCTTCTTAAGTCCGGCAATACCGCCAGCCTTCTGAATGTCTCCAAGCATTGCGGATCGACCAGAGTCCGCATTGGGGAGAGCGGGAACGCCAGATGAGTATCCAGAATCCCGGTTGGGCATGGGTGGCGGGGGAGGAACACCACCAGCTGGAGGCATTGGAGGGGGAGGAGGATGGGGGGGAGCTCCAGTTCCGGTTGGTGGCAGAGGAGGGGGAGGAGGGGGAGGAGGGGCGGCGCCGACGGGAGGAGCTGCGGTAGGTGGCAGCGGCGGCGGCGGAGGAGGGTGAGGCGCACTCGTGGGAGGCAGCGGCGGTGGTGGAGGAGGGTGAGGCGCGCTCGTTGGAGGCAGAGGCGGCGGTGGAGGAGCCCCTGAGGTTGGAGGCAACGGTGGTGGCCCAGCATTGGGGCGCATAGGTGGAGGCGGTGGTGCACTGCTCGCCGGGGGCAATGTCGGGGGCAGCGGCGGAGGGAGAGGAGGAACCGACGACGTAGGCGGCAGAGGCGGCGGCGCAGGAGGGTGATGGCTGGTCGCCGGAGGAGGTGGTACTGGGCGGGAGCTCGGGGGCGGAAGGGGTGGAGCCCCGGAGGCCGGCACCTTCGGAGGGAGAGGCGGAGGAGCGCCGGCGGGAAAGACGGGAGCCGAATGCGAGTCGGTCGAACGTGGTGGTGGAGGAGGGGGAACCGACCCACGACTGGGAGTAGGAGGAGGGATGCGAGCTCCGGGGAATGGCGGAGGAACACCGTGCCTGTGAGTGGGCTCGCTCTCAATTGGAATCTTTCGAGGAGGTGGAGGTGGTCCTGGGGTCGCAACAGGCACACGCTTTGGAGGCTCCACGCGGGCAAATTTACCAGCATCGGGCAAGGGAGGAGGAGCGCTGAACCTGGGTCGAGGAGGAGAGGGGGCTCGTTCGGGGGAGCCATCGCTCGCATCCTTAGCACCTCGCCTTGGCGCAGGAGGAGGGGGAGGTCCGCCTCGTCTAGGCGCTGGGGGAGGTGGAGGAGCCTCGGTCCTAGGTCCTGGTGCTGCAGCAGGCGGAGGTGGAGGAGCACGCCCTCTGCCGTTCGTCGTGGCAGGAGGCGGTGGTGGCGAGACCCGTTGGGGTGCAGGCTCGTCCATCTTCTGCTGGCTGTCTCTCAAAAAGTCAATGATGAATTCCTGGTTCTGCTTGATAAAGTCCTCGTTCAAGCCATTGTCTTGAAGGCTCGGGAGGTACTTGGTACGCCACATGGGGTCAAAGGAATCAAGCATAGCAAATTCTGACGGCGGCTTGCCATTGAGGCTCAAGGTAGAGTTGACAATGTGGTGTTGGATAGAGTGCGGGTTCGCTGCTGTGGGAGACTCCGGTGGTGTTGGAGCGGGTGCGGATGAATGTCGGTGGCCAAAGAGTCCACCAAGCAAGCTATGCTTCTGGGCAGGTTGAGCACCTCCGCCAAAGGGTGTTGATCGGGTGCCTCGGCTCGCATTCTTCTCTCGCTCGTCCATCTTCTTCTTGAACTGCTTCGCTTCCTTCTCGTCGACGAAGCTCAGAGCGGCGAGACACTCTTCGAGTTCAAACGTATGGAAAAAGGTTCGATCCTGGTTATACGACCACGTATCAAAGATCTCCTGGTCCCAGATGACTCCGCGGTTGGCAGGCTAGTGGAGGTTAGCAAAGGGCCGAGTCAAGCAGATCGGGGGCGCATTGGACATACCGAGACATCAACCATCTTGAGCCAGAAGGTGTTGCCGACCAGGTCGTTGGCGAGCACAATGGCTCCCTGTACACCAGTGTAGGTCCATTTCGAGCGGTTTGGGTAAGCAACGTAGAGTCTCGCCACAGCTACTGCGTGGATCTTGTTGGATTGCTTGGGGACGAATCGCTTGACGGTGGCCTTGTCGTCATCGTTGAGAATGGACGGCATGGTGAGGGCGAGGCGTGTGTTGGTGGAAGGGGCTAAAAGGGATGTCGCGGGGGGCGCCTGAGACGGTCGCCGGAGTTGATGGGAGAACAAAGAAAGGTTGCGTCAAGACGAGCTGGGTGCCGGGCGGGCAGTGAGCATGTGATGTGATGGGCACCGATCGAGGGGGGGCTCGTCTTCAGCTTGTCGCGGCCGGAGGGTCGGTGTCGGAGGCAACGGTGGACGCTCGCGTGAGGGAGCCGGGTTTGGGGAGGAAGAGTAGCGGGACAGTTGAGGCCCGAAAAGTAGTCAACGAGAGGAATGTACAGCCCGAGCTTCCGGGGTGGAGAGGTAGAGAGGGACCGTCTGAAATGGCGTGGGCCAGGACGGGTCGCCGTCGCATGTCAAGGTGTCGGACCGTGGGAGAGGCAAAGCCAGGGAGCCAGGCTGGCCCGCGCGCTCGTCTTTAGTGAGAAGCGGAGCGGAGCACCCAGAGGAGCAGGAGGAGCAAGCAGCGGCAAGCAGCGCGCATCTGGCATCTGGCAGCGGTACACCAGCCACAGTGGGCGAGCAGCGGGCGGCGGGCTGGCTGTCAGTGTCCGGATAGGCAGCGTCAGCAAGGGCTCAGCCACGCCCAGTTCCAGGTGCCTCTGCGTTAGGTTTGCGAGCTGCTGGGGTTCTCGCTTCCAAGGTTCCAAAGTCCCAAGGTTCTGGGCGCCAAGCAGATTCTTATTCAGCCGGGCATTTGTATCATGTATGCCTTGCGTCAAGCGGAGCAGGCCAACGCGCGTCTAGACGTCTAGAGCCAGGCAGCTACATAAAGGGCACGGCACTCGCAGGCGCAGGCATTGTGTCGTGGGCGCCGACGGGGAACCGCCTCAATTGATTGCGTTCGCTCTCGCCTCCGAGACGGGATCAAGGCCCAACGTTTGCGCTATCCCAGGAGGCACCCTACTTCTGGAAATTTCTGCCACACCTTCATTACGACATGCGCTGAGATAAGTCGACCGGGGTGGGTGGCTGTCATTTCTCCACCCACATGGATGGAGCTGTGGGCGGATTATTCGCGTCAGCACCAGTTGACTGGCCCTGCGAGACCGGGAACAGCTGGGCGCCAATGAACCAGGGCGGCTCACGATACGATAATACCGACATGGCCCTGCCCTGCCGGGTCACGGAGGAAATATGGATGAATCGCATAAAAAGCTCGATCTGCATCGGACGGACTCATCCGAGATTTAATACCTATTCATATCTCTAATACATCATCGTGAACCGAACCATCCGGCATCCTGGTCATACACTCATTTGCTCGCTCGGCGGCTGCGGCGGGCTCTAGTCCTTCTTGTTCAACTCGGCCATTCTCGCCTGGCGCTCCTCGACGGTGCCCTCCTGCTCGGGCATCTTCTCAGGGATGGCGGGGCCGGGCTTAGCGTTGAAGATGGAAAACTTGTTGGCGTCGGCCTGGTCCTTGACGGGCTGTACGGTAAACTCCTTCTCGCCCTAGTGATTGAGAAACGGGGTCAGCGTCTGCGGTCGGGAAAAGTGACTCGATTTGCGGTTGCCTGTGTCTCAGACCCAGCAGTGGTGCCCAGCGTCGCAGGCACCGTTACCAACTAGCGACTTACCTCCTTCTTCTCCTGAGCCATGGGGTCCTTGCCGAAAGTCATGCTGAATGTGATGTGTGGTTTGTTTGTTTTTTATGAATTCTCTTCTTCAATTTGGATAAAATGAATAGAATGTGAAATGTCTGTCTGCCAGCATAACTCCTTCTCAAAACGCGCCGCCCCACGACCTATTTGTAGGCATTGGGCGCCATCGTGTTGGCCGCAGTGATGACGTCGTCCCCCTCTCAGCGCCCAGAGGCAACCCGAAGATCGCGCATCTGTGGCGCCGTCCTGAATCACTCGGCATGGCATGGACGCATGCTGTTCCATGTAGGCGTAAGCTTCCAGGCAGAGAGACTGCCTGCCGAGACGCTCCAATTGGTCTGTCACAAATCATTGACGAAGCGCATGCAAAGCAGAATACGGATGACGTTGCGGCCAAGGACGTGCAACGTCCCTCATGACATGACGATGCAGCCTCCGGACGGCAACTTTCAAGATTCCCAGGCACATGTGAAACGCATGGATCTGCGGCACGTCGCCATCATGACCACTTTTTTTTTAATGAAGCTGGCGGCAACAGCCCTTCCGGATCTGCATGCTCCGCAGAAGGAAAGACGAAAGAAGCGAGCCCAGCGTCACGACGAAAAGCTGCTGCGCGTGCGAGACTGTTTCATGCCCATTCATTCGGCTGGTGCCCCATGATGGCACATGCAGCCCGAGGTGGAGTGCGGCATCGGGACCACAGACCAGATCCACTCGCCATGACCCCCTCTTCCCCAGCATCTACCACTAGTATTCGATTCGCATCGACATATAGCCAAGTTGGAGTTAGGACGAGCATGCTTATACCCAGGAAGCGTATGACATCCAACTCCACATTGGGCCTTGGCCAGGCTGGTTGGGATGGTTGGGAGACATGACGTTGATGTTGTCAAGATTTGGGCACCCAGTCAATACACTGCTATCTTATACCTCGAGATCCAAGCGGGTCATATAAAGTTCGCGTCATTCGTTATTAATAGTTGGATCCATCTGTATTTTTGTTGCTGACGTTCTGTAGCGCACGAGACACTCATGTAGCCCTTCACTTGGCCACTAAAGTTCACCACCATTCACAATGCAAGCGTGTAGCAGTGGGTACATTATGTTTGCGAGCACAATGACAGACGAGAATTAACACTGAAAATATGCGAGAACCCTCCTAAAGCCGTGCCATCCAAGTCTTCGGTTTCCTCTAATTCACCGATATGACCTTCCAATCCATCGCTGCCTCATGCCCCCACAATGAATCGTGGACATTGCTCACACTGTAACCAAAACACCAATGCAATTCATGATGTCTTCTTGCTGGTCATGCTCTCTTTTTATATTCCCAAATTCGTCGATCCGATAATGCAAGAGCCATGCGTATGATTTGGCTCTCGTCCTTGTACTGTAGTATCCTCTGTTCGTAAGTTATCGCCTCGAGTCTACGCACAGTGTTTATCGTCTTTCAAGTTGAGTTGCTGCTTCTGGTTCATCAAACACTAGCGACAACGGTCACACGATACTCCCAGGCTGCCGAGTTGTCCATATTAATCTCGGGCCGATAATCAAATAGATATCTTGCAGTTGGTGGGAGAGTGGTGGGAGAGTGGTGGGGAAAGCTTCCCTCGCCACCGACGGGATTCCCACGGATGGGATCAGAGAAATATGGAGGAGAGGCTTGCAGGTAATAGCATAGAATCCGTCAACGTACCTGGGAAGCTGGATGAAGAACATCCGGGCTGAAGCTCAGTTGAAATAGCCAGGTTAAGCGAACAGATCATGTATTCTATCTCCAGCATATTTTAGCCACGTACTTGTGCTGCCGGTTTTAACATTTCAAATTGAATCTTTGTATTCAATAGAAAATCCAAATTCACTACTGGAAACCACTCGGTACATTGCATCATCAATCCGCATCAGGTCTCAGGCGTTCAGCTTGACCATAAAATTAGTGGCGGCAACCGTTGAGATCAGTAGTAACATGGCAATTTCCTGCCGCACGCATTTGCTTCAGGAAGTACGAAATTGGTATTGTTTTGCTTCTGCAGCTTGCTAGAGGATGTCTCGCAATTTTTTGGGAAGGAAAAGAAAACCTAAGTCAACGCTTGGATTTCTGAACAAGGTTTGGTTTAAATGCAGACGTTGACGCTTGTTTGATGATCCTTTAGCAACAACAACAAACTAATGCGGCACATTGTTGGTTTGTATCCACAAGGGTGCCAGTGCTTTGACACGTCTATTCATTTGCTCCTCAACAATGTATTGTATCAAGCTACGATCGAGCGTCATCAAAACCTACCGAGGGCGAACCTCACCAATGTGCACGCACATTTTAGGGCCGGGGATACAAACAACCACGGACCTCTACAAGTGAGACTCGTAATATCAGCGAGCGTGAGCATTGGGTTTCAACCTTGTGAAAATGTGCTGTGTTCAAGCACAATCACCTGGTGGACGAGTTACCCATCCAAATGAAAATCAACGACATGCTGACAAGTTGCGTGGGGGAGGGAAGAGATGAGGCTCGCTAATGGTAAGATACCGGGAATAATTTCAGGATTGCAATGTTGATCATGTTGATCGCAAGTAGATTGCAAGCCATCCCAAAACTGAACTATCTTCGCGAGGAAGAACAAACCCGTTAATCCAATCAACCGAGGGGGCCACTGAAAATGCGGGCAGCCCGTTGTGCCCCTGCAAACCCCCCTGTCTTCAGGGCTGAAATCGCCCATTGTGTGGAGCTGAGAGATCATCATCAGTGGGTCGTCTAGTGAGAGACTGGTCCTCATCTCGATGCTGGCCCCGCGATCTCAGCTACGCATGCAGTTTGCGTGTTTGCCCGGCGACAATTGCGTACCCACTCATATCTCCAAGCCCCATCGTCGTCGACATCTGGGGGGGCAAGCGACCCCAGATTAACATCACACCCTCGCATTCGGGACCTGAGTCTCCGAAATCTCCAAAGCACCGTGACTAATCAAGATGTGGAATGCGAGCGACCAAGACGGCGGCTGGCCTCAACCATCAAATCTCCCTTGGCCGCCCCAGCACGGCAACCCAGACGTGGGCACGCAGCATGTAAGGAGAGGGCCCCGATCAGACCTGGAACTGGTCGCCCCAAGAGACCAGGTTTTCCCGCAGCCCCGTGGGAGGGCGCTTCAGGACAAACAAGCTCCCCACACACGCCACGCCTCGACAGACAGCCAACCCACCAAACCGCCATTGGGTTGACATGTATGTCTTAGTTGCGAATCACGCAGCAGCAGTAGCGCATGCTGGGATGTCGCCATCTCGTCCCGACCGCCCTCTCCATCCTTCCCCCCTCATCCTTGTCACATCCCAGAAGCTTACTGCTGCTAAAAGTAAACCATTGACCAGGCTGTCGGTGTCGGGCCCTGCGGCGAGGCCGTCCGTGGACCAGCAAACATGGCCGCCAAGGCCAGGGACCGGAAGCAGCTGCAGCTGCCAACGCCCCCAGGGGAGGGGGATCGGGATCGATAGATTGCGCTGCGGCATTATCAAAGCCAAGACCAAGTGAAACACATTTGCAAGAGAGGCCTCAATTACCTCGTCTGGGCCTTTTGTGTCACCCGCCCACGCCTACGCGCGGCAAGCAGGTGGTACATATCGCACAGCGCATAGCGTGTGAAATAGCTGCAGGTTGCAGAAAGGAGACAGGTCCGATGAGCTGCGTTATTCCCGATTTGCTTTGCGGTGCTGGACCATATCAGTTTTCACTTGCAGCATGCCATGTCAGTTGAAAAGAAACGAAACGGTAACCTGGCTCACTAACGCCGGCAGTTCTCGTTGAGTTTCCGTGTCCGAGCATCGAATGTCTCGTTTGGAAGAAGAGGTAGCTCTCCACGTTTTCCAAGACAAGCCGTGTAGCCCCCCTCTCCCGCATTTGCCTTCGCCCATAGTTTTAGGTTGCATCATGCTGGTCTCGATGTCACAGATGGGCAGAAGCAAAATATCTGACCGGGGTGTGGTACATCAGTGACATTCCAATGCGCGCGCACTCCAGACCCTGCACACACGGCGCCCTGCGCTACACACCCACCACACCCTCCCTCCACCGACTCGTGAGAGGGAGAGACACATCGAGCACTAAGTAACAAACAAGAAGGTGGTCGATCAATGCCCAGCCTCAAGGGACCATGGGCTTCTCGGGCAGACATGCAAAACCCAGGCTTCCTCTACACTTTATTTTCCTTCTTCCTTCTCTTCTTCGCTTATTGCAATCAAACAAACAACCACCTCGGCCTCCTGTCCTCATGTGCGATTACTTCTATGTATGTCCAAGAACCACGGCAAGACCTAGTCCGCCGTGTCCGGAACCGAGCTCCTCAAGCTAACCCCACGCGCGCAACCAGGTCGAGTTCCGGTGCAAGCACCACGCTTGGCTAGTACGAAAGTGGTGCCGGGAGTACGAGAAAAACCAGAAACCCTGTCACCCAAATGTCGTCGATCCCCCAGAGTTCTGGTGCGTGCTGCTCCCCCGATCGCGTCTGTCGAGGCCCTGACTAATTGATATGGCCTTCGCGTGCAGGAATCACAGACTGTGCTCAAAATGTCTTCCGCCCACCCGGCTCACGATTCTGGTGCGTCAGCACTTCTGCACCCCAGCCAGACCGGAAGCCATCCGTACGTGATTGAGGGCGACTGGTGATGTGGGCGTGGGTATCTTTCATTGGTTTTCAGACTGGCGCCGCGAGGCTTGCCATCAGTGCTCGTTGCGTGGCATGGAGTTTGGGGATACGAAATGGGAAAGAAAAAAAGTGAGCGAGTGCTATTTCGAAACGCCTTGGGGCCGGAGTGTCTTTTTTTTGGGGGGGTCGTCGATTGGGATTGATGGTATAGACGGTAGGCGCTTAGGAATGGCCATATCAGAGGCTTTGTGAGCATGCATGACACTTTTAAGTGAGCAGTTAATAATTAGACTATGAACATCTTTTCTAGGAAATTGGATTGCATTACTATATTGACCAAGTAATGAGACGCAATTTGATCATACCTAGTTCCCTATCGATTTTTTTCACCAACTATAAATCAATTTCATGAATTTGGCAAAGGTCTCGTCCAATTCTGTTACAGCCATAGCGGTTCTCCGCCATCCGGCGTTGTTGGGAAACACTTGTCTTAACTTTTCCGTCAGATCGAGATCGAGTGTAACGTGACCACAAGACAATAAGATACATGGTGAAAAAATTTCTTCTTTGTGCCGGGCGTTAAATTTGTAAACAAAACAGACAAGGCATTGTTTGCACAAGGCAATATAGTAGCTACGGGATGGTGCTAGGCAACGGGTACCTGAGCGGATAGCTACGGCGATATCAACGACTGATGGAATGAGGAAAAAGCCAAAGGCTCATTGGTATTTTAACAATATGAGATTAATCAAGCAATTGTCTCATCGCTCATATGAATGACCGGCAATTCCCGCATTGGTGCGCTGCGAATAAATTAACACTCAAAATTAGATGGATTAGTTATTCACGAATAAGATCGATCATCATTTCACCAGAATGAAGTGCAGCCATCGATCAACGCGAGTCACCCTCGTCTTAATTTCGCTCTCTAAGCGGAAGTACACAATGGCAGTTTCCACATATATACTAGAGCTCATAAAATAGAGGCACCATTAAGGAAATCGTAATAAATTCTTGCATAGCAAGTTTTGTCCTTAGAATGAATTGTAGACTGCCTTCTGCTTGGCTGGGAAGTTCGCAAGTCTGACTTGAGAACCGCGGGGCATGTTGTCTATGTACTTGCCCCTCCTGCCAATCCCTGCTGCCGCTGTTGTACTACCCTCCACCTGGATCCACATTGAGCCAATCCTTATCGATAAAGCTTTCCATAATTCTTTTCAGCCATCTTCTCGTCGCGTTCAATCAGACGCCATCACAAATCCCCAACAATACGACTGTCGCACCGTCGACACGCTTAATATAGCAATGGCTCCAGGCTCTGCCTCTGCAGGCCAAGGCGGAAATGGAGCCAACAAGCGACAGTCGGCCGCCTCCGCCCCCAATGCTCGCAACGAAGGGCCTCAGAAACGCGCCAAAGTCTTCGCCGCCCGCAACATCCCCGCTCAACCCGCCGAGGCAGCCCTAAAAGATGGCGAGCTGGACCTCCAGGCCTTCTTGGCTGCTCACGAGTTTGAGATTCGGTCTCTGGAACAGAGTATGGCAACCTCGAAGGCTGTGGGCAGCAGTCGTGCGTTCCAAAAGCTGCCCCGCGGGTTGCGCCGTCGCACCGCGAGCCACAACCCAAAGCGAGTACCCCGTCGATTGAGGGCACTTGCCTGGAAAGAGATGCGGGATGATAACACACCGATGGTGGAGGCAAGGAAACGCAAACCCAGAACAACAAGGGGCAGGATACGAGCCGAAACCGCAAAGCGACTGAGGGTATTGGCAGCAAGAAAACGCAAGATTCGAGAGGAAAGGGCAAAAGAAAAAGGGACAGGCCCAGGCGACCCCAGGGATTTGGCTGTGGTGGGCAGAGCGCCGAGGCCCAAGATCCGACGAAACCAACTCAATGAACCTCCCGCGCCCAAGGCAAAGTTTCGAAAGCGACAAATCAACAAGACATGGCTGCCAACACACCTCTGGCACGCGAAACGTGCGCGGATGACAGACCCCAAAGATCCCCTATGGCGGTTTGCTATTCCTTTAACGCCCAATGAAAAGCTCTACCGTCCCACTCACCGAGCTCAAGGCGACCGAGGCGCATTGTTCTGGGACACTTCATATATGAGCACAATTGGATTATACGGACATCCAGCCGGTGTTGAAAAGGTGTTGAAAAAGATTGGGGTGTCACAAGACTCTTGCTGGAATGAAAAAGGCCGAAAGTGGAGGATGGGAAGCCGATCATGGGCAGGCCTCGTGAGTCGAGCACCAGATAGGGGACGGAGACTTATCGGCCCAGCTACTATTCAATGGAATCCGGAACCATCCAACAAAGATACCGCTCAAGACTCCAAAAAGATCCAGAGACAGGTCCTATTTCGAATACACCCCTCGGCCTTTCTCGAGCTCTTCAACGAACTCGTCCGGCTGTCAAAAATGGAGAGTCCTCGCCTCTATATCGAGGACCTGCGCTTTGAGATTGGCAGCATTGAATTGACTGGGCCAGGTTCTACAGAAGCTCTCCTAGCCACGTTGAACCCATATACAAAAAAGGAAAATGCAAACCGCCAACATGGCGATCTCTTCCAATCACTAGCCGGTCTAACAAACTCGGCATCACTGCCTGCTAACGCCGTTCTTGGGTTTTCTATTCAGGACCCCCGGCTGTGTTACCCACCTAAAAGAGTTGAAGTATCTGATGATCCAGATGCCCAAATTCATCTTATGGAAAAAATCGCCGCGTGGCCAGCCGAAAACAATCTCGAACCGTTTAGTCTATTCAGTCGAGACCTACGCCACCGAGCGTCATGCCTGCCCTCCCAAAAGTCCATCAATAGGCGGAAATCCGACAATTCCCCCGGTGCTCCCCTGAAACCCACCGCTTCTGACCCTCCAATCCCCATCATACTCACTGCCTCTCGCTCTGGCTCTGGAACCCAGACCCAGGGAAGTTGGACCTTGCTTGCCCCATGGCAATGCATCATTCCTATATGGTATAGTCTTGTTCATGTTCCTCTCAGTTCAGGAGGCAACCCCAGGTTTGTTGGCCTGCATCAAGCCCGTCAGGTGGCTTTTGAGCGAGGTCTTCCCTGGTTCCCCGGCGATTTTGTAGGAACGGATGCCGGAGCAGAGTGGGAGCGCGAAGAGCGGAGAAAGCGACAACGAGCATGGGAAAGACGACCAAAGAGCAAACGAACAGCCTGGGAGTCTCTAGACCTCGGTGCGGGGAGAAAGGGGGAGATTGGCAATGGCTTCGCAAACGACTTTGAATTTCTATTTGGGTCCGGGACATCACCAGAGTCAACACAGGACTCGACGGAGGATGACCCTGACTCAATGGATGTCGATCAAGATGGATCAACTGCAACAAAACAAAAACCTACAAATCTGCAAAAGCTCAACCAAATCTCAAAAGAGTCGTTCAGCCAACTTGTGACTTCAATCACTCCACCTCCCATGCCATCAAACGCAGTCCTCGCAACCAGGATCTCGTTATTGGGTCGTGGCGTTGTTACATGTTGCGCTCGCATCTACCGCCTTCCTTCTTCCCCCGCTACACTCCCACCATCACTCGAAGCCGAAGTCCCAGCAACAATACCCCCCGAATCCTCACCAGAATCCTCTGCTTTACCCAGGGACCTCCGCGCTCAGTGGCTCTCTCGAGTCAGTCCAGCCACTTCTTCAAATAGCAAGGCTTCAAGAGGTAGCATACCACACGATCTCGAATCGCTGAAGCGTCACCTCGCGCTGGAGCTCCTCGCCAAGCCCAGCCCGTACCCTCCCCTCCCAGCCAACCAATCCGACATTGGCGGTCATGCTCTGGTTCCGGACGAAAAAGACGTCATCGGATTCGTAACGACAGGATGCTTTTGCCTCTCAGAAGGTCGTGGCATCGCAATTGGGTCGATCGCAGCCGAAAAGGTTGTCGGAGATGTTAAACGAGACGGAAAGGAAGGAAGGTTTTGCATTGTGCGAAACGCAGGGGAGAATGTCGGCTGGATCGCCAGGTGGGAGGCTATATGAGAGAGGGGGGGACACTTCCCAATGGTTAGAACATAGAGCTGGGTTACACGAGGAAAGCGGCTCAAGCAGTTTAGCCACTAACTAGTCTTCAAGGTGGGCTTTGCGATGATCTGCAGCACTAGGCTCATGCAGGATCATGCCAAGGGCGTCGTCGCATGCGACTAACCCGACGTCTGGACACCGCGACAATGACTGAGCCTTGAGAAATGCGAAAGGCGTCGTTGACATGTCTGCCCACTTGCCACGGGGCCATGTATATAAAGCCCCCCGCAAGCAGCTGAGCCGTCGCAGAATACACTTGACCTCTGTTCTAATTACATCATCACTTGGATTATCGTGTTCTGTCTCTCCTACATACCCAGGCCGCAATCAATAGACCAAGACTGGCTGCCCAGCATATACCATGATGGCTGAAGAAACGCCCTCATCCATCACCGGCGGCTGTCTCTGCGGCTCGGTCCGGTACACAGTTACTTTTCCCCGGGACCACTCATTCGAGACTGAAGTATGAGCCCCTGCCTCCCCTTCCTTTCCTTTTCCCATTCATTCTACGTATATTGCACCAAACAAACGCGCTTGCTGACAGGGTCCCGACCCGCGACAGTGCTGCACATGCCAGTGCACGCAGTGCCGCAAAAACTCGGGGTCGCTGGTGGCGCGGCTGCACCGGGTGCCGGCGTCGGCCGTGGCGTACACGGCGCGGACGACGCTGAGGACGTTCCGGGCGACGCCGCCGGTGGCGCGCGGCTTCTGCGGCGAGTGCGGCGGGTTCCTGTTCTGGCGGGACGAGCGCACCGGGTCCGTCTCCATGGCCGTCGGCGCCTTTGACGAGGACGCGCTGCGCCGGTGGGGGGCCGCCCTCGCCGGCGCGCGGACCCATGTGTGGTGCGAGGCCGAGGTTGCCGGCGTCACGGATCATTTGCAGGGCGTCAAGTGGAGGGCGGACCGCGAGGGGCAAGGGGCCGAGAGGATGGATTAGAAAGGGCCATGAAGAGGTTCGGATTTGTTGTGGAGTCTTGGTGAGCCCGCGTCAATTAAACAAAAACTTGAAATTCAATTTGATGTCTATATCAATAGTGCCCTCGAAAACAGGAACCACTAGGGGAAAAAAGAGAGAGAGAAAAAAGAAAAAGAAAAAAAAAGACATTGGTAGCGTAGCATACGCAGTATGGCTGGTATCGAGAAGTGGCAGGTTCAGATGTTTCTCCCCCAACGCCGACGTGATGAAATCTCGTTTCCTAGAGATCAAAAAGCTCATGTTTCCCTTTCCTGTACGCCGCGTGTTTCGGTGACACGTTATAAAAAAAGAAGAGAAAGAGAGAGAAAGAAATGCGCAAAAGGAAAAGAGATGAAATGAAAAGAAAATAAAAGAAAAGAAAAAGAAAAAACCAAAGACAAAGACGCTTAACCAATCGCTAATCCTCTTCACTGATTTCGCTCTCGTCGCCGCCATCGTTGGGGGTTCCCTCGTGGCTGTTTTCCAGGTCCTCAAAGGCAATCTCCATCTCCTTCTCAAGAGCATCCTCGAGGTCGGCGCCAATGTCGTCCTCGTCGTGCTCCTCTTGGTGGTGGTGGTGCTGCTGCTGCTGCATGGGCTGGGAGTGTGGCTGGGAGTGGGGGTTGACGGGGCTGGGCAGTTTGAAGTCGACTTCATCCTCGTCGGACTCGCCGTCGGCGTCGTCGCCCTCGGATTCGCGCTGGTCCATGAATTCGTCAAAGCGACGCACCGAGGGGAACGCGGGGGAGAACTCGGTGGGCTGGCGGTTGTTCCTGGGGTCGGCGCCGGGATACTCGACCAGCAAGCCACCATCGTCGTCGTCGTACTCCTCTTCCTCCTCGTCAATCTGGCGGCGCTTACCCTTGTCCTCCTTCTCGGGCTCCTTCTCCTGCTGGGGCACCGGCACCGGCAGTGACAGGTTGATGGACTTGGGAGGCGCCTTGGGCGTGGGCTTCTTCTTCTGGACCGGGGGTTTGGCGCGGGGCTTGGCTGCTGGCTTGGCTGCTGGCTTGGCTGCTGGTTTCGCTGCTGCTGGTTTCGCTGCTGGCTTCGCCGCCGGCTTCTCGGCCTTTTCGGTCTTCTCAGGCTTCTCAGCGTCGGGCTTGGGTGCCGCCGCGGGCTTGCTGGGCTTGGGTGGAGCGGGAGCAGGCCGCGACGCGAGCTCAATGGGCGGGTGCAGCCTGCGAAGACTGTCGGCGTCGGCGTTGTCTGGTAGGCGTGTCACGTTCATGTTGAAGGTCGAATCGACCTTGTCAAGGATAAAGGCCTTGCGCTCCGAGTCGAAGTAGAGAACATATTGGCCCTCGTCGGTGTTCCGTGTTCCAGTGTAGCCGTACTTGCCGTCGTCGTCGGCGTAGGTCATGTCGTAGGACGTCGTCTTGCCCGGCGTCGATGGCTTTAGGCGGGCCGAGCTCGGTGCGGACGCGGACGAGTGCGCGGGCTTGTGGTTGTCTGCAGGCTCGGTCAGTACAGGGCGAGGGCGGGATTGGGGAGAGCAGCAGACGCACATCGAATGGCGGTAAAGATTTCGTTGGACGTCTTGCCCATGAGGCCATCGCCCAGAATGACGGGATAATTGCCCGTCTTGGTCGGGTCAATCAAGCCGGCCGCGGCCATGGCAGCGAGTTCGAGGGATACCTCGGTGGCTTTCGTGGGAGGGATGGCAGGGGAGACGAGGCGAGGATCAGGTCGAGGAAAGCTGGAATTCCCAGCAGTCCGAGAGTGTCCGGGTTGGAGATGCGAGTGGTGGGCGAGTTTGCATCTATTGAATGACGGATGACGGACGGGTCACGGCTAGGGACCACTAGGTGACTGGGGGGGAAGAAGCGGAGCGGAAGAGGCCCTGAAATGGCTGGGTGCGTGCGCTAGACTCCAGGCGCTGGCAATGCGCTAGGCTTGGCAAACGGCCGCGCTAGAAGCCCACTGTGATGAGCCAAAGCCGGCAATCTTGGCCGAAAGCTTGACCTTGGTTGGGCCGACGTGTCGAACGCAGAGAGGATGCGAGGGCCAGGTTTGGAAGCGAAAAGCAATGTGGAAAGGGAAAGAAGACGATGGCTTGTGTCTTTGCCTCCTCCAAAGCGAGAAGAAGGTGAGAGGTGCCCCGGGCGTGTGTGGTGTGGCGCCCACCCTGGCTGGCCACACAAGTGGAATGTGAGATGGGTGCGAGAGAGCAAGGCGAAATGCACGTCAGCCTCGAAGCGTGTCGCAGCAAATACGAGAGCCGCAGCCTGCGTTGCGCTGTTGGTTACATGAACTGAAGCCTTTGCGACTTTCTTCTCCTTGGCAATCTCGGTTCGTCGTTCGAGAAATTGGCAGCACCGTATCAATGCGCATCCCATGCATGGCCTGTTCGGTGACGAGGTTCAGGGTAGCATGATGTGATGTTTTGACGGGTGCCGAGCAGCTCTGCTGAACCGTCTTTTCAACCGACTGCCGACTACAAAACTTGCAAGCAAATAATCATCTGTCAATCGTATCTGCCGGGTCGCCAATTCACAGCCTTGGTGTCATCACGAACCTGCATGATGGCGATCAAGTCGAAGGAATGGTCATGCAGCCACAGTCGCGGAAATATTTTATTACCAGGCCTAGCCTCAACCAGCGTTTCAGAAGTCCCTCCTCTGCCCGTTTGCAACGCTGGTGTCACTGCCTGAATCAACAAGTCGAAAAATAAGAAAGAGCTGAGGCGTCCGTGAACTAGACTTTGCAATAACCCATTTGGCTATTAGCCCGAGATTTGCCAATCACGCCGATATTTTACAAAATTGCAAGAAAGGAAAAATGGCACAAATCAGCTGTTTGATTCCAACAGAGTGCGTCATTGGACAAATACCCTATACCATCCACCCCGGTTTACAAGTCAACCTCGCGCATTACTGATGCTTTTCTCAATTTACTTGAATTTTGACCGATGAATTTTGGTAGGCCGAGCATTCTTTAGGTGAGACGAACGGGTTGACAACTGAAGCTTCTTCTCGGTTAATGGTTTGAACGGATCTTAGTGGAATCTAGATGCGATTGATTCCAAACCTTCGCACCGAGGAATTGAACCCGACGCCGCCTCACGAAACTGTAATCACCCCAAGGAAGCCATTCACTCCATGTGATGGACTGATACGGCCAATTGACCGCATTATTCCCACAAAGTCATTCCTGACGCTGCCACGACATTCTTCGCCCGAGAAAAAAAAAACCGCATCAAGAAGAGAAGTTGTTTAGATCGCTATCTAATCCATATTGAGCTTACCGACGACCACTTTTAATCAGCTCGTACGTAGTCTACTAGTGATAAAGGCCGCTTACAGAGCCCGCGTCGTATTGCAGTTCGTGCCATGTAGCCATGAGTACATGGTATGCAAGTAGCTGCACTTATGACGATTCTTTGCAGGTGACACGACAAAATGCGAGGCAGCTTCTCGTCCCCCGTTTTTTAGCTTTATGCATGGTGTGTGGGTACGAAAGGTTTCTTGGCCCCAAGATGCAATGCAAAAACGCTTTTGATATCCATTGACTTCAACTTGGTTGTTGCGTTATCGAAACATGAGTCGTGGTTTGAGCAATTGGAGAATAGAAAAAAAAAAGAAGTCGAAAACAGAATGAATACTCCTGGTTGTATGGCGAGATCGAGTTGCGCAATCGATTGCATTTGGTCGATGTTGAAACTCGTCCGCCACACGTTGGTTTCTACACTACTCACGACATCACGACATGTTGACGATTTCCTTTCTTCTGGTTTGTCCATGCCCAACTGGATGCAGCCTTTGCGACAATTCGGCCTCCACACTTTTCTGCATGACGTGCATGCTTCGCCTTTCTCTCGATGCCGACTTCTCCAACCGGATGGCCGTATCTCGACCAGCCCAGTCGTCAGCCTCGGCAACTCCGGCCGTATTATCCCGGTTTATCTGCACGTCTGGCGCCGGGCCCCGTGGCCGGCATATACTTCGGATCCGAGGCGTCATTTTTTGGCGTGCTCCAGTATTTGTCCAGAAACTGCCTCAGTGCTTCGCTGGCGTAGCCTCGGCCCAAGCCAGCAATCGTGCCGCAAACGATATGCGAGTATTACTCCGTTAGGAGGACAGCCGCGCAGCAGAGACGAAGCTCGCTGCTCCTTTCTCTACGGGACACGCACCTTGCCTCTGGGAGACTACGATGGCTCTCCTGACGACCCATGGCTTATCTGCTGCGCCGTCGAGAAGCCGCTGGCGAAAGCAAGCTCGGGTTTTCTTCAACGTCACCCTGGCTGTCGACCGGGTTTGAGAACTTGGCTCAATGATACCAAACCCCTCACAGATTAATCACACCCCCGTTGCAAAGCAATTTTGCCACTGTACCACAGCTTGTGAAAGTCGTCGACATGTGCAATTGACATTGCCTCGAACCCGACTCTTTCGTGATTCCGACTGTGTCTACACTGTTGACATCTCGATACAAATTGCAACTTGGACAATATTAAAAATAGAAGAGCAAGCTACAACCGGCTCCAATTGGCTCGCAAGACGGCAAGATAGATAAATATTTGAATGTATCTTGCCACCCACGACATGTTCTCGAGACGAGAGGTCAGAGAAAAAAGACGTGCCCTTGTTTCCAGCTGACCAAGCATGGACAAAAGGGGACCTCGATTACTCATTAATGATACCCTCCTTCCCCCCCTTTTAGCCTCAAAATCTAACTTCAACCTCGCCGTTGAAGGGTAGGATGTGTGATATTTATATCCCCAACGCCCCCCCAGGCCTGAAGTTTCTTTACTCGTATGACACCAAAAGGTTGGCGCAGCAGACAAGTAAAGGGGCACCCGAGATGTCCTTGACGGAGAATTGGGGGGGTTTTTTTTTGGTCCCCTTCGGGTCCCGGAACCTGTTGGTTCTCTGTGTCATGTAATCCGGCAGCTTATCGCCCGAGACTCGGTTGATTTACCAGCAAGTCAGCAGGGCTGCGCTGGCAACACTGCCGCGTGAAACAAACCGGACAACGGGACTTTGGGCAGTGGTTTACGAGGCAACGAGCAAAATGAGAGGGGGGGGACAAAGTAGCAGGTTGCTACTCGTCAGCCTTCATCTCTCCTATAGATTGAAACTGCAAAGGAAGTCTCCGATTCGCAGCTATTCTCGGCAAATAACACCCCTCTTACCCTCCCCTTCCCCCCTCCCTCTCTCCCCTTACATGATTCTCTCGCCATAATCATGTTCTGGGACACGGGACGACATCGCAACCCTGGCAAAGGGCCGCCGGCTCAACCAAAGACAGCAATTAGGTTGACCAAGACACACTCTCGGGAAATTCATGATCAACACTACCCGAGCAGGCTGCCGACCCGGCTCACACACGCAACATCCGGCTGCAAGTTGCAGAGTAAGCCTCCAAGCGGAATGCCGCGGCTCCTCCTCCACCCCGGCCTCCCTCTTTGGCAAAGGGCCCCTCTCCTCCCCCCCGTCTCGGCTCACTGTATTTGGAGATGGTAACACCAAGAGAAAAGAGAGAGAAAAAAAAAAGGATAAGACATCCGATGACTAATTCACAGACGATGACGAGTGACAGGTTACATCAAGGGAAGCGAGGGAGAAGAGGAGAGTTAACCCCCTCCCCTCCAATGACACGGTGGTCTAGGCGCGCAAGACATTCCTCTGCGCTAGCTGACGGCATGCCCATCAGCATCTCGCTTGAGCCCTTTTTAGGGGTCCTGTGGCCGAGGAAGACGAGAGACGTGATTGAGCTGATGGATATTCTGACCATGATCTGGGGGAGGTTGGCAGTTTATTTTTTTCTCTTTTCGTTCTGGGGTGAGGGAGGGATTCGCACGGCGGGCCGCGTCGGTTGGTGACAACTTGACAAGGTTGCAAGGATGTCTTCCCGAGATCGCGGAGGTGATGGGCATGGGTGGTTCTAGGATTCTAGCACTATGGGATTCTAAGTTTGGGATAGTTGTGTGTGTGTGTGTGAGTGAGAGAGAGAGAGTTGTATGCGTGTGGATGGAGTCGATGCATGCTATAAAACTGTGTGGATGGGTGAGCTTCCCTTCAACCGTCTCCCATGTACATGTTGTCCAGCAAAGCCTGTGAATGCGATTGGAATGGAGATGTGACCATGGGAAAATTGCCAAATACGCCCAAGCAGCACATGCTAAATTCCTAAATATGGCAATACTAATGGCTGTTTAGGGACTGATGTGCAGCTGGAAGCGAGACATGTCTCGTCCACTAACTCTAGCTTGGTGTCGTCTTTGGTAGGACTGCCTTGGCGAGGAGTACATCTTCATCTGCCTCCTCTGCGATACGAACATGCACCTGACCTAAGAGCGGATGCTAGCTCATCCGCGCCTAGCAAGTTCTGACTGAGATCCGACAGTTTGGATGCGATGTCGATCCAAATCCACTCTCGGCCTTACAACAGAAGAGACTGACGGGGGGAAGATCAAGAGACAACTGAGAATGTCTTTGTTTTTCTTTGCTTTTTCCTACTTACCCTTGTGTCTTAGAGGGCAACAGAGAGAGAATGACTTGCGAGCGGGCCAAGTAAGAAAAAAAAAGAAAGGAAAAAAAGAACAAAAAAAAAACACAACTAGACGGTATCGATTCAGGGTCTCGATCATGGCGACGCATGGGGGAATATTGATTTGGACATGGAGGAACCTTGTGCATTCACAAACAGGGCTGGCTGAAAACGGGACGAGTGGCATAATCCCCGGAGCGGAAAAAAAGCAAGGACAGGGAGGATAAGATGAGAAAGCGTTCTCGGTAGTGTGGAGAGAGCAACTGTGGGATGCATAATGACTTGTAAATACCCCCGGGTTGAATGGAAATGTCTTACTATTCGGGCTGCGGGATGCCCCTCAGATCTCCCGCAGTTCCTATTGGGGCTGCCTTCTTTTCCGTGTAAACGCGCATTGCGCATGCGGTGAGCATCACTGAGACGGCGTCAACCTGGAAAAGCAAATAGACCAACAAGAATGTCGTCTTGTTAGCCGCTTGGTGCAAAATTTTTTTCTGCTCCATCCATCGTAGTTCGTGATGGCCCGCCCGTACAGTGCATGAATGTTGCATACTCGTCGCGCAGGCAGATGATGTACGAAGCCGTGTGCTAAGGTCGAACCAAATGTCCACTTGACCACCAGCCGGGCCCGTCCACAATGGCCTCAGCTCGGGCCAGACTTGGAGCGAGTCGTCAATGGCGCACAAACTAGCCGGCTAGCTCCCGGAGATGGGATGCGAGGGGGCGCTATCAGCGGGAGCGCCAATGAAGCCGCGGCTTGCGAGATGGCGTTGAGATGAGATGGGATGGTGGCGGCGGACTGGGCGTGCCGCTAAGAGATCGGCAGTTGTCAGTTTGTTTGGACCCTGGAAGGAGAAGAGGAAGGGCATGGTGTTTTTGGGTTTGATTGACGCAGCGAGAGAACAAGGCCGTCGGACAAGCGTGTGGTGACAATATCAATCGAGCTTGACATGTTCGTGCGGCTGGGCATTGTTGGGCTGAGTGCTTGCGGGGAGTGAGACTTGGCTGAACCCTATTTGTTTCCTCTTGGCTGTCACCGACAAATGCTGAATGATAGAACAGGCCGCCTTGTGTGCCGGGCTTGTGCTGTCATTCGTGTGCGGTGTATGCGCCTGCATATCATTTGCATATGTTGGCTTGGAGCAAGCGCCAGCAACTTGCCCCAACGGGGACGGGGGCCGCACTGGACAGGAATAGCACCAAGCAAGCCCAGCGAGAGCGAGGCAGGGAGGGAGCGAGAGGAGGGGAAAGTGGAACGCCCAGTTCGCGGGACAAAATCTTGGCCAAGGACCAATGTGGAGGGCGATGCAACGGTTGGCGGCCTTTGCATTTGCAGCGTTTGATGAGTTGGATTCAAGGGGGTTACGTGGTGTGGCTTCATATCGCCCCTCTGAATTATAGAGTTGCAGCGGGGGGGAAAAGAGCGTCCAACATGATCCGTGACATACGTACCATAGCCAATACTGTGTTATCCTGGCTGGTGATGCATCACAATCGCTTCTCGTCGGCGGGTGTAAGCGACTCGATCTCTCCGCCCGCCTCCCGTAATCCCGGCAGCCGCCGCTATTTCGTCGCTCGACTGGGGGCAGGGCAAGGCGAGGCTCACTGTTGATGGACCCCGGCCGGCGGCGTGTCAGACCCTTGCCGTGCTCTGTCCCCGGCTGACTCGTCGTTTGTGATGCTCCGAGATGCTCGTTCTCCGTGACCAACATCCGCTGCGAGAGAGATGGGACCACCACAGAGCACACCAGTGAACCGTTTGCTTGCCGAGAGACAGTGCGTGCCTGAGGGATTGTGCAATGCACGGGGTAGGCTGGGTCCGCCCAAGACTAAGAGGTTGCCCAAGTGGGAGGCAAAAGCAAATAAACGGCCTGCGATGGGGACCAGCGTCGCGGGTATCCGGGTGAGGGCGAAAATGAGGGAGGGATCGCCATGGCTTCATCTCGCTCGACGAAGCTGGCGCTTCCAGCCAACACGGCGCGGAGCCGCCTCGCTTGGGTTGCGAATCTCCCCGGTGCCATAATGCGGCTGAAGAAGACGCCATCCAGGTCTTTGCTCAGCACCATTTCGCGAGAGTTGATCCTCGTTCATGATCAAACGGGCGCCGATTGAGACAGAGACGTGGGTGTGGAGTGGGACTCGCCGGGTGCCGCAGCGTGAGGGGCACAGAACGTTCGCGGGTCACGTCTTTTTTTTGGTGCTCGCGCTTTTTTTTTCTCGCTCGGGGCGAACCTTCACACAATACGTCATTTTGCTCGCCCAGTCCAGGGCCCTCTGGCTTTGTGGAAAAGGCTAATTAGTGAAACTGTTGGCTTTAACGACAACTTATTATCCGTATCTAGCCTTGCCTTAGTTAATGAGATGCTGCAGTCTGCTTGCGGCTTGTGGGTCATCGTCCGGTGCGAGAGGACAACGAACAACAGTCGTCGTACGACTTTTGATGGGAGAACTCGGTTCACGCCATTGTTTTGGGCGAACAACACGGCTGGGGAGAAGGGCCCCGACAACTTCCTCAGCTTGCTCAGTCACACCTTTTTCTCATTTATCGCGCGCCAGCAATGATGCCGGTGTTACATCATCAAGCCTAAAGCCGAGAACGGTGAAGGGCGTTGGCCGTCGAGGCGGCGCACAGCGGTGACGCCGCACACGTCGGGCAGCCTGGATCTGGTTGAATAGCACACACAAACATAGATGGTGGCTTAATAGGGTCAGACATCTTTGGCTGGTGGCGGACGCGGGATGCGATGCGACACCCCCTTGGGATTTCCCCCCTCCCGAGTAGAAGATCGGCACAACTATGGGTGCATCGGGGATGGAGCCCCCAGATCGATCATCGTCTCTTTAAGACGGGGCGCCGAGATTTGTGTGATGTGCGTCGATAAAGTATCATTGTGAACGGGCGGATGAAGGGGGACGTTGAAATCCGTCTCAGCAGTAAGGCAGGGGAGCCAATACTCGTCACATACACGAACCAGGGATGGATTCACCTGGTTTGATGGTCGCTGCAAGGCACCTGTACCCTACATGCCGCTGTCTCGAGGTGCACGGTAGCATTGAGACAGGCACCGCCGTTGTCCTGGATGCGACCACGGCGAGAACAAAGGGTACTCCGAAAGCCATCGCAGCGCGCCGATGACCAGTGCATTGAACAATGAGCTTCATAAACAATGGAGGGAAAGAACAGTGATGAAAAAGCAAAAAAGAAAAGTAACACAGACCAAAAGAAATTAGCACACACACAGCCCTGCAAGGAAAAAGAAAAGAATAATCAAGCTATCGTCAATCTCCGCTCGAATCACAATGGAGCGCCCCCTCCGGCTCTTGATCGATCCCCTCAGTGCTCCAATCATTGGCCACCGGTAATCCCCTCGCTCTGGCCATGTCACCGCGGCGCCTGACCACCTCTCCTGACTGCCGGGCTGGTTGCCTTGATGGGATCATGGGGTGGGAACGGAATGGATTGGAGGGGATTGGAGGGGAAGGGGGGGGGGGAAGGATGTGATCGGGGCAAGGGATGGAGGGAGCGAACCAACAAATGATGGCCCTCGGTGTCTTCATCGCTTTCCCATCTGCGTTTGTATACCGCCATCTGGTATGGTTGCGCTCGGCAGGGTTGTCAAGTTGGCGTTATCCAACAGCGGCAATATCAGCGGTAATAGCGAGGGGGGCTAATAGAAGGTTCCTGTGAGCTTGTGAGCTTGTGAGCTTGTGAGCCTGTCAAACCGGGGGCCCGGATGAATCCTCCTCCAGCATATGTACGTATGTATACCGGGCGCCGGAGCTGTATGCTCCGTATATGCTTTGCTGTCCCACTGCAGCATCCCTTGCGGCAGCGTTCCGCAGTCTAAAGTGCTCATGATGACTGAGGGACGGAAGGGGAAGGGCAGAGAGCTTGCAGAGCCCCGGCTCCCTGTTGGCTGTCGACCGAGTTGGGATAAGACATCCCTTGAGGGAAGCCCCCCTTGCAAGGCGCGGGCCCCGCCCCATCACCGCTCGTGAAACGACGGGTTTTGATTGAATGCTGCTGCTGGGCTGCACCCTGTCTATCTGGCCCTGCAATGATGATGTTCGCTCTTTTCTTGTCAGGCCAGGGCCCATAGTTGGCAGCCAGTAGCGCCCGCCTTTTGGCGCGGACGTGCTTAGTCTACCAGGCTCCTGGTCCGAGGGGCGAACGAAGTTGACGACAAAAGGCGGAGTGGAGAGGCGAGGGGAGTTAGTGATGCAGCAAAAAGAAACGTGATGGCGAGGGAAATGGCCGGAGAATTAGGAAGAGAAAAAAATTGCATGAAAAAGAAAGCATGCGCTGTCGTATACCAGACATGATGCCATGCAGCATGTATTCGGACGGCACCGTCGTGTACACCACAGCTAGCAATGCACAACCGGTACGGCGCTGCAAGAGGGACGCTCCGCTTGGCCGCCCACAAGACAGACATACATGGTCACTGATACATACATAAGACGGGCAGCAAGCCTAGGCCCGCGGCGACCCCCCGCCAGTGCATAAGCATACGCGATTGACTGAGTTGACCTGCAACTGGCTGCTGTAGCGCCTGCTGTGGTTTCCACTGCGGCGACGTGACGGCGGGACTGGTTGCGAGTAGCGTCGCCCGCGCCGAGTGCCAATGTACCGGAAGTTGTGCTTGTTGGTAGAGAGGGCCCAGGGTGCTTGGGTGAGCTGCAGCAGGGTGTGGGGAGCCTATCCATGAATACACATGCCCGTCCATCCCATAATAATTATTAAGGAAACCCAGCATCCCGGCCCTGAACGCCTCGTGTTTTGCGACTCTCGTCCTGCGTCTCTCATCCTGGCTCTGGCTCTGCTCTTGGCTGTGACCCCCCCTCCAGGGCTTTTTGACTCCATTTCGGCTTATTTGGTCGACCTTGATCCTCCCTTGCTTTGCATTCGCGGGCACTCGACTGCCGGTTGTGGTCTCGGCCCAGGCTCACTTTCGCGCTCATAATTTTCTTTGCTTTTACGCTGAAGAAAGCCAGGGCTTTCCCTTCCAAGGGTCGCTCACGCATTTGCACATCACTTTTGCGTCCACTCACCGCAAACGCACCACATTTAGTCACTCCGACTGACCAGCTGCGAAAAGAGCTCAGCCCAGGGTTTCTTGTTGAGTTCTCTCGATAACCCATTCCTCCATTTTTATTTTTATTTTTTTTGCCCACCCTCCCTCACTCATCGGGCTCCCCCTCCGGTATTGTCTCGAGCTGCTGTCTTGCCTCGCCTCTTTAATCCCGATCCTCTTTGGAGAGTGTCAGACGCAATCCCGCACCTCTCCCGCCTGCGCCAGACAGACAGAATACCTGCGTCAAACCAGTCCGAGTTCAACCAACCCCCAAGTCTCAAAAAATAAAAAAGCAAACGACGAGCTGGCCGAAAGCGCTTAAAGGAAAAATATCATCCCCCGTCCCCCCATCGGCTCACCCCACGCCCTGCAGTCAACTGTTCCGTCCCGTCTACGCAAACGCCAGCGCCGGCGCCTACACGCACTCCCCCCAGGCCGCTCCCTCGCCCTCACGCCCACTATCCAGCCCACCCACAGCGCACACTTCCCGACCCGGCGGCCACCACCAGAACCGAAGTACACCACAGCGGCGCCAGACGAGAGAACAAGCTCAGCCTTCTACCTAACCCACCAACTCCCGTCGCTTTAGACTCGTCGATCGTCCCTTGTTCTTCTGAAAACAACATTGTGCGCGAAGCGGCCATCGGCCTCCCTGCTCACTTGAGGATGCTTTGAGAACCATAGACGCTCCTTTTCACCTTCTCGTCGTCCTCCCCTCCTTTCTTCTCCTTGGACAGTCGACGTCGCCCGTCCCGCCTTTTTTTCTGCTCGCCCGCCATGGCCACCACGCTGGTGCACCAGAGCCCGACCATCTCCATCGACATGGCTTTTGACACCTCCAGCCCGTCCAGCCCAAGCGCCGGTCTAGACGCCAACGCCTCGGCCTCTGCCACCATTCCCGAGCTTCGCGATGCCGACTACATCACAGCCGTCCTCAAGCTGTCGCCGGGCCGCACCGAGTCCCAGGCCGACGGCGACCTTGTGGCCAAGGCAAATGCCCTGGGAATTAGCACCGCCGCGCCCAACGAGAAGCGCATCACTTCCAGCGTCGAGTCAGCATCAACCGTCTACAATGCACGAACATTTTCCATGCTCTCGGCTGGTTCCACTAGCACCGCCCTTACAGCGCATTCCTCGCTATTTGCTTCCACAACAACCCCCGAGACAGGACTCAGCAGCGCCAGAGAGTCAAGGGATCTGAGCTTCTCCCAGTACGAGAGATATTTAACCATCATCGACCCCCATCACAACCCCAGCAAGCACCTCAAGGAGCCCGTGGCCCCAGACTCAGCAGCGAAGAGCGTCTTTAGCGGCAAGACCAAGCGGAGCCTGTTTAGTGTGACGTCGGGATTCAAAAATCGGATACCGTGGAGGAAAAAGTCCAAGACGCCGCCATCCATCGATATCATGATGTGTGTTGATTCCCGAATCCTGGCCTCGCGCCGTTTCACAAAGGTTAAACAAAGGAATAATAATTGCTGACTGGCTTCCAGGACCTGCGCCCTGTGCCGCGTAGACTTTAAGACGCCAAGCTCATTATACAACATCCCCTGCGGCCACACCTACTGCGCCGAGTGCCTAAAGTCTATTGTCACACAGGCCATGGCCGACGAGACGAGCATGCCTCCTCGATGCTGCGCGCAGCCGCTCCCGGGTCACGTCATCCGAGAGCTACTAAGCCGCGACAATCAGCAAGAATTTCTCAAGGCCATTATCCAGTACAGCACGCCCTGGCAAGCGAGGATATTCTGCCCCAATACCCCATGCGGAGAGTTTATCCCGCCGCACCACAAGGTGGATCCCAAGCATCCCTTCAATGTAACGTGCCGCAAGTGCAACACCCGAGTATGCCTCATGTGTAAGCGGAGCGCTCACCCAACGGGAAAGGACTGCCCAGAGGATTGGGAGCTGGACCAAGCTATTAAAATTGGCGGCAAGGATGGCCTAAGGAGGTGCTTCAAGTGCCAGCACCTGGTTGAGCCGACCGAGGGCAGCTTGCGGATGACGTGCCGATGCGACGCCGAATTTTGTTCCACCTGCGGAGGTATGTGGGACGCTAAGTCGGGCTGCCCCAATTCGTGTGATTTTGAGGAAGAACTGGAACGGAGGAAAAAGGAGGAACAGGAGCTCATCGCCGAGTACGAGGCCGAGAAGGCTGCCCAGGAAGCAGCAGCAGCAGCTGCGTCTGCCGAACGTATCGAAGCCGAAGGCCGAACGAAGAACCGCCCCGATTTCACCAATATCGCAAAAACCCACATTGAAGAAATGGAACGATTCCTCGAGTTCGCCGCCAAGTCCAAGGAAGCAATGCGAGCACGCTACGCCAAAGAGAAGCAGGTGATGGCAGAGAAGCAGGCCGAGCAGGAGGAAAAGATGAGGGAGCGACACACTAAAACGATTGCTCACCTCGAAGACCGACAAGTGGCTGCAGAGATGGATCTGCGTGCAACTCTGGAGGCGAGCGAGAGGAGTGTCAAGATTCGGCTCAAACACATGGAAGCCTACTGTGATGGCCTGGGCCGTAGCGCTGGCAACGGACCAAACGCACTACCGGCGCGAGTGGTGACAGAGCGTGACCTGCGTGAGCTCGGCCAACAATACAACCTCCGAGACGGGATGGAGCGACTCCACCAGGCAAAAATCAACGTCATGCGAGATCGACAGGCCAAGCGCATGGAAGAGCTCATGGAGCGGCAGGAGCTGGAGCTGGACAAGTTCATGTCCAAGGGCCAGCGAGACATAGATGACTTGGTGGCTAAAGCTGCTCAAGAAGAGGAAGCACACGCTAACACATTTGCACAACGCAAGTCGAAACTCATACGTCGGTGGGAACTGAGCATCGAGATCCTCCGGAAGGAGCTCGAAGCGCAGGACGGCCACAAGTACGCGCCCATCCCAACGCCGACATGGCCCGAAGAGAAGGAAGAGAATGGAATACCCACAGTCACAATTACGGACGAGGCCGATGGCCTGGTGGCAGAGACGGAAGCAGACGCATAGGCACATAATGGTTGGCGCAGGCTTGCAATACTGGACGACATACCCCACGACGCATTAATACGGTTTACAACTTATACGGCCTGAAAGCGGTCGAGACACTTATATTTTTCTTTTTCCTTTTTCCCCTTGAGCTGGTGCCGTTTATAACACGGCCTATTTCGTTACGAATATCCCCGATTTCCTTTGTACGCTGTTTTCGGCAGCATGATACCTGGCAGGTCAGCCACGGGAGGCGAGCATCTATTTCCGGCATTTTACACTCTGTTCTTGGTTGTCTTTGTATGGTCTCCGCCCCTCGCAACACGATTATTATTATTATCCCCTATTAGGCATCATTGCCGCCCTTTTCTTGACGTGTGTTGTTTTTTATTTTGTTTTTTTATCATCTTTTACTTCATACTGTGGAGCCTGAGGAAAAGGAAAACGCGATGGAGGAAAAGCCGGATCTTGTATGACAACGGGCCGTTTGCCTGTGTGATGACGTTTATCTGGAGGTTGGATGGCGGCAAGGTGTTATTATTTTTTTCTTCTTTATTTTCCCTTTCCCTCTCCCCTTGTCCAAGTCCTTTTATTATTATACCATAGTTTCATAGACATGCTGCAGCTGGTCACTGGTTTGGATGATGAGGGAGCTCTTAGTGCTTGTTCATACCCCCCTCGCCACTACTCGTACTGTGTCATGATAGATTGGAGATTCAGATCAAGATGAAGAGGTTCAAATGCGCACTACTCTGGTTCCTGTGGCGACGTTGCAAAAAAGTGAAATTGGGCTGGCCGTTTTTTTTTTTGTTTGTCTTGTAAAGCATATTGAATTTTGTGAACGTCTTTGGGAGGCGGTCTGCGCCATGTCTTGATTGGATAAATCAGGACAGGTGGGTAAATGGATGAAAGCGAACTTTTTAATTTGGATGGAGGCATTGTGCCTGAACTTTGATAGATGGACACCGCTTGTGTACATATGCACCTGAAAGCTTAATGGCTAGCGTAACATCTCGCCAAATAGTTTCCGAGCCTCTTGGCCCTTCTTTGACCGCCTTGCTAGAAGACATGACAAGACCAGCACGGTTAAATGACAAATGTCAACCATAGCAGCTGGGGAAGGATCATCCTAGCTTGGGTTCAGTGCGTTCGCTTCCAGAAGTTGGCGCAGCCGAGCTGTCTTCCTCATATGTCATGAACTCTTCGTCATTCATGTGATGGTGTCTCACCCAGAAGATGACGGTTTGAACGAATAGCGCAATGGCCGGCGCAGCCCACGCCCACTGTCACGCGAGCAGTTAGTGATGCTGTGAAGATGACCAACAAAAAAAAAAGAGGTGAGAAAACGGGTATCACTTACGATCAGATGGGGGTCGACGACGGCCGGGATCAGGATCTGGCCGATGGCGGCGGACAAGGCCTGCATGGCCAAGGAGATGGCGACGACGATGGACTTCATGCCCGGAGGCGCTCTCGAGTAGGCCAGCTCGTAGGCAGTGACGGAGCAGAAAAGCTCGGAGATGGCGCCCAGCATGACATTGGGGAGCTGCCACCAGATGGACACGGGGGACACGACGTCGCACGACGAGGCCGAGTAGCCGCAGGGCGACGTCTTGTACACGCGGTACTGGACGATGGCGCCGATGACGCCGGAGAGGGTGGCGAGGGCGAAGCCGACCGTCATGCGGCTGATGGGACCGAACCTGATGCCGTAGCGGTGGAGGAGAGGGTACAGCCCGTAGGACAGCATGGGCGAGACGACGAGGATGGTCAGCGGGTTGAAGTTGTGCAGCAGGTCGTTGGGTGCGCCCTTGGACGTCATGGCCGCGCCCTGGTTGGACTGGACGGAGCCGACGCCGCCGTCGTTGATGAAGTAGATGGGGAGGTAGAGGAAGATCTGGCACACCGAGAGCGTTCGGCTGGCATCGCGGACGGCCTTGTCGTTCCACGGGACCTGGATGCCTCTGGCAGCGAGGGCGGCCGGCTTGGCTGAGTCGAAGAAGCCCTTGGCCCAGAGCTTGCCCTTGCTCTGCTTGATGGCGTGGCCGATGATCTTGACAAAGTTGGTCAGGTCGGACCCGCGGGCGGGTGCCTTGATCATGCGGTTGTAGCGCCAGACGAGGAGCACGGGCAGGGAGATGTAGATGATGGTGGGCAGCAGGAAGGAGAGCCAGAAGCCGTAGTACTTTTCGATGTAAGTGGTGGCGATGGCGAAGAAGGCGCCGACGTTGATGCACATGTAGAAGATGAGCATGATGCGCTGCACCGTCGTCTCCGGGTCCACGAGGACGCGCTCGCCCGACTTGAGCGTCCTGACGTACTCTTTCTGGTGCGCGTACTGGTCGATGACGGTGGGCACCACGTTGGGCTTGAAGATGCCGGCCCCGATGGCCAGCATGAAGAAGCTGATGATGAAGGGCGCCAGCCCGTGGCCCGCCTTGAGCACCGAGGGCGCCGCGCCACCGATCATGATGACGTGGGCGACGCCGCCGACGACCACGCCCAGCATGATGGCCTTGTACCGCCCGATCTTGGCGTCGGCCAGCCAGGCCCCGAAGATGGGGAAGATGTAGGCCATGAAGTTGAACAGCAGCACCATGGCCGAGGCAAACTGCAGCCCCTTGCCTCTGCAATCAATGCCGTGTTAGCTCAGCCAGGCTTGTGCATTGTGCGAAGAAGAAGAAATCACTTACAAGGCGCCGGCGTGGCCCTCCGAGTCGCCCTTGGCTACGGCTCCCGACCCGTTGCCTCCCTCTGGGAGAGGGAACTGCATGTAGTTGTTGAAGACGGTCTTGGTGCCGTAGAAGGAGGCCCTCTCGGCTAGCTCGACAATGCATAGCAGATACGAGGCCCACGGGATCTTGTCGGCAACCTTTCGCAGCGAAGCGCGTTCTTCCTTTGACGGAGGAGGGTAGTCGAGGCTTTCGACCTCCTTCAGGTTCAACTCGAGCCCGGCGTCTTTGGCATCACCAGTCTTTGATTCCGTAGGGGTGGGACCCTCTGGAGCCGAGATGGTGGCTTCGGACAGTTAGCTGGTTGTCTTGCTCAGAAAGAGTTGCAAGTATTGGAACTGACCCATGTTTGTTTCCGCAGACATCAAAGCTAGCTCACCACTCAAAAACTAAATCCGCTCGCTGAGTACTGGGAATATCCCAACTAACGAAACATGCCAGAAAAGCAAAACGAAACGCAAGAAGAGCGTGAGGAGAGACGCAGTGAAAAGAAAAAGGAAATACAGCTAGAGAGGGGGGTTCCTTATCACTCGGTGCTGCATTCTCGTCTCCATTGAGAAGGCTCCCCGAGGCCATTTGCAGAGGCGAATGTCGCCATCCCGGTCGGCTTCACCTCATGCAGAGAGACCCAGGCGATCAACTCGAAAGCGGAACTCCCATCACCTGGGCTTTAGAGTTTATATGGGGAAGAAGCGCTGCCTTCCGACCAAACGAGCCACTTGGGAGCGATGACGTGAGGGCCCTCTGGCCATGGATGGCGGTCGTCAACCCCATTTGGGGCCCGTCTGGAGAGCTTCGCAACAACCTAGCAGGGAGGACGTGTTCCCCACAGAGCGCAGGCCCCTTCCCCGATACTACGTGATAATCTGGCGCCGACCTCTGTGTGACGGGCGAGCCAATGATCGAGCAGGTGCAGGCGAGAGACCTGTTCTCGTTGTGTGCGCGCGCGTGTCGCTCTCTGTTGGTTGGAAACGCCGTTGGGCTGTCACGGGCGAGATACGACTATCGCGATACCCTTGCTTGCAGGTGGCACAGGTCAACTGTGGGGACGATTGCGAAATGGCCCTGGCAAGGCGGCGGGGAAGGGGCAGATTCGAGCAACGTCGGGCATGTTTCGGCCGACAATCCCTTGTTCTCGCCAAACTTTGGGTATTTGCCTATCTTTTGAAACAGCCGCCGGGGGATTGGCTGATTGGGTGGTGGTGTCGCGAGGACGCTCGGTTCTTGGCAAGTAAGCACTTTAAACTGACTAGAGCGCTCTTTGTGAAGAATCTTGTCGGGGTTTCGACCTTCAATTATTTCTCTTCAAGCAAGGCATCGTCCGTGATACGCAACATTAGGGGTTATGAGGGAGGGGAGAACAAAACTCTTTCAGCTTTTCGTGGCGAAGTATGCTGACTTGACTTGATATGTTTGGTCTTTTGCGACCATGTAAGTCGCTGTGCTGTTAGTGAAACGTGCTGCATTGGGGAGCACACTCCCATTGTTCTTCAGAGAAGCATGCACGCCAAGTTGCTAAGCTTGCGGTGCGTGCCGGGGAATATGAAGATCGGATGTCTTGGCAAGTAGAGCGATTGAGTTTCCCTGGGCCGAAACATGCTGGCGAAAATTCCGGTTTACTGAATGCGAGATATTGCATGTCCGCAACATAAGACACTGCATTATGCTGGAAGAATTGCATATTCAATGTAAGATTTGCTATCCCGCATATTTATAGGGGAATTGACTTTATATCCTGCAGTTGATTCAAATTTGCTGCATTGCTAGTTTAAACCTCACAGACCTTGATAAATATAGCTTCCTAGGTCCCATCCATCAAAAACTTGGTTTGTACCTTGAAGAGTCGATACTGGAATCACGAAGGCGATATAGAATGGTCCACCAACTACAAAGGTTATGGATTCCGGCAGACGATAGTCTTGGCATCGTCGCTTATGTGACGATCTTGAACTTAATGGCGCTGACCCGACCCGCAAGGCGGCGCTTCCTGAGACAATAGGCGAAATATGATATCGAACATTGTGAAGACCCCGGCGTTCCGGACATTGAATGATATTGAGCGCCAGCGGGTACGGGTGCAGTAACGCACGCAACATAGGCATGGCGTATATGACTACACGCGCGCAAAGCATAATCGACGGATGTTTTGACACATGGGTTGAAACGGTGTCGTTTACAACTATACCATCACAGCAAGCCACATAGGTACTACTCCACACCGAAGCTAATTAACATTGATCCACAACAACGTGGTCGTAATAGCTGAACCAGGAAATAAGTCTGCGATAATGCTGAGAAAATGTGATTGAGTAAACTTATTTGCTTATGCATGTTCTTTTATTCAATTTGCTCAAGAACGCCAAGGCGTACAGCCTTTTTGTATGGGCAGCACAGCCTCCAACTAACTGACTGGCATTGATTCAACTCTTTGACAAATCTGCAACGTCAACTATAAAGGTGGTCAAGAAGACTTCACAATGGAGGAACTTTGCTGCACTCGCCCAACTTCTTTTGAACTTTGATGATCACACAATTGGAAAATGAAAAAAAAAACCCCCTCTATGTGAAGTCTTCCTTGCACATAATCTCAATACTGCCCACGACGCGCTTTCTTATCTACCTCAGTTTGTTAGCTTTAGTCGCAGATTCCAACTTCAAACAGCCCCAGAGCCATGGCCTATGCCGAGTTTCACCCTTTCCCACGCCTGCCGGCTGAGCTAAGGCTTCTAATATGGGAAGCTGCGGTTCGTCCTACGGATCATCACTTTGCTGGCATTCACAGCATCACAATTCTTGCGTGCTGTGATTCGGAGCTCTGCTATTCCAACAATGCACGCACAGTGCTCCCGTCTGCGAATATATGTAACCCCCGCTCGCGCCACGTTGTGGCGATCCCATCGACTGACCATGATGGAACAGCCAATGCATCTGCGTACCTGTGGGATTTTGGGCTCTGGAAAGCGTGTCAGGAATCTCGGGAGATCATCTGGAGATGCTTGAACGAGACGTATGGGGCCAAGGCCCGCGGGGTTGCGTATGGGAAACATGGCTATACACCTGTCGCGAAGCAGCAGAAACAACGTCACAACCGGTTCCCCATAGTTCTTCATTCTTCTATATTGCACGGCGACGGAGGAGGGGATGATTGGCTTTTTGCAGTGCGACTGGACCGAGATGCGTTCAAGCCGAGTGCCGAGATGTTCTTGTACTGGTACGAAACCAAGTTTCAAATGGACTCCTGGCACGGCATTTCCCAAAACCTGTCCTTCTCTGCCGAGCCGACGGGCAGCGACCCCGTCAAGAACCTGGTGCTCGAGTTTGATCCGAGCTGGAACAGCGACTGGCCCAGCGCGCGTGAGCCTGGCGGCCCCTTTGGGCTTGCGAGGAAGACGCAGCTGCCGCGGACCTTCTTGGCCTACTTCCTGATGGCGCTGCACCTCCACCCCTTTGAATGCTTCGTCTGGCTGATCGACCGGGGCGACTACGGCACGCCGGGGTGCAGGCCGCTGGAGACGAGCCCCCACCCCGTGGTTTTCTACGACTGCAGGGGAGAGTACATCGAGGCAGAGTGCGACTACGGCTGCTGGGACGACAGGTCGGCGGCCCATTTTGTTGCCAAGTTCAGGAACCTTTGGGCCGGGTATTTCGACCGGGAATGGAGACGGCGGTCGCCGTGGAGCCCGTCTTTTTCAACGGATGTATCTCAGCGTATTCGCATTTTGATGCCGAGGCAAAGGAGATGAAGAGGCAGTCATGGCAGCAGCAACAGAAGAAAAGAAAAAAAAAAACTACGGCGATAATACAAAGACACCCGCTTCTTTTTTAGATTCTGCACTGCTTCGGTGATGTGACGTGTGAGAAAAAGTGTCTCGTCTGCTCGGCTTGGCAAATGAAGAATTTTTTTCTTTTCTTTACCCCGTACGAGTGTAAAAAAGCACATCTTGAGGCCTCAATGCAGTACGCTGTCGTACGAGGAGGACTGCATATTGTCGTAGCAACAAGCATTTGCCTCAATGTACTGTCCTAGGCCTTGCATGACGCGGTAGCAATCATGTCGGCAACTTCACTGCCGCTGCTTATTGACAGGACCAAAAAACCTCCGAGATGGAGACGTTTCGCTCTTCTTTTCTCCTTCTTTTCTTTTTGTCGGATTCTTTTTTTGCTTTTTCTTACATGCTTCCCCTTGTCATGAGACAGAACGGGCCATGGGTGCAGGTGTGTTGTGCAGGTGGTGCGGAGCTATGGCCCATGTGAAACAGTCTCCAATAGCAAGAGCAAGGGGAAAAAAAAAAGAAAAAAGAAAAAGAGCTTCGCATCCGACGGGCTGGTCGTATTTGCGTTCACATCTTGATGCGATTGGCTGCGGGGTATGCATCAGACCTGGACGTGTGTTTGCCGTCGGCCAATACGCTTGAGACGGGTTCGAGGCTAGTCAGGTCGACATGGTGAAGCTCGAAGCTCTCTCCTTGGCAAAAACGTGAGGCTGTCTGTCATATCGGCAGGCGTTTGAGTGTGCGAGTGTGTGTGTGTGTGTGCACGGGTGCGTGGTTGGCCCATATGTCAGTCGCTTGATTGGCTCGATTCGCACGTCAGTGTTTCCCAGCTTCCATGTGATTTTCACTTTTCTCTCCCTCTCCCCAAGCATTGGTACTAGGTAACCTCGTCGCACATCTGCAACCGTGAACTCGCGTGCGTGTCGCTGGGGAGGGGAGGGGGGGTGTCATGCAATTGCAGGGCTTCCCAGCTGACAAGCCAGAAAGTCATGCAACCATCGCCTTACAAAGGTGCCTAGGCGCTGGCGGGAAGCCGTCACGGAGCGGAAAATAGCGGGAGGATGCAAATGTCCGGGCTCAGGAATACGCCAGCCAGCCAACTGGGTAAGATACTCATCGTGCGTGTGCGCTGCCAAGTTGGGTGAGTGAAAAGGGAAAAGCCTAGTTGTCGTACTGAGAGAGAGAGAGTTGGGCACGGCATCCTCGTACGGCGCTAGCAATATTGTCACAGTCACACCAACACCAAGCAGGGCAATCAACGAGCGAGTTGACTCACGCTCACGCACTCCGTGAGCGCGAGCCGTGGCATCGGAGCCCAACAGGGTGCCAAGGCTAAGCCATTGGTGAACGTGGCAATAGAGCAGAGCAAAGAGAAGAGGAGGGAAAACAAGGACGAACAAAACTCTAAGCTCCATCGAGCAACATCTGATCTCATGCCAAAAGCCTATACCCCTGAGAGTATCCGGAGCCTTGGGTGCCAGGTGCCCATTGCCCGGCGCCTCTTCGCTATTTTGGGGGTTTCCCGCGGAGTAGAGTTCTGAGCTTTCTTGTTTCTCGTCTCTTTTCTTTTCCCGAGCCCCGTTTCCTCGCGTGTTTCCCCCCGTCTGTGCAAACAAACAAACGCACACGGCCGAGCTTCACGAGGATGGACAACGGGCCGTGGAGGAATGGCCAAGGGCATGGGCCCCCGGTGGGGATTTTTCGTATCCAAACAGGGACGAGGACGGTGAAGGGATTGGCTCATGCAGCCACATCCGCGCGGAGAGAGGCCGCTCGCCAAAAGGTGACAGCCGTTGGGCCAGTGGATTTTCCATGTGGCGTCCTGCGTCGACGGGACACAACATCCATGGTGTGTTTCGAACCTTTTTGGCGTTGCAGACAACAACAAACAACTGCCTAGTAGCTAGTCTAGTCGTTAGGTGCCGATTGAGGCTAGCAGCATGACGCTGGTTTGCTTCGGCAGATATCGCGCGCAGCATGGTGCATCATGTCGAATTGTCTCTGTCTTACCTTTTTCATCGTTCATCATGGCTCACATCGCATCGCATCGCATTACATCGCTTGCTGTGCCTGCTGTCCTCCGGCCGTCACGCTGTCCGGGTTCGCCGTACGGGCCCGGGTCCTCGGATGCAACCTTGGACGATCACGATTGTTACCATGGAAACGCAAACTGGGCGGTCAAGACAGGGATGTCCACACAATTGGGAGCGCTGGAGGAGGGTGGAGGTGGCAACAATCAATTGTGAAGCCATCTAGCGCGTCTCATTGAGCAGCAAAAACCCCAGATATATTAGGCCGAGCTGTTCAGAGGTCGAGAACGTGGATGGGTGTGGTTGTACGTAATCATGGATGCTTCCACACTGGCTTGCTTGTGGTGAGGCTGGCCGCTGCTTGGACCAGCATCGCTTGGCTAGCTCTGAGATGGCCAGTGGGAAGCGCCGGCCGGCGTCAGGTACGGGTGGCCGTGGCCGCCTAAAACGAGCCCGAGGGGCACCCGAGGACCCTATTCAGGCACGGCAGCCCGCTGTGGATGTCTCGGCTCAGGGGGGCCGCTGCGGGGGAGAAGCAGTGAGGTGAGTGAGTGCTGGGGTACGTATTTCGCCCGGGGCGCTGGGCATGGCATGTGGTGGCCAGCAGTCACCAACACCGCCCATCCATCCCACTGAGACGACGGACCAAGGTTGCGCTGGGACCACCTCTTTTGCTAGGTACACGTCGTCTTGGCTGCTGCTGTCTGTCTGTCGTAGCTGTCGCCAATCATGGTGGGATGGCGGGCTGGGACGGGGCAGCAGTACAGCAACACCAGAAACAGGCCAAAGGATTAGCATGGTTTAGCACCCGAGATATTCAATGCGCACCCTCACATTGACACCTGGGTGCCATCAGCCTCAAACACTCAAACATAAGCTGCGTGCCGTGCCCGTCGTCAACAACAAATGCTGGACCTGTCGTGTGTGTGCGTCTTGACCCGCTCCCGCCCTCACCCCCGTTCGTCATCCCTCACCCGCAGCCAGTCGCTCAGCCACACCAGCCCAATTTCTTTCCCTCGTCCACTCCACCACGCTCGCTCCAGTCTAGTTCCCCATCCTTCGGGTGCGTCTGTGTCTCTCCGGCGTGTCCTCCTCTCGCACTCTCGCTGGGCTGCATTTGCTCGCTGCCAGTATTTACTATTTCCTCCCCGTCACCTCGTGTCTTGCTTTCTGTGCGACACGCAGGAGACACACCCTTCTCATCCTCCTCTATAAGCCGCATCCTCAGCTCAGGCCCCGAGGACCGGCTCCCCTCCTCCACGCACGCACGCAGCCAGCCCACCCTCGCCCTGCTTCACCCCACCGCAGAGCTCGCCTGTCGTCACCGCTGCTGCCGACGCTGCCGTGCTGTCCTGCCCCGAACCTGGCGCCATCTTGACCCCCGAGCCTCCGTGTCGTCGCTGCCATCGTCGCCGTCGCATACGACAATTCCGCCCGCTGGCGACCCTCCCCTGCCCCATTGCGTCGTCCTTGGGAATGCGAGCCACAACCCAGACGAGTCCCACGCCCCGAATCGACCGACGTCCGTTATCACCAAATTGGGTCCGTCTTGGATTCTAGCCCGCCTCCGAGACACAGCTCGCTCCCGGGCCCCCCTTCCCTACCATGGCCACTGAATTCCACTCCACGGCCTCCGAGCCCTTCTCTCCTCAACACCAACGCGACCCGTCCGCCACCATGTCGCTGGGCACTCCCACGAGTCCCCAGGCCCCGTCTGACAATGGCGAGGACAAGCTGAGCGCCGATGGCAGCGACCTGCCGCCCATCCCGAAGGAGGCCCCAGAGCTTCCCAAGCAGGTTTCCGAGGTTCTTGCCTCCGAGGTATGCTGACAGCTCCAACACAAACCATTGTTCCCCAGAGTCAATTCTTACGCAGTATCCAGATAGGCATCTCGACCCTGCTGAACCGCCTCAAGCAGAGCATAGCTTCGGCCAAGGTAAATTGCACACTCCAATTCAACTTCTGACCCAAGCCCATCTAACCCCCCTCACTTAGGAATTTGCCCTCTTCCTCAAGAAACGTTCCTCTCTCGAAGAAGATCATGCCAACGGCATCAAGAAGCTCAGCCGCTCCACGCAGGACAGCATGCGCCGCCCCGACCACCGCCAGGGCACCTTTGGCTCCGCATACGATGAGATGATGTCGACTCACGATCGCATGGCCGAGAACGGCCTGCAATTCGCCTCCTCCCTCCACCAAATGCACGACGAAGTCATCGAGCTCTCTGCCATGGCCGAGCGCAACCGCAAGACCTGGAAGGCCAACGGCCTTTCTGCCGAGCAAAAGGTGACCGATATGGAGCAGGCCATGCGCAAGAGCAAGGCCAAGTACGACAGTCTCGCCGACGAATATGAGCGGGTCAAGATGGGCGAAGCGCGACAGACCGGCAAGATGTTTGGTGCCCTCAAGGGCCACAAGTCGGCTGCGCAACACGAGGAAGACCTGCTCAGGAAGGTTCAGGCCGCCGATCAGACATACCACAGCCACGTGCAGTCGCTACAGACGGAAAAGGCACAGCTGCTCTCCACAACCAGACCAGAGGCTGTCAAGGCCCTCCAGGACCTTATCCGCGAGATTGACTCGGGAGTGTCGTTGCAGATGCAAAAGTTTGGTAAGTAAACTGTGGCGCCCAATTGCGCCAGCGCATCATCCAATACAAGGTTTGCTAATCACATGCACGTCATAGCTGCGTTCAACGAGAAGTTGTTGTTGAGCAACGGCATCAACGTGAGCCCCATCCAGGGCCCCGGCGGCGATACCGGCCAGCGCAGCTTGAGACAGGCCGTCTCGTCCATCAACAACGACAAGGACCTGAACGACTATGTCACAGCCCAGCACAGGAACCTAGCGCCCACCGGCCCCGAGATCAAGTACGAGCGGCATCCGGTGAGTTTGCCCACGGCTTCCGCCGACGACTCCAACCTCTTATAAGTTGCCATAGGTCCTTGCCCCCGCTGGCTACCAGGCCTCCCAGAGCCCCGTGACGCAGCAGCCTCCTCCCTCAGCAGGTGGCTTCTCTGGCCCCGCGCCCCTGGGCCCTGGCTCAAGATCCAGCACTCTTGGCCTCAGCCCCATCATCGGCGGAGCTCCAGGATCCTCCGGGCCAGACTCTTTTCCACCGAGCACACCCGCAGATGAGCCCCAGCCTCTTTCGCAGACGCACAACCGAAGCTTCAGCCATGGCAACATGGGTGTATCTCAGCCAGCCCACGCTCCGCAGACCTCTGGCCGAACCACAACGCAGCGGTACGGCAACGGCGGTGGTGGTTCCTTCGGCTCTGCAGGGCCGCCTCAGCTTGGAGCTCTACCATTCCAACCATCAGACTCGGCACCGCCAGCTGGTTCCGGACCGTTCCAAGCGCCGCAGGAGCTTGCAGGGAGCAGCGCGGGCCCATCAGCGCCCAGTCTTTCACCACCTCCCTACGGAGTCTCTGGGCCTCCTCCGCCAGGAGGCTCTGCACCTACCAAGCCCGTGTTTGGTTTGCCATTGGCACGTCTTTACGAGCGCGATGGCTTGGCTGTGCCAATGGTTGTGTACCAGTGTATTCAAGCTGCGGATATGTACGGCTTGGCTGTTGAGGGTATTTACCGACAATCCGGTTCACTGGCGCACATCCAGAAGCTCAAGGCCATGTTTGACAACGGTATGTTTCACTGTTGCACACTTGGCGGAAGTCCCTGCTAATTGCGTAATAGATTCTTCAAACCCTGCCCTGGACTTCAGGAATCCCGAGAACTTTTACCATGATGTCAACAGTGTCACCGGCCTCCTGAAGCTATTTTTGCGTGAGCTCCCTGATCCTCTTCTTACACAGGAGCATCATGACAGCTTCATCGCCGCGGCCAGTGAGTGTCCCTCTGAATTGAATTTCCCAACCACAAAAGCTAACCCGAATTCGCAGAGCATGAGGAGGACGTCGTCCGCCGTGACTCCCTCCATGCCATCATCAACAGCCTCCCCGACCCCAACTACGCCACTCTCCGCGCCCTCACTCTCCACCTCTACCGTGTCATGGACAACTCGCACAACAACCGTATGAACTCACACAATCTGGCAGTCATCTTCGGCCCCACTCTCATGGGCACCGACCCTGGAACTGCCATTGCAGACGCCGGATGGCAGATCAAAGTTATCGACACCATCTTGCAGAACACATATCAGATCTTTGACGAGGATTAATCCGGTCCCCGCCGCACTATTGGTTTGAATTTTCTGTGGATAGGAATGGGGGATGGGCTGGTTGATTCTTGTTTCGAAATCTTGCATGGCGTCTCATCCTTTTGTTTCCTCGTCAGTATCTAATGGGGACTGTTTTGCTCTATTTACAGCTTGATGCTTCCAATGTAAGACTAGGGAGGGGGGGCTTATGTCGTCGCATCCAACATGAACACAATTTGCGTCCTATGCTGTATCTGGTCCTTTTATAGCTTCAGCCCCGGTGATGTTTGATTCGCGCAATCCTCTGTGTGTATACAACCTTCCGCCAGGTTGCTGTAGACGGTCGGGTACCCCACATCAACCTAGCACTGGCAATATTGCAATGTAGCTTTATGCAATAAGGGTAATTGCTGGGATATTTGTTAACTATATAATTAGTTGGGAAAACAATGTGCCTTTTATTTCCTACTCTGTAATTCGCCATACATCCCTGGGCCCGACCAAGGTAGAGGCTTAATAGTCAAAGGGATATAGCCTTGCAATCAACTTGCGCTGTGGCGGCAGTCGTAGTGACCATGGCTTGCGGCATTGTGCACAGTGTTACATACCAAAGCTGTGTAGGGCCTAAAGCGGTTGGAATTTGTGGGCTTTGGGGCAGCTTGGCAACCAGTCATGGCCTCGCCAGGCTTGCGTTTGCTTGTCCGGAGCATGCGGGTGGTTGCAGGATAACCGAGAGGTGCACAACCAACCAACCAACCAACCAGCCAACCAACCAACCAACCAATCCAAGATGAGAAAAGCAACGTCGCAACTACGGCTAACCGCTACGGCACCCTGCATACTATACGGCTGTGCCCAATGGGCGGCCCGTACGTACTGGGTCTTGTATTTTGATGTTTACTACAAAAGAGTGTAGATGAAGGGGGGAGGGACCCAGCCTTTGTCGTCTTCCGATGGTACAAGCACCTTTTACCCTTCGATGGTGTCTGTCATCGACTCGCCATGGATTTTCTAAATTTGACAGAGCCGCCTTTCCCATTTGGCGTTGCTGACGACGAAATCATGGGACACCCTCTGCACTGCTTCTCATGCTTCAATTTGTCTCCTCGCTCGGCCGCTGCTGTTGGAATCATCAAAGGGCTCTGGAGAGTTGATTTCAATGACGTTGACAACACCCCACTCGCACGCGAAGTTCCTTTGGCAGAGCTTGCAGCCTCGGCAGACTCGGGCTGTGTGACTTGCAAACTGATAAGGCACGCCCTTGTCGAGTTGACCAAAAGCGCAGCCATCTTCGATAACCCAGAGTTTACCGCGACGTTGGAATTCATCAAAGGCAACGTTTTTCGGATTTGCATATGGGAGACAAAAGTAGAAGAGGAAGAAGATGACGATGACGAAGGCGCGTTTCCCCTCTGCCTTGAATCCCAATTTGCGGCAGACAATTTGGTATTTGGACCTTACGAGCTCTACACACTGCCAGGTGAGACGACACCTTGCCACCCATGCCTCGATGACCGGGCTCACGTAAAAATGGTTTGTTTGCAGATGCATCATGTCCCTGGCCGACCATCGGATACTCTATGGATACCCGGAGCCCTATCATTCACCCCAGCTTCAATATCAATAAGGGGGGTTCCGCGAGGCACATTGCCACACACCCATGCTCTAAGGGCGGCCTTGATGTGATTCAGCAATGGATAAACTCTTGCAAAGCATCTCATTCGGTTTGCAAGGAAGCCGGCGCCTCATCAAACCGAAGCTTCCCCAAGCGCGTGGTAAGCTTGGGCCCTTCCACCAATGACGACATCCGGCTTTTGGATCATGGGGGCGCCCTGAACGACACAAATCCCCCGTATGTTGCTCTCTCGTACTGCTGGGGGAGCTCTCCGCATTTCAGAACAACGAAGGACACATTGGAAGAGCTGAAGACCAATATCCCCTTCGCCAACACCCCCCGGACCTTCCAAGACGCCGTGACAGTCACAAGAAGTCTGGGTATCCAGTATCTTTGGATTGATGCCATATGCATCATCCAGAGTGATGCAAAAGACTGGGAAACCGAGGCCGCCAAGATGGCCTCCGTCTACGGCGATGCCGACCTGGTCATCTCGGTCACGGAATCGTCAGACAAAGCTAGCGGGTTTCTCCTTGACAGAAAACCAACACTGAGGCTGCCTGGCTCCTTCTTCAGCGGCGAGCCCTTCGAGATTTATGGGCGAGAATCATCATCCCACCGGCATTTTGGCGCGGAGCCGAGCGACGGGGGCCGAGATTATATTGTGAAGGGTGGCAGTCTCTCTCCAGAGTCCAGAAGGTCAATCTACGAAAAGTATGCTCTCATGAACCGGGGCTGGACGTACCAGGAACGCCTGCTAGCTTCTCGTGTGCTTCACTTCACCGACTACGAGATGGTCTATGATTGCGCAACAAGCGTGGACTGCGAATGCGGAGCCCTGGTGGCCCACGAAGACGACCTGTTCACGCCGTTCCGCCGCACCATCAAACTGGGCGAAAAGCGCGCAACAAGTCATTTCCAACACCACGAGGCGTGGCGAGATATGGTTGTGTACTACTCCCATCTACTGCTCACCTTTGAGACGGATCGACTCCCTGCGCTGGCGGGCTTGGCAGCCGAATGGTCCAACAAGCTTACCGGCCGATATCTCGCTGGTCTCTGGGAAAATGATCTGCTCTGCGGATTGTGCTGGCGGCCAGATGCAAAGGAGACGGCTCCCGTCGACAGGAATCAGTATCTGGCTCCAAGCTGGAGCTGGGTTAGCATACGACGACCCGTCAGTTGGCATCTTGGGCCTTCCGAGTCTGCCAGATCGTACGTCGAGTTTGACTTCGACCGCTCGGATTGTCTACGAAACGGCGAACGCTCGTACGGCGATGTCGACTGCGGCTACATCTTCCTCACCGGAACCGTGCTGGAGGTGGTGGTGACAGAAATCCAGGACCAGGACATGTGGATCATGGGAGCCAGGCAGGGCCCGGAGAAGCCTACCTACGGTATGAATCACCCGTCTCGCATGGAGGAGGAGGTCCGCGCATCTCAGGTCTACTGCCTTCGCCTGTGCTCAAAGTATTTTACTCAGTCCGCTCACGACGATGATTATGCGCTCTTGCTAGTGAGGGCGGACGAGCGTGATTTAGCCCGACAGCCGAGCCAGGTCAAGCAGTTCCCAAATGTTTTTCGGCGCATTGGCTTCACTCAACAGTGTATGCCGCTCGCCTGGAATGAGACGGATGCAGACAGAAACACGCAGTTGTATATTATTTAGAATTGTGCTTTTGTCTACACGACGAAGATCCCCCGCTACCAACACTGATTGACATGAACCGCCAAATCACAGAGTAGTCTGTGACCTGCCTTCCAATCAAGAGCTGCGCCACTTGAAGGAGAAAACGATGGTTATTAATAGGAACCCGAACACAGGAATTCCAATACTTCAATCCCCCAAATCAATGCCCTTACCTGTGCGTCAGTCTTCGTCCTCCACATTCTTGAGCAAGTAAAGCAAGTGGTGGGGCACTGACCATTCACCAACGAAATCTAATCTCTTATCTTATCGGACCTAAAATTTCCCAAACTTTCTACATCACCCACTCATTGCACTACCACTCCCAACAGGGCGGCGCCAACAGCCTCTTGATGCGTGTATTTTCTATATTATTTTATTTCCCATGATATCAAGGGCAGCGCGCGTGTCGCGCCTTTGCCTGGCATGCCGGAGTCGCCTTACCCAGCGCAGCGCAGTGCCAGCTGTCCGTATTCTTCCGATCCGAGACGGCGTGGGACAACGGCGCTTTGCATCCAACTTGGATTCGCAAGATGTCGACATCGATGCCATCATAGCGAGGAAGTTTTCGGCTCCCGCTTCAGCGAAGCAACAAAAACCCAGCGAGACAGACGAGCACGACGAAGACGAAGACGAACTCGACGACATCGATTTGGAGTCAACAACGCTCAGCGGGACGGATCGAGCAATTGCTGATGAGATTGACAATTTCTTGTTCGAGGTAACTGACGAGACGAAAAGCCCGAGGAAAGGTCAAGGAACGTTATCAACAGCCTCGTTGACAGACGATGTCTCGAGCGACTCCGCCACCAATCCGACAATGAACTCCGACTTTACATTCTCTTCCGATATCCTGGACAAATCGGGATTCTTCTCCAAGCATGAGGGTGTTCGAAATATGCGCCATCCCCTTCTAGAAAGCCAAGCACTTGACGTTTCGGCACTTGGTGAAAAAGCGGATGCAATCATTGTCAGAAACCCAAACAAGATGCAATTTGACAAGCGGCCCACTCGAGAGATTGCAGAAAAGCCCATGGAAGATGCCATAACCAACATCGACTGGTCATTGGTAAAGGCAAAAACTGAAGATGGTGAAGCCGAAGCCGAAGTCGAAACTGAAGAGGAGTCGAGGGAAGAAGTCTGGAACAACATCAATGAACTGCGACCCGACACCAAGGCCCTGCGAATGAAAGACTACGAGAAACTGGCACTGTCTCTCGCCAAAGGCTTCACTACAGACCAATTGAGAGAATATGTTCGGGATTGCGACACAGGACCAGAAGTCGTGGAGAAGGCGTTGGGAGACTACTACTGGGTCGCCAAGCAGATCGCCTGGGCTCCATCCAGAACAATCGAAACCGTCAGGTTGCCAGTCAAGCTATCATTGGCCCACAAACTCATCAGCCAAAAATGGAAGGTTGAAATTCAAGAACATGTCGATGATCTGGGTCAGACATTCATCTGGATTGATCCACACTTTTTCCCTTTCCTCTCTCGTAAGTAACAGCTGCAAATTTGACAACTTATCAGGCTAACAAACCTGGATGAAGACGGCAAAGGCGCCTTTTTGAGAAATGCAAAAAACGACTTTCTAGATGAGGCTAACAACGAAAAAATATCGACAACATCAAACGAGTGCCGCATCAATATTACGTCCAAGAAAGCGTCAACCTACGCCATTCTAGAACGGCTAGACAAGTACTTCAACAGAGTTCTTCACCGCATGTTGCCGATCAAGAAGTTTACCAAGCACACGCCGACAGCTACCGAATTAAATGACCTTGCAAAAATCACATCGACCTCCTTGAAACTCCACAAGAAGGGCAGTGATATGGTATGTTATCCCAAAGGTCGCGTGTTTCCCCTGTACTAATCGTAATTCAGGAGCTTCAAGTCTCATGGTACGCCGGCAAAACCCCTGACCCTTCAGCACGTCATCAAAACGAAGACAAGGCGGACACGGTTCTGCGATTGCTGACTACTCGACCAACCCGCGGGCTTGTTGACAATGTTGAATGCGTTCCTCCGTTGGACTCGAGCAACGGCGTTTTTATTGCATTCAACCGCGAGACGAGAAGTAGGGCCTGGAGGGATAAACTTCAAACATGGTTCAGATGCGTGGCACCCGTGGGAGAAACGAGTGAGGGCGCAGAGTCTTCCTTGGGGCTCTCCAGCGCGGCTTCACTCCCAGAGTACTCGGTGGGTGAGAAAGATGCCCAACATTTCACCACGGCGACATTCGGTCATATCCTCCATTCGGAAGCTGAGCACTCCACGGAAAAGCTGTCAAAGAGACGTCGAATCCTGTCCCCCGTCACCCCTCACCCCGCCGCATTTTCTGCACTGAAGCCGGATAATGATGAGGCTATATCCCAGACAACGGCCATTATCCTCAAATTTGCGCCACATGTTGATCATTCACAAAATCCCGAAAAGATTGGCCCCGCGGTTCGCGTCACCATACCCATCACCTCTGATACCAGCATAAGCGATTTCCAGATCCCGAAAGAGACATCTATTGACTGTGTCGTCCCCTGGAATATCGACGATGTTATGATGCCCGGCCAGAGCGTGGACGTACGCCTTGCCAATGAACGACACCTGCCCCTGGACATCAACCAGCCCGATTTACAGGAGTACCTCAATACTTCGCATTTCGACTTTGTCAACGCTCGGCTTAAGACGCCAAAGGATGTGACTCTTTCTATTCCCAAACAGTGGCTGGGCCCCAACCCAAAAGGCACAAAGGCATCAAAGACTACCAAGGATATACTCTACGATTTCCGCGGTATCGAAATCCACCAGATCATTGAGATGCCATGGCAGGGCCACACTTTCCGCTACTCTGCGATTGAAGCAGGTCAGCACGGAGGCAAGCGTCGGGAGATAGCCCTCCAGGCAGGTCTTCCGGGCACCTGCACGACCGACTTCCAGGTCGAGCAGCGCGGCAGGTTCCTCCAGCTTGTGGAAGATGTCGCTACTGGAAAATTCTTCTCCTGGGACCAAGGCTTCAGCCTCGCCAAGGCGCAGCAATTCGACGACTACAGCTACGACTTGCCCGAGAAAGAGTTCAGCGACGATTTTATCGTCTCCGAGCTTGATGCTCAGGATTTGGAGGAAAAGAAGCCCAGCAAGGAGAAGAAGGAGAAGGAGAAGAAGGACCGCAAAGCGACCATGAAATCCATTCCCAAGGTCGATGAGAATATGAGCGCCGATGCCATCCTTGACATGACGGACCACCAGCCCATCAAGGCGCATGAAGTTGACACCACCACGCCAGCTGAAGACACCACACCCGATGCGGCAGAAAGGAAGGCAGAACCCGGTGTGCCAAAAACAGAAGTGAGCGAGTCCGACTTTTTCAAACACTTTTCAAGCAGAGCAGGGGATCAGCTCGACCAGTTCCAAATCACAGCCAACATGACCGTTTCCAAGAAGCGCAGGATGCGCCTAAAGGCCAAGCGCGCCAGCAACAAGGACTTGGGCGGCGAGGACGAGAATGACCCATTCAGAATTCCAACCAGGCCCCCAAAAGCAAAAACCACCAACGCTGCTGCCACCGCCACCCAGGCTGCTCCCGCGGGCGCACAAGACGCTGCCCCGTCATCGACCGAGAGCCCAGACACTGCGGCCGCTTCGACTGATCGGGACTTGATGGATGATGAGTGGGACGGCCAGCTTTACGACGAGGATTTTGATGACATCGAGGACAACGAGCTGACGACCAAGGAAATCGAGGCCGAGCTGGCCAAGCTGCTTCGCCTCGAAAACTTGGACGAGGCGCCAAAACCAGGCTCAGAATAGACCAGCACCACCAAGGCACCCGCACCATCATCCAACGAATGAATCACACACACACACACACTCACTCACACGAAATTACGGTATGAACACGCATTGAGTCACAAAATATAGAAGGCGTTAGTGTAAGATATAGACGATAGCTCTAGGAAAAAATAGGTTCTGTATATTACTCAAGCATTGTACGATAGATGTTGTATCATAAGTTATCTTGCCCACCACGGTGGGTCATCACTCGAAACCAACATGCATCAAATCACGTGAACTTTGATCGCACAACAGGGCGGAGGCAACGAAACCACATGAATGGTCTATGACAGCACAGCTCGTCTGAGGAGAAAAGTGCATTCATCACATTACTTGAACACCAACTCATCACAATCACATGGCGAGGAGAACGGATTTTAGCACGAATCACTTCTAGACTCTATTTTTATTTTCATTCGTTGTTTTTTGCACAACCTGAGAAACTACTGATCCCTGCCTCTCATTATGTGCCTCGTGCTCATGCAAGGCCATCAAGATCATATCGTCGTAGAAGCGAGTACATCAGCTCTTGGGCACGGATTCGAAGTGCCGAGATCCCAGTCATAAAGGTCCTTTTAAAAACAAGGAGTTTATTTCTTGGCAGCCTTGGCGGCGGACTTGGTGACCTTGCCAGCACCACCAGCAGTCTTCTCAACAGCCTTGATGACACCGACAGCGACGGTCTGACGCATGTCACGGACGGCGAAACGACCCAGGGGAGGGTAGTCGGTGAAAGCCTCAACACACATGGGCTTGGAGGGAACCATCTTGACGATGGCGGAGTCACCAGACTTGATGAACTTGGGGTTGGCCTCAGTAGCCTTACCGGTACGGCGGTCGATCTTGCTCTCGATCTCGGCGAACTTGCAGGCAATGTGGGCAGTGTGGCAGTCCAGAACGGGGGCGTAACCAGCACCGACCTGACCGGGGTGGTTGAGGACGATGACCTGGGCCTGGAAGGAGGCAGAAGCCATGGGGGGGTCGTTCTTGGAGTCACCAGCGACGTTACCACGTCGGATGTCCTTGACGGAGACGTTCTTCACGTTGAAGCCAACGTTGTCACCGGGGGCACCCTGCTCGAGCTGAGTGTGGTGCATCTCGACGGACTTGACTTCAGTGGTGACGTTGGAAGGAGCGAAGGTAACGACCATACCGGCCTTGATGATACCAGTCTCAACACGACCGACGGGAACCGTTCCGATACCACCGATCTTGTACACATCCTGGAGGGGAAGACGGAGGGGCTTCTCGAAGGGACGCTTGGGGGGGTCGAAGGAGTCAATAGCCTCGAGGAGGGTCTTGCCCTTCTTGGGGCCGTCCTTGTCCTCACGGCCCCAGCCCTTGTACCAGGGGCAGTTGTCGGACTCCTTCAGCATGTTGTCGCCGTTGAAGCCGGAGATGGGGACGAAAGCAACAGCCTTGGGGTTGTAGCCGACCTTCTTGATGAAGTTGGAGGTCTCCTTGATGATCTCGTTGTAACGAGCCTCGGCCCACTTGGCAGTGTCCATCTTGTTGATGGCGACGATCAAGTTCTTGACACCGAGGGTGTAGGCGAGCAGAGCGTGCTCACGGGTCTGGCCATCCTTGGAGATACCAGCCTCGAACTCACCAGTACCGGCGGCAATGATGAGAATGGCAAGATCGGCCTGGGAAGTACCAGTGATCATGTTCTTGATGAAGTCACGGTGACCGGGAGCATCTGTGAATTGAGTGTAAGAGACGTGAAGAAACATTTAGGTGACGGAGCAGAAGCTTACCAATGACAGTGATGGAGTACTTGGGGGTCTCGAACTTCCAGAGGGCGATATCGATGGTGATACCACGCTCACGCTCGGCCTTGAGCTTGTCAAGAACCCAGGCATACTTGAAGGAACCCTTACCGAGCTCAGCGGCTTCCTAGATGCGAGTCAGTACTGTTTCGACTACATGTGACTTGGTGTCAGGGTGGTGCGTGTTGAAGTGGGGCAAAAACTTTTGCGACGTCCTGTGGGCGGCGGGGTAATGCCCCACCACAAAACCCAGAGGCTGTGCAAAAAAATTTGATCGACAAAGCGGGGTGTATTTGTGGTTTGGACGCAGACACGGCGACGCGGGAATCGACGGTGGAGGAGTGTAATCGAGGGAACATCACCAACCTTCTCGAACTTCTCGATGGTTCGCTTGTCGATACCACCACACTGGTAGATCAAGTGACCGGTCTGGAGATTGCCATTAGCAAGTTATCGTAGCAAGGGCCCCACCATAAGCCGCGGGGTAGTGCGGCTTGGGTTTGAGGGCCATCGATGTCCAGGGATACTCACGGTGGTCGACTTGCCGGAATCGACGTGGCCGATAACGACGACGTTAAGGTGGAGCTTCTCGTCCTTACCCATTTTGGCGGATTTTGTTGGAACTGGTTTTGAAAACTGTGTTCGAGACGTACTGCAGAGAAATAGATGTCAGCGGGTGTGGGGAAGAAAAGATGGCCGAGAAGCAGATGGCGGATCAGAGCCAGCGGAATGCAATGCAAGGCAATGGATATGAAGGCTCATCCATCGTGCATCTCGATGCTTCGGAGGGGGGAGCAAGGCACGTACAAATTCGCAGAGGGGTTGCTTGAACCTGGTATGCGAGACGAGGAGCAGAAGGAGAGAAAAAATTTAGAGACGAAGGGAGGGAGGAAGAGATTTAAAAGGGCGAGGGACGGGTGGGTAGGGGAGGGGTGGGGGAGCAGGAGCCTGCTGCACGGCGCGGGGCAACCACCGGGCTCAGGTTGGCTTGCCCTAACACGCGTGAGGTTTTTTTTCCCTGCCCTCGAGTTTGCACCTGCAGGTTTTTTTGGTGCCTGCGGTCCAATCAGAAGGCTCCCGAAGGCGCTTGTTTGCTGGTACCAAAGGAGTCCAGGCCATCAATCTAGCAGAGCTGGCCGTGTGTGGAATGGTACGAGTGCTGTGGGAAGCTGTCGAGGCGCACATGCCATGGAACATCAAAACTGAAGAAAAAGAACACAGCGCGGGAGCTGGAGCACGTATGCGGTTGGAAAGGCCGGGCTGATTCAGTATACTATCATGTTTCCCATTTATTGTGATTCTCGAGTCTCTCTCCGAATAGCCAACAAAGCACCAACTTTGCTGCCATCTGTTGCTGCCATCAGCCGAGTCTCCAGAGCTGAGGCGCGCGCCATGTCTTGCGGCCACCTTACCGCCCGCCACGGAAAGCTGCGGGGAGGGAGAGCTGTTTCGGCTTTTCTTCAGCACGCGCCGCGGGCGAGGAGCCAAAGCGCGAACCGGTATGTGCATCGCCGCTGAAGATGAAGCTCGCGCACGACACTTTAGGTTCATTACTGGTTCTCAAACCTCGTCCTTCATCTGCGTACGCTATCCGCCTGGCCACTCTCTCTCTCTCTCTCTCTCTCCCCTACCATACATGTCCATGCCCACGGAAAAATTGACCCCCCTACAATAAAGCAACGTCTCACCCCTCCAAAACCGATGGAGGGGCTGCCAGAAACGGACGAGGTACATGGCATCTGTTAGCAGCTACTTGCGGGGACTTTGGCACACACCCACGACAAGCGCCCAAACAGAAAAAAAAAAAAATTCGCTACGGCCTAAAATTCAACACAATACACATACCCTCGTCGATGGTCGGTTGCTTAGGGTGGGTTAATGCTCCATTGCCTCCCTCCCCTGCTTGTTTCTGCCGTGGAACCCTTCTGCCCAACCTGCTTCGCCCCTCATCCGTTGTCAGCCCAACCAACGCAAGCAGCCGGCGTGAGTCACTGTAAGATGTAAGTGAAAGATTGGCGTTCTTCAGGGAGAAGCTATTGTCACGCCGAGCAAGTGTAATTTTTCCCCAATGGCTTTTTTTTGTGCGCGTTGCGCGTCTCAAACAAGCTGGCCGATGTGGAGTGGCAACCTCCTTCGCCGTATCAGTCACATTTTTTTGCGCTGTGGTATTTTTTTTTTTTTTTTTTTTTCGTCGTCGCTCGAGCGGGAGGGGGAGGGGCAGCAGCCAAGCAGCACACGCATTCGCTATCGCCGAGCACAAGCTGCCCCTCCTCCCCCTCCTCTGGCGCCTCAAATTTAGGCGGCCACCCTTGCGCACTGGCACACCCTTGTGAAAAGAGGGACGTCATGCCCCGCCGCTAGTGGTTGCCACCGCCGCACGGATTTTGTGCGCACACGGAAGATCTACCCAAGTCGAAAAAAAATTTATAGCTCGGACACGATGAGACAAAACACCATCACCCATGCGAGCCTTATCAAAATAGACCAGGGTCAATGAGGGGTTGTATTTTGATTTCTTTTCCTTCCTCGTTCAGCTACAGTCCTGAAATGCATCGACGAAAGCAGCTGTGCTTGCCTCCCAAACATGTATAGCGCACGCGGACTTCTCAAACAACTCGGCGGATCCCGCCCCCGTTGGCAACGTCTTCCGTGTCATACGTCGTCGTTGCATGTCTCATCAATGCTGGCGAGTGGTTTGCGCAGCAATTTCTGCCCCTCCCCCTCCCCCTCCTCCCCCTCCTCTTCCTTGTCGTCAAGCAAAGCTACTGGAGCTAGCAGCGAACAAAACCACCGGCCCCCCAGACAACTGCACCAAAAGAATGGGGACCTTGACCAACCGAGCCAAGCTCAATTTGCCCCTCGTGCAAAAAAAAAAAATGTGTGTGAAAAAAATCCCAGCCACGGTGGATCTAATGCACCTCACCACCTCCCATGCGCCAATGCGCGGCAAGGCGGCCCATTCAATCCATTCCATTTCCCACTCAGGCAACTTGCTTCACGACTCGGCCTCGTCTGCAGACACTGTTACGTCGCCTCTGAACCACTATCAACCCACCAAGCTGTCGATGAAGGAGGCACCGTGGCCCACCCGCGAGGCCCTCCACCGTTCACCGCCCTAGCCAGCGCAACCCCAGCCCGGCGCGACGCAACGCCGCTGTCTATCATCGGGCAGCGTGTTGCCCATTCTCGGCTTGGGCAATTACACTCGCCCGCGCAGATGAAGAGTTTTTCTAGGTTGAAACCCCGTCTGCCGGTTGCGGGGACGACTTCAATACGACCCCACGTGCAGGCTTCTTTCGTTACTTTGTTCCCATGCCTGTAGTCTTCACCGCACGCATCCACCAAGCACCCCTCCATGGCCCCGTTCCGGAAGCTCATCGTCTCCAGACAAGCTCGCGTGTGGAGTTTTTTTTTTTTTTTTCCTTCTTCCTTTCGCCCCATGCAGGCATGTGAATTACCGCCACGGCGGGTCTACGGTTGGGCTTGAACAGGATTCAGTTCAAACCAAAAGTCATCCGATGATGGGTTAATGAAACCAATCTTATGCAAGCTCATGATATGATATTGCACTCATGACATGAACTATAGATCCAGGTGCAAACACGTGTAGGGTAGGCATCCGTGAGTTCCACATGACATGGCAAGCAACGCTCGTATGATATAGTTGAAAAGAGTCTTCAAGGGCTAGGGGGGGAGTGTGGTCGACTATTATCGCTCAATGTAGTCCTAATTAGGCCTGGTTCCATTTCGAGTCTTCCTCCGAGCTCGACCACCTTCTTTGAAGTTTTGGGCTATAAAGCCATGGGTCCCCATCATGACATCCGAAAGAGTCTTGGGGACCCATATCTGGATAATATTGTTCTTGAGAGATTTCACCTGTCGCAAGTATTGTCGACTTTTTTTTTTTAATGGCATTAATAAAGATCCTAGAGATTCGCAGCTCTTTTCACACTACTACTCCTTCTTTCTTGTAGTGCTCGATTTTTATCCGTGAATACTATTCGATTCGAAACCGATATACGCCGACTTGGACCAACGAGCGAACAAGCACGACGACATACAAGCCAACAACCCGAGAACCACGAGAACTTGCCGCCAAATACACGACCAAATCGCGATACGCCCGACCTTTTTGCAATGTCTAATATTTAACGATACATGCCATGCTCATTCGCCTGCCCCGCTCCGCTCCCCCCCTGTCGTCCGCCAGCCATTTTCATCCGCCCGCGTCGCACGACATGACCTCACGGCTTCCCGCAGCTGGCAAGCACTGGCCCGACAAGCAAACAACAGTTTAAAGAGCACAACTGGCAGCACCGATTCACAACAAGCAGAGAAATGGCCCAGTTCCCCAGTGGCCGAGTGGTTAAGCCCGTATAGAGTAATAGCAACTCGTTGGACTCCTATAACCACATAGGTGTAAGCCAAGGATCCTGGTGCAAATCCGGGTGCGGGCTCTTTTTTTTTTTTGGTCTTTTTTTCTTTTTTCCTCTTCTCCATCCTTTTTTGTTTTCTTTTGTTTGCGTATTTCATTCGGCCTATTTCGGGGAATCACATGCTCAGGCGGGTATCCATCTGTACAGTGTACGTCGAGATGCCCTCACCTTTGCTTTCCTCGCACGTGATATTTCTACCATCTTGCTACGATTTTCGTGATGCGCCACCGGGTCCGAAGCATATTTCAACGCATCATCGTAAATCCACCGCAGAATACAAACATCGCGATTAAACATTGTAGATTTTCCTTACTATTTGTACATGCTCTAGTTATCATATGCGCTCAAGTTACAGCAGCGTCCATCCATCGACGGCAACGGAACTCGTCGCGTCCATGATGAAAACACCATTTACATGGCACGTAGCCATTATATATACTCCACTCATCGTGCCACGTCGCATAAATACCCCATCAATATGTCCATACAAATCATTTCGCCTTCTCAGCAGTCTTGCCCTTGGCAACCAGCGAGGACTTGGGAGTCTTCAGCCCCAGGAACGCGGTGGCAGCGACAACCGCGATACCAGTCGCACCCATGCCGTAAGCCACCTCTCGCCCAGCCCACCAGTAAACGCTGGTGAAGAGAATTGGTCCAAGGCCACGGCCAAGCTGGCCCCAGCTGCGAAGCATTCCGAGCTTGTTGCCACGCTCGTCCTCGCTCGCCTCGAAGCTGCTCAGTGCGTTGAGGCCGGTGACGACGGTTGCCGAGGTCATGGCGAGGCAGGTCGCCGCGAGGTAGAGACCGCCGACGCTCGACACGCGGCCGAGGAGGACGAATGATAGGAGACAAGCAATGACACCAGCACGGACGGACAGCAACGGGGGCAGGCGACGGGTGACTCCTCCCTGGAGGATAGAGGCCACGAGACCGACATAGCCAAGGAGTCGTCCATTCTTTGCCGAGGTGAAACCAAAGAGCTCGTAGGTCATGAAGGACAGGGAGCTCTCCATACCGGAGAAGAAGAGAAGGAAGACAAAGTGGGTGGCGTTGAGGATGAAGTGGGAGTTGGTCCGCTCAATCTTCTTGGGTGCCACCTTCTTCTCGTCCTTGTCCTTGCCCTTGCCGCTCGTCATAGAGGGCAATGTTTCGGGAAGAGCAAAGTACAGGTAGAGTGTCTCAATGACAATGAGCGCCAAGCTGAACCCAGCGGCTGTCGCAAAGGGATTCGCAGCCACGGTGGAGATGGTGCTGAGCCAGGCGCCGAGGCCGGGGCCGAAGGTGAAGGCGATGGAAAAGCAGGCTCCGATCATGGCCATGGTGGAGCCGCGGTTGGACTCGTCCGAGATGTCGCTCGCCATGGCGGTAGCGAGCTGGACGTTGCCCTCGGACAGGCCGCCCACGACTCGGCTGGCGATGAAGGTGCGGAAGTCGACGGCGGCAACCCAGAGAAGGACGGAGAGGATGTTTCCGCACATGGAGGCGAGCAGGGCCTTGCGACGGCCGTAGCGATCGGAGAATGCGCCGATGAGAGGCGAGGCGATGGCTTGCAGGAGTCTGGTGGGAGAAGGTGGTTCGTCAGCATACCGCCACTTGCAGGTGGGGTGAGGTTGGAGGCCATCACGTACGAGAACAGAGAGCCTAGTGCGCCGCCCAGCAGCACAATGTCGTGTCGCGAATCAATCGGACGGGAAAAGGCAGTCTTGTATCGGTGCAGCCCGTGGAGGACGGACTGGAGGAGTGTCGCGGGGCCATCGCCGTCGACCTCGGTGCCCTCGTGGTCGCGATAGAACTCGAGGAGCTTGGGGAAAAGGGGAAGGATGAAGGTGAAGGAGATCTACACGTTTTCCCGAGAACCAGCAGGTTAGAAAAAGAAAAAAAGCACCGTTTGTGAACCGAACCAAGGGTCAGCTGCTTACCAGGTCGAGGAGCAGGGAAATGGTAATGACCCGGAGGACCTTCTTCCTGGCGGCGGGCTCGACAGGTGCCATGATGGCTCAGGATGCGCCAAAGAGGACAGTTGGACGTGATGCGACAGGAGGGGCAATGCGGGCAGAGAATGAGCGAGAGGGCATAGAAAAAAGGAAGCGCGAGCGAGGAAACGAAGAAATCGCCAGATCAAAGGAACAAAAAAAGAAACCCCGTCGCGGGAGAGGGGATGAAACGAGACGAAACACGTCGCAGGAGGTGACGGAACTGAGTTCCATGCCGGAAGGCCATTTGTGCCGTTTGAGTTGGACGGCATTGGCGGGTGGCCCTCTGGCGAATCAGCGAGCCCATCAGCCCTGCCCAAGCTCCAGCCTCGGCCGCGTGTGCTGGGCTGTGCCGATTCCAGAAGCCCCCCCCCCCCGGCCCCTGTATTTCCGTATTTCCAATGCCCTTCTATTACTTGGCGGCTTCTATGCTAAGCCCGCTCAGGGAGCTTAGGTTCCACCGTCCCCAGCTATCTGATCGGGTGGCAGCAGCCGAATATTTCTGGGAACGAAGGTTTGGAAAGCTTGTTAGATGAGGGATCGGCAGACGAGATTAGAATGCTCAAGCAATAATATCTACGGTAATGCAAAGCAGCAACATTCACTGGGGAAGAGGAGAAAAGGGGAGACGCAATCATATTTGTCAAATCAAATGTATTTTGTACTGATCTCGGCAGTGGTTTTTTTTTCTAGCTTTGTTTGCATGAGTTTGACTTTTTTTCGTTTTCGTTTTCGCCCTCGGTCTTGTGAAACCCCAGCTTCCTGGAAGATCCCTACTCCTTGGCGATTTTAAATTCATGACCGTTCATAGGTCGGATGAGTATTTCGTAAAAGCGTGACAGTGTGACAAATAATATGAAAAGGTTACGCGCTTCGCCTCGGCAGGCGATGGGAGATTTTTGTGTGGCTCCCATGAGCGGTCCACATGCAGAACAACAACTTCCAGTCCAGACGCCCGCTGACTATGCGTTCATAAAGGTGGAACAAACCCAATCTTCCTTTGCTGAACATGAGAGCAGATCAGAAAGACGCTCGCTCCCGTATAACAAGACAATCCAGATAACATATCAGAAACTTGAGCAGGATATCAAACGCCTCCACAAAAGAGGAGAACGAAAACAAGAGTAGATGTAAGAATAAAAGAGCTCGGTCGACACTCGGTGTCCGTTGAACCCGGAATATGTAACGTGAAACTCGTAATTTTTGGGTTCGTTCATCATGTCGGTTAAAAGCCGTTTAGTCGTATTGCTCAGTCCGGCGAATCTAGCAGTCCCGCCGGGACATACTAGTTATTAAGTCATTAGAGTGTCTGTCGGTGGTTGGAACGGTTCGAAGACGAAGCGGAGTCCTTCGGATCCTTTGTATGGGATGGGGATGAAGTAGTCCGCCGCCATCTCGCAGTCCCGAACTCTCGTCTCGTAAATCCTGAGGCAACCAACGTCGCCATCTCTCACGTCGCCTTCGTCGCTTCCAAAGACGACGCCGCCGCTTCCCCACTGTCGGAACAGCTTGGAAAGCATGAGGAACAGCTCCGAGTGAGCGAGGGCCATGCCCAAGCACACCCGGCTGCCAGAGCAGAAGATGGACAGATACTTCTCCAGGTACTCGCCATCCTCAACCCAGCGCTCGGGGTGGAATCCCCTGGCGTCGTAGAAGATGGACTCGTCCATGACGGTCTTGTATGGGCTCATGCCCACGATAGACCCAGGAGGAAGCTGCCACTCTTTGTCGTTCTCTCGGTCGTAGTAGACAACCGTCTCGTCGGGCGCAACGCGAGCCAGTCGGCTGCTGGTTCCGATGCTGAGACGCAGTGCCTCCTTGACCACGCCGCGGAGGTAAGGAAGGTTTTCCAGCTTGGAGAGCGGGACGGGCTCATTGGGGTCGGGAATGGCCTCAAAGAGCTCGTCGCGGAGTTTGCTCAGAGTGTGCGGGCGGTTCAGGAGGTGAAAGGTAGCCAGCGACATAGCCCAGGATGTGGTCAAGGTTCCTCCTTGAACGAGGGCTTGACCTTCCTGTGCCAGCTTGGCCGTCTTCTTCTCCCGGGGGATGAGGTTTCCTGCTTCGAGCATCAACTTCTCGGCGTTTTGCTGCGACTCGAGGCTGCGGATCTGCTCGATGATGTCATTCTTCATCTTGAGGAATCCGCCCCAGCCAGGCATGCACCGGCTTGAGATGGACTCAGGCAGAGCATTGACAAGGGTGAGAACCCAGTTGACATGGCTGACAAAGGGACCCATGTGAGTGCCAATGAGCATGTTGTTGGTGACCTCGGCGCCAAAGTCTGGCTTCTCAACCAGATGATCGCTGCGAGCAAAAGCATACTCGTTGATGACATCATTGGTGAAGGCCGAGAAGGGGTACATGACGTCGAGGGGCTGGCCTTGAGACACTTCAGCGTAGTTCTGGAAGGCATCCAAAAGAGCATCCACTCGCTCCTCAATCACCGGCTGCAGTCTGCGCACACTCTGAGTTGAGGAGAAAGGGTTCAGCGCACTTCGCCTCAACTTGTGAACGTTGTGGTCGATAGTCGCAAGAGCACTCTCTGGCGCAGTGTTAGTCTCGGTGGGGATGAGCGCGGGAGACGAAAGCTTCTTACGAGGAGCTCCGGACTGCGCACACTGTTAGCCAACCACGATGCATGTGAGATTCCCCGCCGGCGGTGCTTGCTTACCTGCTGGTTGTAAAAAGTCCACTTGTCTCGGCGACGGCTGGGCCCAGTGTAGAGCTCCGAGAAGAAGTCGGGGTCTCCCACGTGGACCTCCCAGGGGTTGATACGGACGATGGGGCCGTACTGTTCGTGCATGTCGATAATCTTAAATGTGTATTGTCCTCCGAGGACAACATCGTAGTAAAACTCGTAGTACTGAGTCAGTGCCGCAAGCTTGGGTCCGGGGATGTGGGCCAGCGGGCTGAACCACAGCCGGTAGACGGCCAGCGAGACGACATAGACGGACCAGATGCCCGCAAGCAGGCAACTGGCCTGCTGCCAGCTGAGGGCAGCGATGTTTTCCAGGAACGCCATGGTGGTCCTTAGTAACCGATCATGAGCGACTCGCCCGTGCAAGGCGGCCTTGTCATTGAAAAGCGTACAAGAGAAATATGAAAAAAGGTGCCCACAGGGCCTGGGGCACGCCCAATGTTAGGCGGTTTGGCTTAGTCGGGCAAGACCAAGGGTGAGAGGCCGTCGTGAGAAGCAGGAAGACGTGCAGACCGACACATTATGTACTGCGTCCTGGCCGCGCATCTCGGCCGCCCTCTTCCACCGTCGTCGTGTGCAAACGGGCCAGCTTGGGGAGAGGGGCCATGGGCGCGGCGGGTGCGGGCCGCGTGGGGTCCAGCATTGGCGGTGTACAGAACGCTGAGACAAGGGATGACCGTATGGCCAGCTGTCACCGCAAGAACAGCACCGTTTGTTGGTAGAAATCGGCCCTCCGTGCCGCAGCGAGCGGAGCGCCGGCCTCGCTGGAGCCAATGGGTATGCCACCCGGGAGCCGGGGACGCTGGCGAGGCTTGTGCACGCTTGTGCACCGCGGACGAGGCCATTGGATCGCTAACGCGCAAACGCAGGCACCGGGGAGATAGGTTTTGCTCGAGGCTGGGCTGGGCGGGCTGTTCGTCAGGGGCTAGGCGCGACGGTGCCTCTCTGGAATAGGGGAGGAGGGGGCCAAGAGAGGCTGGACGAAGTTGGGATGGATGGCAGAAGATGGGGGAGCACGAGACCACGAGGTTGGTGATGGAGGGGTGGAGGGCGAGGTAGGGAGGAGCAGCAGGGAGGAGATCAAAGCGCCGGCTCTTCGTTGGTCAATGGCCACGTTGATCGGTTGCTACCGAGTGGTGAGATGGCCGGGAAATGAGCCAAGCAGGGCCCAAAGTCTGAATCACACAACAGCCCAACTCGAGCAGAGCACCGCAGCCGTCTCCTCGACACGCTGTTGCTCCCTTCCAAGGGACTGCTGCAGCTGTAACTGTGGACTGCGGATGGGCCACTTGTTCGCCCCGGTGCGCTGTCGTGACAGCTCTGGCTAGCCCGGGCACCCCAGCCTCCGGTTTTGGCACCGTCAGCGGGTCGAGCGTCTCCAGCGTAGCGTTGCACTCTGACTTGGCCAAAACCAGGCTAGAACTCCCTCTCCTCTCCCTGGACGGGGAAGCAGATTTCGTCCGCACAAAGCGGGCCCCCCCAGCCTGCTGCTAGTCCGCGTTTAGGTGAACAAAGATGGAGCTTGAGCCTGCTGGCGTGTTACACGACCCGGACGCACAGCTGCTTGCTGCCGCCGCCCTCGGCTGCTTTTGGGAGGCGTGCGCAGCATGCGTGCAATGGGTGAGTTTGCATGATGAGGCCAAGAGCTAAGTCAATCCATATGCCGAACAGACGCTGTGCATCGCAATGCCTCAAAAATAGACCACACTCACTTCGTCGCGCCTAAACAGCCCATTCTACCCGCTAGCTCTGAATCCCGACATGGCCTCGCAGCCATCTCGGCCAGGTGCCGTTCCGGGATATCCTCTGCCTGCGTATCTCTGCAGCAGATACCATGTCCCAGCCAGGCCCTGCGACCTGCACTGCTCCCACGCTCATCTCCCAGCCCTGTCCCGCCTGTTTGAGCACGCGTTCGATTCCCGGGTAGGCACTGGACTAGGAAATGCCCAGGTGTTACGACTGATGCTCAGCACATCAGCCCATGGTAGCAAGACCATCGGGCCAGGGCACACACCGCAAGGGCATTGCTGGCATGGAACCGGCATGAGAGCTCGTCCGTAATCGGTGTTTATCAGATCTACAATCTGCTCAATGACGAAAATAGGCTAGGATGATGTTACCCCCCCCCCCCCTCCCTTTTCTTTTTCCTTTTCTTTTTGTGTCCGCGGAAAGCCGATTCATGATTGATAGGCGGTAAGCAGTTGTGTGGTTCGAGTACCAGAGACAGAAGAGAGAATGGGAAAAAAAAAACATTCCGATACCACCACACTCAACTCCCGCACTGCTTCACATGATTGGGATAGAAACCTCCCTTGAGGGGCAAAATAATACATTCAAGTGTGTAGCAGTGTATCCGCAGAGGGCCTCACATACTCACCGAAGGCGGGCGCGAGAGACTACTGTGTGCACCAATGCCATAGACATGATCAACCAACAGGAATCAATGTGATAGACACCCACCACTATTTTTTGCATTTCGCACACACCTCGCCTCCACCTCGCACCCACCGTGCTATTGGCAGCCAACCCGTGGGACGTGCTTCTGCAGCAACGAAGATCGATAAGGAGGACATGACAGCAGGATGCAGGAAGGAAGAGGGAAAAAAGAAAAAGCCCTAGAACCATATTATTCCCATAATTTTTTTTCCAGTTCCATCTATCCACCTCCGGCAGCAGTGCACGGCCGGACAGTGTTCCCCGGCTCCGGTCTGGGTCAACGGCTCAGCCCGTGATGCGATGCAGCCCAACCCAGCGCTTCCCCGCCCCCACCACGCGCGCGGCACAAATCTGGGGTATAATTGAGACGAATAAAGCCCTTTGGGGCCTGGAGCTACTCATGTATTGCGACCCTCCGCATATGTGCCTAGGGACTCGAGTCGTCAGCTGCCCTTCTGAATCACTATTTAACCACGCGTTCCTCGCCCGTTTGCCGCTCGGTGTCTCAAACCCCTCACTATTCACGTCATCGTTGACCGGCGGCAGCATCGGTCGACGGGAGGGGAAAAAGTGCGCCGGCAAAAAAGTCCCCTAGCGGATCAGACATTTCTGGCATGAAACTAGAGGGGGGGACTGCTTCCTTTCCAAGATCCATTTTTTCTATTACTTTTTTCTTTTCTTTTCAATGCCCAGGAGCTAGCACTGCTGTTCCTTTCACTCATGGTTCTGTGGGGATGAAAAGTGGCTTCCTCTGTCCCCGTCTGTGATACCACCATGATGCTAGCCTCAGGCCCCTCAATGACGCAACAAAACGAGAGAAGAGTTTCCTCGGGGCTGAGACGGGCTCACCTTTCGGCCAAACTGCTTTCTTTTTAATTTATTTTGCATCATCCATTTGGCCGATCAGGGTCGTCATTCTCGGCTCACTTGTCTCTCAATTGACCTGTGTGCTCACACACCCCCGCAGGGCGGATCTGTTTTCTCATTCCTGCTGTCCTTTTTTTTTTTTTTTTTTTTTTCCTAATGTCTCTCTCTCTCTCAGTCTATGATGCAGGTCTTCTCCTGCTACAAGGCGCTCCGAGAAGCCAAATTCCCCGGAGGACGGCCAGATGGCCTGGCCCCACAGCTCGGATATCCCATTCATTCCCATCCGGAGTAGGAAAGGAGAGCTGTTGTACAACAACGGCTGCATCGCTAGGCCCCTTGCCAGTCTCCATTCAAGGCAGCTTCTACACCATGAGGTCCCACACGATCCCACCTCTTGTCCCCACCAAACCCGGAAGACTGGTTCAAGGTGCAACCTGCTAAAGTAGTCGGCCTGCAACCTATGTACCTCGCCTGTTCGTCTGTCGGCCCAATGACTCGTGGGCTTGAAAACGGGTGCAGCTGAAGCTTGTCACGTTGGGTACCGATCTACAGACTTGCCCTAGCGCGCAGGCATGGGCCGAGTTGACAACACACGTCAGTAGAGCGAGCGCACAACTGGGTCGGTTTGTGAATGGATTCATTTTGATGCCAAAAATGTGAAAAAATCAAATTCTTTTCCAGGTATTAAGAGGCCTTCCTAGCAAGAACCTCCGCGTGTATAGTCGAAATCTATGCGCGTGTGCGCTTGGCCCTCGTCTTGGTGTGAGGTATAACCGGTATAACCAAATGAAAAGGGCCCCATCTATTTTCCCAACCGTCCCGTCCCTACCCAAAAGCAGAAACTCCCAAAACACCATAATAAAAAATCCCATCAGTCTATTCGGCGATCGAGATCATACTCGTTCGATGTGCTGTGCATCCTGATTATTTCTATATGAAACTTGGCATGGTCAGCTCGCGCTCGCGGTACAGAATGGCCGGGGGTGACGGCAGCTCGAGCCGGGGTACTCACACGCAATGACACAGCTCTCGGCATGATGTCAGGAAACCAAGGAGAGATAGAGAGAGGCAAGAGATCTCTGATCTCTTTGAGATAAACGGCCTCATAGTCGGCAGACAGATCGGCGGCCCTTGCCAGGCTTCGGGGGCTTGGGAGCGCTGGGCTTGATAACGCCGGTGGTGTCATAGGGTCCTCGAGGCATTCTTGTTGATTTTGGTGGTGGTGGTCTTGGAAGTGTGATGCAGGTGGTAGTGGTGGTGGGATGTGTGTATGTCTGGCCAAGGGGTGGGCGCACGCGGGTAAGGTGGTATTGATCGGAGCGTCTCGAGCAGACGGGTTGGCTTGCGTACCGAGGTGAGTTGCAAGAGGAAGAATGAGCGACTGATGCGACCAAGGCGAGCTTTTTGAAGGGAAGAGAGATCCAGAGGGTTAATTAATTTTTTGGTAGAACACGGGAAGAAAAAAAGCGACGACGGATGGACGTTTTTGTCTTAAATGGAAAAAAAAAATACAGGCCCTGTGAATTTTAACGCCTGCACGCTCGCGTGGCTTTTGCTTAACCTACCTCCCCAAGCTATCAGGGGCTGCTTGCTGACCGCCAGGACAGGGAAACAAGGGTAGACCGCAAGATCGGTACTTTGACTGGTATCCCCAAAGGACAGTATACCCCTGCTAGGTGTGCTTTTTTCTTCTTCTTGTTTTTTTCCCTTGCGGTGTTGGATCGGCAGGGGTGTGAAGTTTTGTTAGCTTTGTTGTCGTCGGAGATGGGCCTGAAGCTGGCGTACGGCGTGGCTGATTATGTTTGCGTGTCTGCGCAAAGAGGTGACATTGTTTCCTTTCCTCCTTCTTGCTCTCTTCCTCTTGCTCTCCATGCCGAATTCTCGCCATCTGCCAGTCTACGCAATTTTAGATGCTGCCTATCTACCGTGCAAGGGCCCGGGAGGACGGGCCACGGGACGTCCAGAGGTGAGGTGATGGAGGGCCAAGCAAACCGGTGACGATGGGCCCCTAACTAACTACAAGGTGAAGCAGCAAGGTGGTGAGCGGAGAGTAATGATGGACCAGGGCACGCCGCAAGGGGATGTGGCAGGATGTGGGGGTTCCCAGGATCCCAAGGATCGGCTGGCGCTGGGCTCCTCTCCTCTGAGCCGGGCGGTAGTCAGGGGATCCTATTCCAAGGACAATTCTAGAAGAGGCCAGGCGTGAAGGTGAGCCCAACTGGGCGTGTGGTGACATGCCTCGGTGTGAGCGGCGGGTGTGCGGTTGTGACAAGTCACTGCGCGCTCGGTCTGGATCAGGCAGAAAAGCATTGCAGATTGAGACAGTATTGGCCCGAGAGAGGTCGAGCGTCGGGCCAAAGCAAAAAGCCCACGCCCCCCTCGAAAGATGCTGTCGTTGCGCAAACCAGAGCAGCAAGAAAAAGCAACCGGGGCCAACGGGATATGGCAATGACATTTTTGCACCTGCGCCTTGCAATCAATCATCCCATGTCAGTGCCTTAACTTTCTTTGCTCCCGACCTGTCGTATAATTAATTGCCAACCTTTCTTCTCTCGCCTCGCCTCGCCGGCACCCCGTCATACCACCAATATCGCAACACACACGCCCTCGCCTCTGCGCTGCACGGGGCAGTGAGTTGGTGACGTTGCATGCACGGGGCCTAGCTGATCAGAGCCGCATCCCTGGAAGACGAAACGACACATCTGTGCCCATCCACATCTGTGCCCCATCCTCGTACAGTATGAGTCAAGACCCTTTTTTTTATTGTGCGTGTGTGTGTGCTCTCCAATTCCGCCTTTTTGCTCGATGGATACTTCGTTCGCTTTCAGGGCCCGCAACCCACGAGTTGACAGAAAGGGTCTGCCGCCCGCTTCCCGCAGCCGGCGGCCCAGCCCGTCTCATTTCCAGTTCACCACGTTATCGCCAAGCTAGCGGACCCTCTGGACAAGGACCCTCTCTCCCTCTCTGCCTGTAAAACGATTACACTGTCGCTTCAAAGACCAAGACCAGGTCGCGCAAGCTTCCTGGGCAAGCCAACTGGTGGGAAACGATATCGCCGTTCACTTCCCACCACTCGCCGCACGCTACTCATTCGCCTGGGCCGCGGCACCGTGCCCACGCCGATCGTTGCGGAAGCCCGGGGGGGCAAATGATTTTACAATGGTGGAGAACGGGCGAGGGCCCTGGCAGATGGCGGCGTCTGGTTGGGCCGGCGATGCAGGGAAAAAGCAACGGGGAGACTCAAATCGAAATCTCAATCTGGGCTCCCTGTGTCAGAGGTAAAACAAGCAGCCGGTGAGGAGGGCGACTCGCCCGTCACTGTGTGTGTGGCTTGCCCTGATGCAGGGAGAAACCCGTTGGGGGCATGTCGGACCCTCAAGGAGAATTTTTATCTCAGCCACCATGTCCGTCTGGCGGATGACTGCCTCGCACGTTGACAGCCACAAAGGGGCCAGGGACAGGGGTGGCGGTGATACGAGCGACCTCATTCACCACGGGTGACTGCTGTTTTGAAGTTGGCCATGAAGCTGTCCCGTCAACGACGCCCAGATCCAATCGGAGCCTGTTCCACGAGAGCGGTCCTTGGATCCGACGTCCTAGTCTGATGACTTGGAGAGAGCACGAGCCTTCAATACTTTCAGCCGAAATGTCAAATCTTTTCGGGGAACCTAACAGGCATGACAAAAGCGGCTAAGAGCCCATGCTGATCCCTGTCAGCCTCCCAACAATCCCAACCTGGCTGGCTGACTTCTCGCGTCGCCCCTTCGGCGCGCGGCAACTCGACGAGACAAGATGAGCCATTCAAGTGCCGGACGCCATTCCCAGGGTCCGAGAGGCGAGAGCCGTTTGGTGGGACGAATAGCCGGGCGCCAAAAACCAGGGCCAAGGCGCGCCCAGCACAGGTCCGCCGATTCCACCGACGGACTTATTTATCGCCTCTGAGCCTCTCATCCAGATCTTGCGGGCGGCAGGGATATCCTTCCCCGAGCCGGGTGGGGCGGAAACAGAACCGTGGCTCCGGTGCCGAGACCAATGGCGGGGATGGGACGGGCCTAGCGGAGGAGCCGTCTCCGGGGGTCCGGGTCTTGTGGCCAAGGTTCGAAGCGGTGGCGAATTAATTCATAACGTGGCCCTGTGATGGACGACGAATGCCGGCATCGAGATTCTCGCAATTCCAGAAGGCGGACCGTGCCACTGGAAGAAGAAAAGAAGAAGAAAAAAGAGGGCGCACTGCTTACCGAGTCAGAATCCCAGCTTGCACGGCATAAAGACGACAGATTTGGACCACTTGAATAAGGGAACCGCGAGTGGAGCAGACAATGCGTCGCAATCCAAACATGATCAATCACCCGAGACGATGAGTTGTCTCTCCTGACAGAAAGGGGGAAAGAAACAGACCCTCATCCTCATGTTCGAAACCAATTACACCGAGCCCAGAAAACCCACGATTCATTCTACTGGTCCCAGCTTGACCGCTCGCAATCAGGGCCGTGAACGGTAAGCATTGCGGCTCCTGCGGGGTGGGAATTGGAACCGCCGAAGGTTAAACCATCATCCAAAGAAGTCAAGTAAAACTCTGAGGGATAAAAAAAGTTCGCAGGCTGTTGGAATTAGCTCTTAATCCATCACCGGCAAAACATTGGGTTAACCAATATAACCCTAGCATAGTAGGATTAACCCTATTTTATATAATTAGCTTATAATACTATAAGCTAAATAAATAATTAGTTAAATAAAATAATTAATTAATTTATAAAAATTTTTAATTTAATTTTTATTATATTAATATATTATAATTTTTTTTTTTTTTAAAAT
>NAJI01000684.1:0-47621 GCA_002179835.1 Calonectria leucothoes
TATATAATTTTAATTAATTATTTTTTAAGAAATATATAATCTTTTATTATAAATATATTAATAATATTTATATAATTTTCTTTATATTTTTTTATAAGTATATAATTAAATGGATAGCTAATAGTATATAATATAAAGTAATAAGGTATTTTATTATATTTATATATATATAATTATATATATATAATTTAATTAGAATTATTTTATTATTTATATTAATTATAAAAATCTTAATTTAATTTTATATTTTTATTATATATTTTTCTTTAGTTAATAGTTTAGTATAAAAGCAATTATACTATAGGATTTAAAGGCTTATAGTTTATTACTGCTTAATCTCTAACCCTATTAGGCTATTTCCCCTCTAAAGAGGAAAACAAACACTTATATCACTTATATATATATATAATAATAGTTTAGTAGAAAGTATTATTAACTAAAAATTATTAAAATAAATAAAATTTTAAACTTTAATTTTATAGAGAAATTTATTAAGTCTATATAATTATAAAAAGAAAATAATAAATTAAAAGTAAAATAATATTAATCTAAGGCTTTATTATAGGATTATTTATAGCTTAAGGCCTTAATCTATATAGAGAAATTATAAATAAAATTCTAAATATTCTATATTAACTTAAAAATAAATTTCCTAATATAATCCTATAATTTTTAATTAAAATATTAAAAGATAATATATATTAGTAATTATTTTAAAGATAATATAAAGTAAAAATAAGTAAATTATATTAATTAAGATTATTAGGATAATCTAAAAAGTATTTAACAGAAAGATTTTAAAGTTTAATTATAAATAATTATTAATAATAGCCTAATATAATATTTAAAAGTAATAGTATAACTAAATTACTATAAAATATAATTAAAATAATTATTTAGGGCCTTTATTAATTAATATAAGATTCTAAAGATAAAATTACCTAATAAGCTCCTAGACTCCTATTATATTTATAATATTATTTAAAAGCTAAGCCTTAGTCTAAAAATCTAATTAATTAATAATAATATTTCTATAATTTAGTAAATATTTATTAATATAAGTATTTAAGTAAAAATAATACTTAAAGAACTAGCCTAGGCCCTAGAGAAAATAAATAATCTATTCTAAATTCCTTTTCTCTATTAAAAATATAATAAACCTATAATACCTTAGTAAATAGAATTATACCTAAGAAAAGAAGTTCTTTATTATAAATATAATATCCTAAGTTATTATATCTTATTTTATATTACCTTACTTTATATTATTTATAATAATAATTAATATATTACTATAAGATATTTAAGTAAAGGTAGATTTACTATATTTATAATAAAATTAAATAATATAAAAGTTAATATTTTAAAATAAGCCTAGAGATTAAATTAAATTCTAGTCCTATTTATATATTAAAAGATTAATATTATTATAAGGCTAAAAGGCTAATAATAAAAAGTCTAAATATTAATAAATATTAAAATTAAAGTAAATTTTCTATATTCTTATTATATACTAATAATAGACTAATATTATATTATATCTAGTAAAATATAAATTAAGATAATAAATAGTATTTTTATAAAAAACTAAGAAAAGATTAAATTATTAATTAAGATAATAAATAATATAAATATAGTTTAGTTAAAGTAGATTTACTTTTTTTTTGCTAATATTTAATATTATAAGGCTATTTTAAAATATTTATAATTTTATATTATTAAATTATAAATATTTAATTAAAAAGATTAAATATAAAAGTACTTTATTAAGTAAAAAGATATTAAAATAATAATAAATAGGAAAAAAGTTTACTAGATAGCTAAAAAATATATAGTTATCCTAATATTAATTATTAATCCTATTTAAATAATACTTTTAATTCCTAGATTAAAAAAGCTATAATAATCTCTTAGTAAATTAATAAAATAAGTATATTTATAGCTATATTCTAAGTATAAAAAGATATTTTAGGACTTAATCTATAAAAAGCTATCTTTACTAGATAATAGAATATATATTATAAAGCTAAAAAAAAAACTAAATCCTACTATAAAAACTAATCTATAATCTTATAATAAAAAAGCTAAAAGTTCTTTATAAATACCTAATAAATGCCTTAGCTAAAGAATAAATTTATTATTTTATAAGCCTAGCTAGAGCTCCTATTCTATTTATTTCTAAAAAAGATAGTAAATTAAGGCTATATATAGACTATAAAGGCCTTAATAAGATTATAAGAAAAAATAAGGCCCTATTATTATTAATTTTGGAAATTCTAGACTAATTAGCAAAAATAAAGATTTTTATAAAGCTTAATCTTAAAAATATATATTATTAGCTATATATTTATAAAGGTAATAAGTAAAAAATAGCATTTTATTATAAGTATAATTACTTTAAATACCTAATTATATCCTTTAAGCTTATTAATATACTAATAATATTTTAAGAATATATTAATAATATTCTAAGTAATTTACTTAATATAATATATATTATATACCTTAATAATATTCTAATTTATAATAATAATCCTATAAAGTATTTATAGTATATTTGCTAGGTATTAAAATAACTTAAGAAAATAAGACTTTATATTAATTTAAAAAAATATAAATTTAATTTTAAGTAAGTTAATTTTCTAGGGTTTATAGTTAATTCTAAAGAGATTAGTATAAAATCTAAATATATTAAGGCTATAGTAAATTAGCTAGTTTTTAGTAATATAAAGGATATATAAGTCTTTTTAGGGTTTATAGGATTTTATAAAAGATTTATTAAGAATTATAATAAGATTATAGCCCTATTAATAAACTAGCTAAAAGGAAATATTATTAATAATATTAACCTAGGTAATAGTAAGCTTATAGCTATCTAGTAACTAAAGAATAAATTTCTAAAGTAGCTAATCCTTGCCTATTTTAACCTAGATATTTTTATTTAAATAAAAACTAATATCTTAGAATATATAATTAGGATAGTCCTTTTATAATTATAATAAAATTACTAGTACCTAGTAATATATTTATTAAAAAAGCCAGTTAATATTAAATTATAATATTTAATTCTAAATATAAAATTCCTTATAACTAAAAAAGCTTTTAAGACTTAAAGATACTACCTAGCCTATATAGAGAAAACAAAGGTCCTAATAAACTACCTAAATCTAAGATATCTTGCCTTAAAGCTAAAGCTATTTAATAAGTAAATTACTATATTAAATAACCTTTGCCTATTTAACTTTATTATTATCTATTAATTAGGTATATAAAACCTAGTAAATAAACTCTTAAAAAGACTAGATTATTATAATAAGATCTTAATTAAGAAAATAAGGAAAGTAATTCTATTATAGTTTCTTAGTAAGTTTATAGAAAATCTATAGTAAATATTTATAAAAAAAAAATAAAAGTAAAATTAAATTAATATAGACTAAGAGAGATTAATATAAAGAAAAAGTAATATACTTAATATTATCTTATAATAAGATTTATAAATCTATAGCTTAAAAAAGTAAAAGTATAAAATATAAAAGCTCTATTAATAATAGTATTATTAAAAGTATAAAATATAAACCCAAAGATATAAATAAGAATAAGAATAAAGATATCTTATAGTAAATTAATAGATATAAAAAAGAAAAAGTATACCTAGTCTAAGAACTAATAAAAGCTTCTAAGATAAAAGAGAAAAATATTTATTTTTAAAAATATAAAAATAAAAATATTAATATTAATTTATAATAATCTTATAATAAGCTACTAGAGAATTAATAAGATTCTTTACTATTTATAAATTTAATATTATTAATTTATTATAAAAAAAGATATAAAGTAATATATATAAAGATATAGTATATATTAGAAAATGAAGTCTAGACTATATTTATTTTATAGTAAACTTACTTTATTATTAATATTAATTTATTTCTAAGCTAAAATATTAATAAATTTTATTATAAATTTATTAAAAGTAAACTAAGATAATAATAAAAAATATAATAATATTTTAATTATTATAAATCAATTTATAAAGTATATATTATATATAATAATCTTAAAATAAATAATTACTAAAGGCCTTATAATATTTTTTTTTAAGAAAATATTTTAAGATTATAGATTATTATAAGAAATTATTATAAATAAAGGCTTAGTCTTTATATTTAAATACTAAAAAACCTTTTATAATTTAATAGTAATTAAGTAATTATTTAGTATAGCCTTTTATTTCTAAATTAATAAATAAATAAAAAGGATAAACTAAGTATTAAAATACTATCTATAAAGCTTTTATAATTAAAAATAGATTAATTAGTTAAATCTATTATTATTAGCCTAATTTATTTATAATATTAGTAAATATTTATCTATTAATAAGAGCCTAGTAGAGTTACTTTAAGGCTTTACCCTCTAAGATTTAAAATATATATATAATTCTATTTTAATAGTAAGTATAATAATAGAGGCATATAAAAAGCTTATTTATAAATAATAAAAAGTAATAAAGAAACTATTTAGCTATATTAGAAAAAGGTAGGTAATTTAGTATAATTATAAGAGAAAGCTAATAGTATTTAAAAAAGGGAAGCTAGTTCTTTTCTTAATTAAAAATCTAAGGATATAGTAATTTAGTAGAAAATTAGTAAAGAAGTATATAGGATTATATTATATTACTAAGAAAGTTAATAGCTATAACCTAGCTTACTAATTTAAACTATTATTAGATATATAAATATATAATATTTTCTATATCTTAAATTTAGAAAAATAAGAAAAAAATAAGAAAAAAGTAAATATATAGTATATAAGCTTATAAGAAAATAAAGATATATATAAGATATATATAAGATTAAAAGAATCCTTATATATAAAGGTATATAAAAAAGGCAATAATACTTAATTAAATAAAATAGCTATAAGAATTTAAAGAATTTATAGATAAAGATATAAAACTTTATAGACCTAAACTTTTTATATAAATATAAATAATAATTATAAAATAAGGGAAAAGTAATAAAAGAATAAATTAATTAAGAAATTTCTTAAAATATAATTATTTACTTACTTATAAGTAAAGAAAGATATAAAAATATATTACTATAAACTAATAAAACCCTAATCTATAATTATTACTAGTAACTTATAATAAATTTATAGTAAAATAAAAGAACTAAAACCCTAATTACTTATTATTATTCTTTTTAGTATTTTTTATATTACTATTAAATAATCTATTTAAAACGCTATAGAAATTAATATAAGAAAGTAAGCAAGGTATAGTAAAATTACTATCTTCTTACTATAAAAAGTAATAGTAAGTAATAATATAAAGAAAATTAAAGATATTAATTAATATCTTAAGAATAATATAATTATAAATATACTTTTTTATAGCCTTTTTATTAATAATTTATATTTAAATTATAGTAGTCTTAATAATAATATTATAAATATAAGTATTTTTATTATTATAAATATATTTATAAATAATATAGTAAGCTTTAATATAAAAAGCTTTAGTCTTTTATAAGTTAATTAATAATAAACTTAAAGTAAATTTATAATATAAGTATTTATATTATATTTCTAGAAATCCTTTTTTATAGTAAAATAATTATCTTTAGCTAGAAATACCTAAAATTATTCTAAAAGCTTATTTTCCTTTTAAGAAAGTTAAGATATAATAAATTAATAGTAATCTTATAGTAATAATATTAAAAATATTTATAAAATTATAAGATTTACTATTTTTAATATAATAAGTATACTTAAAGAAAAAAGCTATAGAAATTAATAAATAAATATAAAGTAAGGGTAAAGTAATATTATTATAGATATTTATAGCCTTTAGTAGAGCTATATAAAGTAAGGATAGGAATTTTAATATTTTTTCTATTAATATAAATTATCTTACTAAGGTATTAATTAGTATAGGCAATAAAATAATACTAATAACTAAGATTATATAGTAAATTAGTAGTAAACTTATAGTAAATATTTTCCCCTAATTACTAAGAAATAATAGGGCTAGGTAAATATTATGCCTTTTTAGAAGGTACCTTTATAGCAAGATTATATAAGAGATTTATTCTTATATAAATAAAATTTACTATAGTTTAGTAGTATTTAACGGAGGGTATATTGGATATATCTTAAGTTAAATAGTTAGGGGCTAATAAGATCTTAGTATAAGTAAAGTTAATACTAGCCAATAGAAGATTAGATTGGGCTTATATCTTATAAATTAGTATACTATTAGGTATAAGGTATAAGTATTATTTTTGCTTGTCTCTTTATCCAAAGAAAGAATAGATTCTACTTATATAAGGATAGATCCCTTATATAATCTTGCTATAAAGGTACCTTCTAAAAAGATATAATAAAATCCATTCTTTCTTTAAATAAAAAAATAAATAAAATATAATACTTATACCTTATACCTAATAATATACTAATTTATAAGATATAAGCCTAATCTAATCTTTTCCTAGCTAATATTAACTTTATTAATACTAGGATTTTATTAATCCTTAATTATTTAATTTAAGATATATCTAATATACTCTCTATTAAATACTACTAAACTATAGTAAGTAATAATAATTACTAAAGTTTTAATTTATATAACTATAGCCCTATATAACTTATACAAAGTCCTAAATAATATAAGATATAGAGAAAATAATCTAATATAATAGATCTATAACCAATAAGTAATTAAATCATAAACCAATATAAAAATAATACTCTATAAGTAAAATAAACTAATTAAAAAGAAAACTTAATCTTAATATAAACCTATTTAATTTAACCATAATTAAAGAAAATAAACTCTTAATTATATAAAAATTCTAAACCTTTTTAAAATAAAACTCTAACTTTAAAGTCTAAAAGTAAAGAATTATAAAAACTAATATAATTAATAATTTAAATATTCTATTTTCCTAATATTATAATAAAAAAAAGTAATTTATAATAATAAATTTCCCTATTTCTAAAAAACTACTAATATATTAAAATATAATTAACTATTATATAATTACTATTACCTAGATTATAGTTAAAAAGATACTTAATAAAGCCTACTAAAAAGATATACTAGTAAATAATAAGCTAATATTAAGTAATAAAAGCTTAAGGGAATCTAAAAAAGAAAATAAACCTAATAATCCAATAATAAAACTAACCCTTAAAATAATACTTATATTAATCCCAATATTAATAATACCCTAAGGGCCTCTACTAAACCAATTTTTCCCTAGAAGAAAACTAATATTAATTAACCTACTTAATATACTAAGGAAATTATTTAATCCTAAAAAATTAAAGACTTTATTAAGAAAAAAGGGAATAATTATCTTAGCTACTAAAAACTTATTAATTAATATTATAATAATAATAATAAGCAATAAAAATAATATATAGAAATTAAAAGGGTCTAGTAAGATAATATAACCTACTATTCTAAAGAATAAACTAAGGTCCTTAATTAATAGGCTAAGGACTAGACTAGAATTAATTAGCCTAGTAAATAAAGATAAGCTAATAGAGAGATTTACCTTATTACTAAATAAGATTAATTTAGCTAATAAGCCTAAATTAAATAAGAGTAAGGCATAGAATAAATAAACCTATATAAATTTTAGAAATAAAATGCCTAGTAAAAAGCAAAAAATAATCTTTCTAAGGCTAAAAGTAGGCCTAAGTAAATAATTAATAATATTAAAAAAGCTATACCCTAAATAAGATAATAAATAAAACTATAACCAAGACTAGAAAAAGACCCAAAAATAAAAAAAGAAATAAGGACTAAAGTAAAAGAAACTTAATAAATAGCTAAATAAAAATAACCCTAGGAGGAAAAAAAGCTATATACTAGCTAAAAATAAGGAAAATCTAATTATTATTAAAAAACAAAAATAAGTAAATATCCAAATAAAAGATATTAAACTATTTTAGCTATTAAAAAAAGATAAAGATAATAATAAGAAAATAAGATATAAAGGCAATTAAATTATATTTACTAATATAAATATATAGATCTAAGCAATTAAGTTAGTATAAAAGGATTTTACTATAATAAACTATAAATTTATTTAAATTAATATCTAAAGCCTCTTTAAAAAAATAGTAATAAAATAGTATAATAGATTATTAAGCCTTAAATAATAAGAAATATTAATATTAATACTAAAAAATTTATTTATAATTTTAAGGTAAAAATTCAAAATAAAGTAATAAAAAGCCAAAAAATAAATAAATATAATTAAATACTTATAAAAAGATATACTTAATAATATCCCTATTAAGAACTTTATAATAAGGATTTTTAGTAAAGTAAAATTAATAAAATAAATAAATAAGTTTATCTTATTAATTATATTATATAATTATCTTAACCTAAAACTCTATATACTTTATTCTAAGCTAACCAAAAGTAATAACAAAAATACTTATCTAAAAACCATTAATAAAATAAAAAAAGATTTAAAGAATAAATTAAAGATAAATATAAAGGCAAAAAAAAAAAAGATTAAAAAGCTATTAAAATAAATAACCAAAAGATATATATTATTAATAAGAAAAATAAAAATAATAAATTAAAGTAAGTATACTATTACTAAGCTAAGAAAATCTATTGCCCTTATTATTAAGAACAAAAAAACCAAGGCTAATAGCATAGTAACTTTAATAATATAAAAAGCCTATCCCATATAAGTAATAATAGTAATTAATAAAAGAAAAAATTTACTATAAAGAATAATAATAAAATAAACTACTAATAAAATAATAAAAGCTAATAAGTAAGAAAATCCTACTAAAACCATAATAAAGTATATTTTTAGAATTAAGATAAATATTAAGACTATAAAGAAAGACTTTAAAGAAATAAAGATTTTTATTTATTTAATTATTATTAATAATAATATAAAGGAAAATAAAATTAAAAATATATTAATAAAACTTACCTATATTATAATAATTAAGACTTTTAAAACTAAAAAGAATAATTATTAAATAATAATTATATATTAATTAAAAAAGAAATAAAAAATAACTTATCAAAGGAAACTTCTAGCAATAAATAAACTAAAGATAATAGTATCTATACTAAAGTATATTATATATAATCAATATAACCAATAAAAGATAGATTCTACCAAAAAAAAGGAAAAGTAATTAAAGCCATAGGTAGACCTAACCTAGCCAAGAAATTAAAGACCAAGGCAAACACATACCTAATAGTATACTAATTCATAAGATATAAGCCTAATCCAACCTTCTGCTGGCTAGTATTAACTCTACTTATACTAGAATCTTATTAACCCCTGACTATTTGACTTAAGATATATCCAATATACCCTCCGTCAAATACTACTAAACTATAGCAGTAAATAGCTAAGAAGAAATAAAAAGAAAGAGAAATTAATACAGATATAATAAATAATATAAAAAAGGAATTTATAAACAACTAAAAGTAAATTAGTAAGTAATTTAATATATAATAATAATATATAAAGTATAAGGTTTTTATAAGATTAAAAAAGAAAATATATATATTATTAATTATAAGATTATTAAAAAAGAAAAAAAAAGACTATTATAAATAATTAAAAATATAATTATATTATTATTAATTAAATCTATTAACTATTAATAATAATAAATAATTAATATTCCTATATATATATAAAATACTAATTATATTCTATAAATTAATATATATTATTATAATTTTACTAATAATTTACTATAAATAAATTAAGATTATAAATAGCTTATAGTATTTAGGGAAGTATTATTATAACTAAAAAGCTAAAGTATAGCCCTATATTATATTAAGTAAACTATAAATAATTAATATAATATAATAATAATAAATTTAAAGCTAAAATATAGTATTTAAAAACTAAAAGCCCTAATAAGTAGGATAGCCTATAAAGAAGAAATTATATAAATAGAAAAAAAGAAAAGATAGTTAGGGCAAGGATTAAAATTATTATTTATTTATAGCTAGCTTGCTGCAAATATACTGTGAATATCCCTCTACCCTTAGCACTCCCCTCTTGTGAATACTGCCCCTAATACCTTGTTGCGTTAGATGGAAGGCTGTCATCACCAATGTCTTCCACTGAAACCATCTGCGTGCTGTTCCAAAATGACTCTGGGACAAGATATACTAGATAGTTGTTACTATCAAAGGACATGAAAAATGTGGAGTTGTATCTTCATGTCAGGCGGTTTGTCAATAAAACGCGACATGCTTAAAGGTGGAAAATGTACGCACAGCAGATGGAGAGGTATCGAGGATACTCCCATAAACAGCCACAGCATGGTCCTATGCCTCGAAATGCGACTCAGATTCCGAATGCTCAATACCCCGATATCTAGCCATGTTCCGTTTGCATGTACACTTTGTACATTTCATCGCGTTGGAGCTGTCAGACATTGCATACAGTAATTACTTCCGCTGAGCAAGAGAGTACTAATAGCGTTTATGCCCACGTGTATCATGGTATTGTAGGTTGCAGCGGTGTCGCATTTTCCGGACCATACCACTCCAATCCTATTGAAAGACTTTGATGTAGGGATCCAGATGGCAACACTGACGTTGAGAATAAGCGTCAAGACGGATGCAATGGCGAAGAGCACAGCCCCCACACGCCAAGCTTCCAGCAATTGGAAAATTTTGAGTCGAGCAATTCGATTTCGTTTGGGCAAGAGTGCTTCGGTAGGTGTTTCCAGTGCTGCTCCAGACGAATGTAAATTTACCAGTTCAAATGAGTCCTCGTCAGATGCGCCAGGCTGTGTTGTCATTCTTGGTCAACGGCTTGGGAGTTGGTGTGTACGTGATCGATGGAGCTGCGGAGACCTACAGTCAACCTGTAAATAAATAAGTCTAGAGGTGACGAGTTCCAATCCCTTGAATGAATAACCGAAAAGGATGTCGCAAGGTATCGTGCGCTTATCATACAATACTGAAAGAGAAGCAGCAAAAAGCGCTCATGCATGGCCGAGTAAGGTCTGTGGCCTGGTCAAGACATATATCGTGATCAATGACGTTTGTCTTCATGGGTTGTGCAGTAGCGCTGAGTGGCACAGCCTAAATTGGTACAGTGCAGTCGCTGTGGGCTCATGATAGGGTATTATTGGTGGATAAGAAGTAAAAGTGCATGTAGCTGAAATGTGTAAGCAGCCATGATGTGCAAACGATACGAAGGTGTCTCAGCCGAGGCATACCGCAGCCTGATTTAGCCATTAGCGTACCTTGAGATAAGCTTTCTCCTCTACTTCCTGCTGCGCTTTCCATTGTGCCGCATATATCATCTAATCATAGGTTAGTAGCTCTGGTACCATGTTGGCCGTCGAATTGCTATCATGGCTTTTCCCACATCTCTTCTTTGCTACATGGGAAGTCCAGTATGTGCCACTTTACGCCCGTTTTACCTTGCGAGAATCATCTTAGTTTCCATCACATTGATTCCCAACTGCGCTCTATTATACCTTTGTAGCAAGACAGCTTTGCAGCAAAACAAGCATCACAAACCATTCTTAACTCGTCTTCAAATCGGGTTGGGCTTTCTCACGTTGTGAGTTCCATGATCTGGACTGACCCTTGTGCCTTTGACCCCAGACATATTATTGCTTCATGACAACTAATCCCTCTGGGCTCACCTTAGATACTGCCTTTTCGACCTTTGCGAATACTCAGCGGCGTTGACTATTAATGATGATACAGTGCCTGGTGTGTTGTTGAGATTTCAATCCGACGTTTCAGCTGTATGCAAGACTTTTGGCTACTTTACAGATATTTTAACCTTCTTCATCTTTGTGCGTATTGGTAAAAGCCTACCTACGAACAAACGCAAACAAGAAGATGTGTTTGGGTGGATTCTCAAATTCGTCTCCTTCCCAATGATATTGATTATTGTTTCGCTCGCTCTCGCCTATATTGGGGTTCTTTGCAATTTTGTCAGTTCCTACATACACGATTTGTCTGGAAATCGCTACCTTGGATCAGCCCTTTGGATTGACCTGGCTTGTGTTATGTCAATATGGTCCCTCTCTGTATTAACCCTCATCCAATCTCTTTGGGTTTCAGATGATGCCGAGAAGGATCATATTGACACGACTGTAAGCTCACGCTCCACAGATTTTGCCAATACGCTAAGTGTGTTTAGGCTCTGAGGTCGTTTGTGTGGTGTTCCGTACTTTGGTTCACTCGATGTACGTTCACAGCAGTTGCATCTATCTGCACAGCAGGACAGCTTTCAATCCAGAATCAACTAGACTGGAATGGTGGCATTAACATTAATCTTAATGACCCCTTTGGTGGGGAAATCCCGGTCGATCGGCACTTTGAGTCATCTTTGTTCTCTGGACGGAGCTGGCCGTTCTGTTTATTCTTTTCAGAGTCTTTGGGTTTCAAGAAATGAGCGAGTTCATGCGGAGCGAAAATGCTGAAGTCGATGATACGGACAGCGATCAAGATTCACAGAGCGATGTCGAGAGTGTGACTCATGGGGAAGGATTGACATAAAATTGGTCTGATGTATAACGTTGGTGTCCTCATGCACATCGCCGTGGTCATGGAAATAAGAATCACAAAGGCTGTTGCGAAAAGGCCATACTATGACTGGAGAGTCGGAAAACAATCGCACATTCAATACACCAATTTGGATTGAACATGCTGCCATGAGCGGGAAAGGGGTTTAGGGTAGCCAAGAAGCTTTGTAAGACTTTTAGCCACTGTGCCACTGTGCAAAAGGGTGGAACCACTGCTAATTGCGGTAGTATTATGTACTATAGGCCCTGTTCAACAAGCTTAAATTAGGGACGATAGGGATACTCTTTAAAACTGGCAGACTATTTTAACGAGCATTCAAGATGAGAGTCTGCTACTGCGCAGTGGAAGTTGTCAGGAGATTAACACTTCTGTCACCCTTGAGAGGCTCTCGTATTGATCCTGTTTTCTATTTACTGCCGACGCGCCGAACCTTTCCCACAACTGCTGCAACCCTGGCGATTGCTGGCTCTTTTGCCAACGCCTTGGAGAGACATGAGGGCATCTGAACACGGATGCACCAGTTACGCAAGAACTTACAAAAAGTACCTATTGGTGCATAATTTAACTGTCTCTCGGTCCACACGAATATTTCGGTTCATATGAGAGCAAAGCGTGGATCGTTACATCGACCGCTGTTTTCCATAAAGATAGGTCGAATTATCTTAGTCACATGTCTAAGAATCCTCTTGCACAATTTGTACATCGTACACGCTCCACTGGAGTGCAGGCCCGTTGCCCAAAATGGTAGACTTGTCCTCGTAATCCACGTACCAGTTGACAGTCCCCTTGCAGGGCTCATCTGGCGTGCAAGTTGTAGGCCCAGAGCTGAACATGTCGCATTGGAAAGGCGGATGCAGCTGAAACGCCATGCACGCTTCATTCTTGGCGCACATGTTGCAGCACTCGAGTGCGGTCATGGCCTCTACCGTCGTGGTTTGGTACAAAGGCAGCCAGGCACGAGCTTCCGAATTGAAGGCATACGTCTGGGCCCCAAACCCGCCCCTCCTCGCCCTGGTGTTGGCTAGGTTCCTCTTGGTGCACATATCGTAGACGGTGGGCCCTGGGGCAATAACGGTGCCTGTGGGTATAACGAGAGTGGTGGTGACGGTAGTGGTTTTGATCGTCACCGTCGACGAGATGGTTGATGTGATTGATGATATAATATTAACCGTAGCGTATTCGGGAACCCTGGTCTTGGTGCTCGTCACCGTTTGCGTTTTGGTCACGGTTTTGGCTGGGGCGTTGGCAGTAATTGTGATGGCGGGCTTCTCTTTGGTTGTCGTCATAGTCTTGGGGATGAAGGTGGTGATGCCGCACTCAACCTTCTGAGGATACTTTCGCTTTTCATTTGCCTTGGGCTTATTCCAGGCGCGCTTTCGACCATGCTTGAGCTTTTGGACATTGTCTCGCTTGGCATTTGGATCTGGGGGTGATTCATCCAACATGGCATTGTACAGGGTGTCTTGGATGGGACGAAACCCAACCGACGTCGGGACAGTTTGGGTAGACAAAATAGTCGTGTCTCCTGTGATGGTCGTCGTTGATGTGCGGGTAATTATCGGTGTGACCTTGGTGGTAGTATATTCGGTGCTCACAATGTTCACTGTGTGTGTCAGAGGGCGAACTGATGTGCCGACAGTGATAACCGTTGTCTTCGTGACGGTGCGCATAACTGTCTTTGGCGTGACAGTGACGATGTCTTGGTGATATTTTGTCTTGTGGACTGCATACGTCTGCTTGTGGGTGCGTGTCACAGTTGGCACCACTTTTAACGACCTGGTTCCCTGTGTTGTGTAGCAAGTCTGCTCCTGGTACGTCTGGCTGATCTTGGCGCTAGCGGCGACACCCGCAAGAGAGGCCACAAGCCAAGTCTTCAAGTGCATCGCGACGGCTAAGAAGAATTGTCGGGCAATAAGGTGTCCTCAGCAGCAAAAGTGAGGAACGAGGGCAAAAGCATTAGTTAAATACACCGTGGCCCTCGACACCGCGCAAGACCGCGTTGCACAGATCATTTCCACCTGTAATACTATGGACGCCGCCACACGTCTGCGACTGGCTCAGCATTTGCCGGCGCATGGTCTAGACTTTAGCAACGCTGGCTTGCCGACAAGCTGAGACGCCACATCTAAGCGGCGCAAGGTGGACAGGCGGAATTTCATTGTTGTCTTATAATCTGGAAAGGATGGATTGCTCAATGAGATGAAACGGCAATGCGAAACAAGACAGGCAAAACAAGACTGCATTTGCACTCATGATTCCAGTTACTCACCCCGTTGTGCTCCAAATCTCAGACTAGCAGATGGTTTATTTCAGCCACATTGTCTCAAGCATTCAGCCAGCCCCTTTCTCATCATTGCGATGGCTCACTAACCAATCGCGCCAATTATGCTGCGCGGGGTTTAAAGTGGCGTACGGCACGTCGCACCACACGCCTCTCCTCGAGGTCAAATCGGATGTACTTTGGTTTGGGTAAATAAAAATGCGTTGAAATACGATCCTTTCCCGTAACCAAGACGTGTACATGAAATATTTGCTCTACTCAAAGTGTCTACACGATTTTTTTTATTTTCCGATCGCTGCTTGTGCTCCTTTGCCTTGGTCGAAAACGAGCTTGCCATGGTACACATGGGAACACACTGTAATCAAAATGGGTACATCTTCCCACGAAAAATGAAGTTACATCTTTGGTTGGTCTGTTCCACGGTCTCCCTCCTGCCAAACTTGTGAGATAAACTCTTCCAAGTCTCCCAGCAACACATCTGGATGCTCGACCGCCGCGAAATGCCCACCCTTCTCATGTTGGCGGAAGAAGACCAAGTCGCCAGTAGTAGCGGTCCATGCCTTTGGAACAGGCGCAATCTCTTTCGGGAACCATGACATTCCCAGTGGCTTGTAGAGGTGCCAGTCCGGGTTTTCATGAGCGCCCATGTTTCCTGGGGTGAAGAGTTGGCGATATGGCCAAATCGATGTCGAAAAACAGTTTGTCAGCCAGTATAACGTCACCGATTCCAAAATTGTGTCGAGAGGAGGGTCCTCGTCTGTCCAATCCAGAAACTTTTCCCCAATCCAAGCAAGCAACGCGAGGGGGCTAGACGACAGGACCAGCCCAAGTGTAGCCGGCTTGGTCGCATGTTCAAGCGCATACGCACTTCCCAGTTTCTCGAACCATTTGTACCGCTCAAGGCCCTTTTTCTCAAGCTCATTGTACTGTGAATCAGAAATGGTTCCTGGATCCTTCATGATGCTAAAGTTGATGTGAATAGCCTTGGCTCGCGAATAGGTGGCACCAATCACACGAGCAATCTTGCTACCAAGATCCCCGCCCTGGCACACGTATCCGTCGCTGAACCCGAGCCCAGTCATCAGCTTGTCAAGGATTCGAGCAGCGTCTTGAAGCTTGAAATCCCTGTCAATGGGAGGTGGTGAAGAAAAGGCGTAGCCAGGCAGAGATGGGACAATGATGTGGTAAGGAAGCGTGTTTGGGGTGTGCTTGGACTTGAGGAGTCTGATTATGGGAAGAAACTCGAGGAAGCTTCCGGGCCAGCCGTGCAGCATCAAGACTGGAACCGCATCGCGGCGTTCAGAAAATAGTCCAACAAAGTGCATATCAAAAACATTGTCGGAATCATCGATGCGAGCAATGAAGTTAGGGAGCGAGTTTATATCCTCCTCGGCCTTGCGCCTGATTTACAACGTTAGAGCTTTAGACTTGGGCCACCAAAGGTGCAACATGTTACCAATCAAATTTTGCCCATTCCTCTTTGGCATGTCGAAACCACGCAGTCGTGATTCCGTACTTTCTATCCTCCCGCGTGTTCTCAAATGTCTCTGGGCCAATGCATGAATGTTGAATCAGAGCTTGCATCCCCTTCAGCTGCTGCTCTGGGATGCAGACATTGAAAGGCTTTGGAATGCAACTGGCGGTGGGTGGGATCTTGTCAAATGACGACATTATGATGAAGGGAATTTCTTGACAGCCGATTAATGTAAGAACTACTTGGTGATATTGTGCGTAATATTTCATCGTTGGGGAGCAGCTGGGGAGCAGTGCTATATAGCCTTCGAAAAAGGCGTTGGACTCACATGCCAGTCGAATACTCCACATCTCTTTGTATCTCGCCAGATCAAAACGCCCATCACTTATCTATGCATGTGAGATTTTAATAGCTAGGCGGTGTCACAATATAAGAGTTAGTCATTGAAGCATGACCTGGCCATGAAAAACTTGTTCGCGAATGCTACCGAAGTGGTGTCAGCTGACGCAACACACGGCAACCCTAACCGATAAGACGCCAATTTTCTTTGCCACGATGCCGATGCGTGTCGACTCAAAAGTGACACGCGCCCTTTGATGATAAAAACAGATTGATTCAAGTACAAAGTCCCAGCCAATTAAAGTTTTGACGCCGTCTGGGTCTTGGAAGCCAAGTCGCTTCACCGTGCAGCTCTGACTACATTCGACGGCTATAATATTTGCTATTTTGTATCATGCAGTGGAAATGGGTCTAAAAACAGTGACAAGCATTTTTAATCAAACATGGGATGATGACCGATGAACGGTGCGTCCCTCAGACCTACCCTGGTCCTGAAAACAACGTATTCGGGCTGAGTCAACAAACTTAAGCTATACCTTCGCACTCCGATCTATTGAGGCTCATTTAGCCTGTTCGTTACCATGTTCCCAAGACTTCCTCAAATTTTAGCCTATGCGGCCCTGGTCATGGCAGCTCTTAGCTCCAAGGCTGCGAGAGACGCCATTTCGCTTACCCTTCCGGATGAGCCTGCAAATGATCGCCAGTGTATCAATCCAAGCTACCAAGCATTTTCGATTGAGTTTGCCCATTTCCACGATTACACCAGGAATTCTACGCAAGTGTATTTCACCGAGTGTCCCTTTACATACTCAATACTTATTGTTACGATTGTGGGGAATATAGGTACAAGAACGATCTCAATATCAACCTCACCAAGAACCTGCGGAAAATTGGAGACACCCCTGTTTATATGCACATCCGTGGTTCTTCTCAAAATGTAGCAGCATAGAACGAAAATCAAGAAACGGGGCTGCAGTATGATGTCCCGTCTAGTTCTGATAAGCCATCTCGCTCCTAGGTTGGACCCAAGATTGTTAAAGGATTTGACGCTTGCCCCAAAGACACAAAGTATCACATTGACGGCTACGGCAAAAGTGAAGTGACACCCCGACAGTGCGTAGCGTAATGGTGCCTTATATCCGTCTGGCACAAAGTATACTTTTGGGCTCCCATTTAATTTCACCAATTTTGCAAATCTGGAGAAACTTCCGGTGAAGCGTCAGCCATTCGACTTGGCTCACAGGCTTCACCATCTGGCTTTCTAGCAGACGGAGCAGATATTGCATTGATTGATGTCGAAGTGGTCGACTCTGCGGGGAAGAGATGCCCGACAGCCCTTAATCTCATCACATTCAGTCTTGACAGAGAGGCGGCGTGGCGCGGAGGCATTGCTCAGGGCACAGACAACTACATTCTTTCTGAAGATCTCCCTGTCGAGAATGGAGTCAATAGGTCCACTACAAAAAAGGGGGTGCAATGACGCTGAAAGGCACTTCCAATGGGCTCAAGTCAGCTCAGATTCAACTGAAGACTAAATCGATCGAGGTTGATGGAGGTCTCAGCTCCACAATCCCGGGCACGGATCTTAGTGCCAACCTGGCTCGAGGTCCAACACCGAAGGGCGAATCTTATACAACAAAGCGCAAGACACTTGAAGTGTCTTCTGCAGAGGCGGGTTCTTCGGTCGATTCCACGGCGCAGTATTCATACGATAGTGATGAGTTGACCACGTGGAGTAGCGACAAGGACGACGCTTGGATCACATACACACTCTCCGAGGAATCCGAAATCTATCAGGTCGTGCTCAAATTGGAGGACTTTTCTGACTCTTCCTACAACTTGACCATTGTTGTCGATGATGTGGAGGTTTGGGCAGGAAAAACGGGGAAATCTCTGGGCTACACGATCATCGAGTTTGATCCGACTCTTGGCTCAACCGTGAAGATTAGCAGCAACAAAGGGGCTTTTGGAATCATTGAGGCAGAGCTTTACGCGCCAATTGGCTGAAATAAGTTGGTGGTATGGACCCTTTTGCAAGGATAAAATCGCGCGGTCTCCGTTGCGGAAAGCGGAAGATGATCTGCCGAGCAGACCCTTGCAACAGAGTGGGAGAGCCTGAATGGTCCTGATACGAACTATTTTAGTAATCTAGCCCATCATGCTGTCGCCGAAAGAAAGGTGGCACTTCGATTCTCTATTTCTGTCCAACGGGTATGTTATGATGATAAACATTTTTTGAATTGCAGTATGCACCTTTCTATGCCTTTGAACACGCATATATCATTGCGAAAATCGGTATTTGATTTCTCTTTTTCTTCATTTGAAAACCGATGACAAATATTTGCCCCTGTAATATCTGGAGCCCTCGGTTCGCTCTTGCGTCAGGTTAGCCTTATTTGACGCTGTAACAAGTGGACTGGCGATATTGTTCCCCTGGTATGTCATCTTGAAATTTTGTTTATCAGTGGGGATGGTGGCTGGATCTCTATGAAAAGTTTGCTCCGTGAAATACTCGTGCTTCACTTCAGTTGCAACAATTTCTGCAAGCTCGGTATGTATCGAATCTCCTTGCCCGTGACACAATCATGCAGACTCATTTTCTCATTCCTCACCACTAAACCCATGTAATCATGTTTGTTAAAAATATGATCAGATAATACGCTAGCTTTTACCTGCCGATTGCGCCATTTGCCAAGAATGTTCTGTGGTAACAATACGGCGAACGAGTATTCCACAATTAAGTTCTCGCTTACCCTACGGTCCTTCCCTTCTGAGGGGCACTTTAATTTAATATTTGTGACCAAGAATAATGCCACCGGGCGAATTCCCCTATCGGTATCACCCCTAAGATCCAGGTTTGAGCTATGGTGACACAATAAGGATAACAGCTCCATAAAACATCGTGGCAGTTTGGCGTTTCCACTCGTGAGTGAGTATTTAAGGCATCTACTTGACCTTTACTTCATCCCCAATCCGCCACATTCTTCTCATACCTATTGTGCTGTTAAAACTTACACATCTTCTCAATGCACTTCATCAAGCCCTTTGCTACTGCTGTCGCGGTTTCTACCGCTGGAGCCTTTGCTGCGGCAACTCCTCGGGCTGTACCTAGTCTCCTCATCTTTACCAAGACTTCGGGCTATCGTCATGAAAGGCATGTGGCTGCAGCAACTCATCTTTCCTTGTAAATTCATTGAGTCTGCTAACATCAAGAGGTATAGCATTCCTCACGGTATTGACTTGGTGAGTTCCATTGCCAACGAGAGAGGCTGGTCTGTTGCCACGTCCGAGGACTCTTCCATTTTCACCGAAGAGGGACTCAATGCCTACACGACTCTGGTGTTCATCTCCACTACCGGAAATTTCTTGTCTGTAAATGAATCCGATGCATTGAACAACTACTTGCTGGGCGGTGGTTCCTGGCTCGGAATTCACGCAGGTTAGTTACCCCCACCATGGAGCCAATGTATACAAAAATTGACGCTTTTTCCACTTGGTGTAGCTGCCGACTTCGGAGATGATATCCCCACGTGGTATACCAAGCTTGTTGGTGGACAGGTGAGAGACCCTGCTCGAGATTTGAGCTTTTCTTGAACATTCAACTGGAATACTAACCAGGTTCGCGATTTAGTTCCGCTCTCACCCTTGCGAGACGGATGAAAACTGTGATGATGCAAACAGGGCAAAATATCCTCCCTGTAAGTCATCTAACTAAAGCTTAAACTCACCTGTCATTACAAATATCTAACAGAGTCTGCGTGCACCAGATGGAAACGTCCGCCCTGACATTGTCCAAATCCAAACGCACGAACACCCCTCGACAGTCGATCTGCCGGCAACACAGAACCGAACGGATGAGTGGTACGCGTACAAGACGAACGTGGCCGACTTTCCAGCCAACTACACGGTTCTTACCACTCTTGCGCAGACCTACATCGACGAAATTACCCTTCTTCCCGAGCTTGAGCACATGGACCCCCACCCTATCTCTTGGTACTCCCTGTACGAAGGCAAAGCTAGGTCCTTTTACACCGGCCAGGGACACACGAATGAGTCGTACTCTGAGCCTTACTTCATTAAGCATCTTACCGGCGGCTTGGAGTGGGTTACCGGTGTTTCGAATTAAGGTTCAACTGAGTTGAGCGGGACTCGGATCAACAGGGTTCGTCACTTATCAGGAACCGGGATTTACGCAACCATACTGTAGGGCATGGATATCCTTTTCACTTAGACAACTATCCTTGCACAGTAAAATTCGCAATTGAAGCTATTAACTCAAAATAACCAAAGTGAGCTGATAAAAATCGTGATTCAATATCAACAACAGGTGGTCACTTTGTACTGTTATTTGTGAATTATGGTGTCCTCTTGACTGCCGGCTGCACGTGAAAGATTTTGCTCAATTGGGATCACGCGTATCCATCCTTGGTTTAGTTAGGCTGCGGCCCAGTCCGTCCTGCCGAAAGTTAATCATGATCAGCAGCATGTTGCTGACACGTGAAACAACATGCTCTAGATTTGGAAGTTGCTGTTATTTTTTCTCGGATCGGTACTCGGATGCCTACTGCATCATGTCGCAGATGCTCCAATGAGAAGCCAACTAACCCGAAGCCATGAGCGCCAAGTCTCGCATTATGCCGGCACTCGCGCTCCACCGCGCGGCGTGGGTCCGACAATTACCGCAAGTAGCATTGGAAATCGTTTGTATCAGAAAAGCCAGGATAAGTGCTTCGGTGGGGCCACGTGGGATGTGCCCTGTAATATGTTTCCATGTAGGGGTCCTTCATTGGTGGTTTTACACCTTCCACGCTTCCCAATACAACAATGATCAAGACATGAATCTTTGCCCGACACTCCCCGAGCCATTCAGAGTCCCATCGCAAAATGGGGCGAGACTGGATTCAGGTTATTAGGCGAACAACCAAAAGTACCAGGGTAAAACAGCAGACGCAGAGTTGATCAACCTTGTGACAGCTGTCATCTACAAATGGGGGTGTTCGGTATGTTCCGGTGTCACCGCACAAAACTACCGATCTATAGATGGCTGGCAATATTGCTTTTATACAGGTCCCGTCAGCATTTTCCTGAGCGGTCAAAGTAGTCAATACAACAAGCCGTTGGCCTAAGACTGGCCTCTGAAATACCAACATTCGAGGATTCGCCGTCCCCATTATAGTTACTGCTGTTGTGGTTATCATTCTCCCTGATCAGTCGAAGCTCGACCATTCGTCGGCCCCGCTGATAACCTTGGCAGGGGTGCGGTTGCTTTACAATCCAATCCTTGAATGATTATCAGTTGAGCTTTGCAGGATGGAGCCCCTGCCAAGCCGTTACATCATGACGTTTTATCTAGAAATAAAGAAATTAAACGCGTAAATAAATATATTTATCTGAAAACTATTACTTAGAACTCTCATAAAATTCCAGTTGTTAGATCTTATCTGCGTTTCGACTGAGACCAATACCATGTCGGAGAGTACTTTTGTTGCGATAATTCAAGGGTTGCATCGTAAGCTCGAGCCAATGATGCCAATGTTCTGGTACAGTGGGGGCTTCTGGGTCTGGGTTCCGGCAACAGGGGCTTCAATCTTGGCGTAGCACTAGAAGCGGGATCGCAATCAAGGTTAACCAAGGTTCTTACTACGGAACCATTTGAACCGATGATAGCAGGGACCTAGCCATACCACTGATACCAGTGATGTCTTTCACGTGGTTAGGCCGAAGTCTTACCAAAATCGTAGGCAGTTTCAATGCTAAGTTTTGAAATACCCAGGGCCAACGGCCATGGTCAGTTCTTGGCCACTGTGGACCTCGCGCAATTAATTGAACCCGAATCCCTAATGGCACCCCAAAGATGGGCCTCCAACAGCTACTCCGGGTTTCGGATCCATGGACATGTCAATGACGTTGATGGTGATGAGATTGATGAAATCAGCTCCGTCTCGGATTGGTTTAGTACCCACAAACGCGATGCTCCCACCAATCGCGCTACTCAAATGCTCCATAACTCCGCCGCTCGGAGGTTAGGCCCTTCCGCGCATTCTTGCTCCGCCGTGGTGCGGAAGAAAGATGATTTCTAATCCGTCTTTCTTGGAACCAATTCGGCAAAGCGCAAGTCCGCTTTTCATGCAGCATCAATGCCAACCAGCAAGCCAAACTCCAACTGGCTCGGCGTTGCGAGACCAACACCAGGTGAATGGCGAATACTAGTCCTAGGGTCCATATTGGATGCAAAAACGGCTTCAATTGTAGCCGGTGGCGTACAATAGCGTACAATGGCGGACAATGTGCTTCTCCGCGTGGCAAAAGCAGTAGAATTTATTAAGCCCTTGAACCAGCTCCCTCAATTTTATCTGCAAGCTCTTCTCTGCTCTCAAATTCATGACAATCACATTCTAACTCGCCAAGAATCCATTTCACAATGCTCATTCTCATTTCCGGGATTACTGGCATGGTTGGGCTGCCAAGCGCCCGTGCTGCCCTTGCCGCCGGCCACCAAGTGCGCGGGCTTGGGCGCAACCCGCAAAAGTTGAGCAAAGATGTCGCCGATCGCCTGGAGAGTTTTGCTACTATTGTCGACAATTACGACATGGCTGGCTACGAAAAGGCAGTCAAGGGTGTCGATGCTATTATCTCAGCCTTACCAGGCACTCCCGAATGCGTGCTCGATACACAGATACTCTTGCTGAGAGCTGCTGAGCGAGCCGACGTCAAGGTGCGCAAACAAGGTTATTTGTTACATTTTCTTCATTTAGACTCACACCTCTTTCTTTCACTTAGATATTCCATGCTGCGTCGTGGAACTACGACTGGACCAAGATTCCCTTGGGCTTTCATGAGGGCTACGATCCATTCATCTTGTTCTGCAACCACGCTCGTCTCACATCCAAGATTAAGCCAATTTTCACCTTCACTGGCACCATTCCTGATTACGTTTTTCATCGGAAAATATTGAACAATCCGTTCGACAAGGATAGCCTGACATTTTCGTACTTTGGGACCGGCGACGAAGTGGACACGCTCACTACAGCCGAGGATATCGCCGCATACACGGTGCAGGCCATCTCCGAGCCAAATGCTGCTGAAGGGGGATTCCGCTATGTTTCAAGCTTCCGCGCCACAATGAGCGAATTGGCTACTGCCTATGAGGAAGTCCGAGGTGTCAAGCTCACTCGAAAGAATCTTGGCACGCTGGACGATGTGGAGCGCAAACTTCAAGAAGCTCGAGCTAGCACTGGCCCTATGAGTTTCTTCGAGTACTCGTCCTACATTTATATCCAAATGCAACTACAAGGACTGAGTCAACATGACACCGTTGATAGCGCTCGATGGACGCATATTAAGCCAACTACTCTGAAGGAGTGGCTCAAGGCGAACCCTAATGTTTGAAATGAATGCTGCATCTAGTTTTCATGTAGACCAGCCCTTCTTCACTCAGAATCCATAGCTTTTTAAACCCGACGTGCTAAATTGAGAAAAGTTGCATCCTCTATATTTTGATCAATGGTCTAAGAATAGATAAAAATGAACAATGTGGATTTAGGTATAGACTCAATAACCGCGTTATTCTCAAACAATAAAGTCGTCATCACCATCTTTCTCGTCAATTTGTGAAGCAGTGCAGTCGTGGACATGGTCTTTTGCAAACGATGGCCTACTAATTCACAAGAGACGTTCGAAGCCTAAATAATCTAGGTAAACTGTTCTTAAATTCCTTTTCTATCAATTTTCCTTTACTGCGGAGGGGCGTAGACATCGCTATCTCAAACGTTGCCCTCCACTTTTACCTCGGGCCATCAAAGGTCGCTCGCTCCCTCCAGCGCCTGACTCAGTAGATTTCCTGCGCTTCCAAACCCTGGAGCGCTTTCCTCTGTAAGCTCTCTTGCAATTTCTGTCCAGAAATCACAAGATGTCCTCTTGTTTTCACTGTCGGTGGACGTCCTGAAAAAGGTCAAGACCTGCATCACCTTTTCCACCTTGTCCTGTCCTCCGACAGCCTTTGGCCATTCATACATAGATCCTGGAGGGGATGGGTTAGGATTGCCAGTGACTCCAAACGTCGCATAGTACTTGTGGAACTTCTTCCTGACATTGGACTCAAGAAGGCCAGCATAGTACTTGGCCATCTTTTCACCCTTCTCGGGCATTTCCTTCTTTAATTGCTTGGCAAGCATATTGTACACGTCCGTCTGGTTGTTGGCAAATAGCGCAATCAAGTCGGCTCCGTGAAGTGCCAGGTTCGAGGTTGGGAAGGAGTATTGCATCATGTATGAATCGTTGGGGAAGGCATCAAAAAGGTCTCGTGTGTTGCACACAAAGGACACATCGCGGATGATTCTTTGGGTGCACCCCTGCCACGTAGGCTTAAAGGGGCCCACCCAACCACGGCATCCGTACTTGGCTTTGATCTTATTCCTGATAGACTCCCTATGGTCTCCAGGCAGGAATTCTCCCATGAAGGCATCTAGGTTTTCCTTGCTCTCGATTTCGGGCGTAAATACTAACGCCTCATTTCCGGTATGAGAGATGATGGTGGATGAAATGTTGGGCCAGAATTTGTCTATGACGGGTAAGTCAGAGATCGTATACGACCTCAAATAGTTTGTGGGGGAAAATCTTACCTTCAGCGAATGAGACAGCAGGGATAGTCTTGATCCAGTCCCCATCCACGGCTGGGCCAAGGGGAAACAAGCCAGTCTGCCTGACATTGTCAAATAGCTCCTGGTTAGCTTGCGTGAGGTTTGTGACATCAAGGCGCCGGAGGCAGTCAATGTCATATTTCTGGCCGCATCCCGCAAGCTCTGAAAAGTTCTTGTACATCCTGTCAAGGCGGCCATCGGGGGCATTATCCCAAGCCCATTCGAAGGCCGGGCTCATGGCCGCAAACGTGTGGAATAAGGGATCCTGTTTACCCTCGTTGCGGACAAGGTGGTGCAGAATAGAGCTGGCGCCAGCGGATTCGCCCCAGGCAGATACATGGCTCTTGTCGCCTCCGACCTTTTCAACATGCTCCTGCACCCATTTGAATAGTAGTGCTTGGTCGTGTAAACCAGCATTCGGTTGCCCGGCGGACTGCATGTAGTTTCCGGAAAGAAAGCCGAATGCACCGACTCTGTAGTTGCCGGTGATGAAAATGGCATTGTGATCGGCGGCCTTGAGAACAGGCACTCCGCTATACAGAGGGCCTCCCTGGTTCTTGCTACCGATGGCGTATGCGCCGCCGTAAATCCAGACAATCACAGGCAAGGGCTTAGCTCCTCGCTGGAATGCCTTCTTGGGGGCATAAACGTCAAGAAACAGGCAATCCTCGGTCTGGTTCAAATTGGGATTTTCAGGGTCGTCCAATGGAGCTCGTCCGCCAGGAGGATTCTTCAGCTTGAAAAGGTCGACCTGAATACAACTTGTGGCCTGGGTGATATTCTGAAGCGAATCATCTTTTTCGGTGGGAAATGAGGGTGGGCCAAAGCGCTCAGGAATAATGCCGAAGCGCACGTTTTCAAAAAGATAAATCTAGCCGAGGTCAGCAGAAACACTATAGCTAATTGACAACTCTTCTTACTTCGGGATCCAGTGGGTGAGGTGTTGCCTGCCATTTTCCCCAAGGCAAGTCCAATACAGGCAAATCTTCGACCGCGGCAACGCAAGTCAGAAGGGCCAAATAGCCCAAAAGTGTCTTCATGATGAATCCCACCAATATTTTGAGTTTAGTTGGCGATTATTTTCGAGGCTCAAGTGTCCCATACGAGGATGACTGAACAGAATGCAGGTTGATGAAGTTGATGCATCCTGTATTTATACCTGTAAGTGACTGCGGGGTTTATTGCTCGGATCAAAAGTAACGTCTCTCCTGCCACAGTTGGTTAAAGGAGGGGGCGGCGGAAAGCAAATACAGCCTCCAAAAAAGTTGAATCTGACTCGGCTGGTACAGGTTCATCATCTGTGGAACTTTTCCCCACATGGCGCCCCGGCTGGCGAAAGATTGGCTTACTCAAAAGACATAGCATTCCATCCTCGCGGGGTTTTTTCTCAGTATCATTGTTTTGCTTCGGCTTGGATCGTCCAACGACGGTATCCCATCCAGGTCGAGTATCATTCACTCGTTTGGTCACGGATGCCCCGCCAGCCACTTTTACAATTCAGCTCCACGTGGGTACATCACCTCGCATATGTTGACAGGTGAACTCTTGGTCAATCGCAATATGGTCCCATAGGATGTACGAATTACATGCTATGGTCAACAATGGAGACAAGGGGCTCATTGCCGGTCGCAGTCTAGTCAATGCAGGGCGGGGGAAGTGGAGAGTGCCGGCAGATGTGGCGCCCTAGATGAAAAGGTTTTGAAACTCGTCTTGATTACAAGTTGAACTTTGCAAATTTAACTTCCTAGGATATGAATCGTGACCTAGCAGGTATCATGATGTCAGTGGATATATGCAAGCGTGGGTCAAAATTGATACTGAACCGTGATTATGATATTGAAGAGGTAAACCGTCGATGCAACAAACCCAGCGTCAAACTCACCAATCACATTCTTTTACACCCACATACTATGGCTCACCTTTCCATTTTAAAATTGTACATATTTTACTTGTAGAAGCAAGATTTGTCACCAACAGATAGTGGAACCAATTTCCAGTATCGACGGCCTGGATGGCGAAATTCACATTTCCCTACCGGACACATTATGCTCCATGCCGCTTCCCATTTTTCTTCATCTCTCCTCTTGGGACCGCGTACAGTTGAGCCTATTTCTAAACGCAACCGTTGAATATAGGAGATCAAGGGCTGCTTGGCTTCTAGCCTGGTCATCTTGCTCGAGTGGACGGCTCAGATAGGCTTCCCAGCCCTCGTACCAATCATCCTCATCAGAAATTATTCTGTCATTTCGTATTAGCTCCCGGACCCTGCTGTAGCTTCTGTACTCCTCTGCATCCCAATACATGTAGCCGAATTTGTCGTCAGGGTCCTCGTCAATACCAGTTCCATGGCGAAAAATGTCAACTCCAGTTGCGTCAGGGCTCGGGCAATCGAAGTACCGAAACCCATTGCAATTGAATGGCTGATTCAATGACTTGGCATCCTTCGGTTTAAATGGGTTGCCGGAATATGCAGCTTCAACCGTCTTCGGAGGAGCATCATCCCCACTTCCACGCCCCATCCTAAAGACGATTAAACTTTTCATCGACCGTCTCCAGTGAGAAAACAGTGTATGCCAGCGCAAAGGGCCTTTAAACATCTTTGTGATTCCATCAGTTGGTGCTACATCTCTCGCAAGGTACCATTCGTTTGAGATTTTGACCTCCTCGCCATGAGAATTCTGTATCGTCATGTTGTTCTCACTCGGCAACATCCAATCATCGGCGTCTGCTTGGAAAAGTATAGAACAATCATCAAGATAAAGCTTTTCAAGGTCCAGTGAAGCAAACCACTCCACTTGCCACTGGTGGCTGAAGACATAATTCCCTACAGCAAGAACTTTGAGATTGGGCATTCCCTGCCCTCCCCCGACCAGCCTAAAATCCATCCTCGGATGCCATCCCCAGGGCTCGTGGCAGTACAGCGATAGCACGCGAATGTTCTGCGCAACTGATGGCTGCAGCCAGGTGAATGGCAGAGTTTGGAACATGTCATACTTTTCTGGAAAGGCCGTGGTAAAGTCTCTATCGCGGTACTGAGTGTGTGTAGCAATACATAATCGAAGGTCGCCAAATCTTGGCGAGCTCAGGACAGTTCTGAACGCCTTGGATGACGTGAGACGCGTGTCGTTGAAATCCTCCAGATTGGAGATTGTCAAGATTTTCAGCAGTACGGGGGATTTCGGCGCATTTTGCGGACAATTCTTTATTTCATACTTGTACTGATAGCGAAACCCTGTTTGGCTGTCCGTGTCCAGCTGCACCTTTTTTGACCAAGTGCCGGAGAGCGAGCGGAATAGCGTATCAAGGATGCGAAATCGAAATGTCGGAGTCTCTTCTTGGCTGCCATAGTCGCCACAGTCGTAGGCGAAGCGCAAGTGCAGGGTGTCGAGGCTTTGGAAGAAGCAGATGAATGGCAACGCGTCAATAAAGTCTGGAGGGATGCTGTAGTCCTGGTTGCGACGGTACTCAAAGTGAGGTCCAATCCAAGTGTCACATGTAACTTCTTGAACGTGAACGCGCAGCTTTTCTGAACAGGCAATGCTCATGAAATGCTGTGCATCATCGCTGTGTGCCCGGAGCCGAAGGGCGCGGAAGAGATTGGGTGTCGCAATCGCCGCGAGTCTGCGACTGACACATCTCAGCTGTGGCAGAACAAACTTGGGCAAAAGGTGGGCGATTTCGCGAAGGATTTCATCGGGCAGTGACAAAAAGGAAGCTTGTGATGTTGGACATTTCATTCTGTAGGATGGTGGCGCATGCATGTGCTGGCGTGGGTGAGGAGAGTAGGATGGCCAAGTGGGCTAGCCATGATGCAGCCACAGTGAGCCTCAACCTCAAATGTTAGCTTCTGAGTGGAGGTGTAGGATCAATTACGCGTAGCCAATCGTCTGACCCTTTCTGCGCCTGGGTGGACTTGCATGACCAACAAAATTGCCATTTTTAGAAACAAAATGGAAATTTCCATGCATGTATTTATTGTACGGAGTGGACAGTCCGGGTCAATCTGGGCGATAATGAAGGTGGCTGCAGGGTAGCTGCGAACGAAGCATTCCGAACAATGGCTGGGACGCACGATGCATGCAGATCATGATCTACAGATTAGGCTGTGTTCAGTGCTTGACACAGATGTGGGTGGAGGGCAAAAATAAAAATAACCACTGCGCATTTACCATTCTTATTGCCATTCTTTGGTTGATCCATCATCAGGCTTGTAGATTGAATTTTTCATTGCCCCGCTCAGCACGCGAGTCACGTGGTGGGTGTGCTTGCACTCAGCCTCTTTGCCGATCAATGTCATCGGGATGACATTTTACACGTAGACAACGCACCAACAATTGCAAAAATGAAACACTTTATAGGAATAGCCCGATGCGGGGGTCGAACCCGCAACCTTGAGATCGCGTACTCGTAAGAGTCTCACGCTCTACCGATTGAGCTAACCGGGCTCAATCGTATCGTTTCTTGATGAGCACCTCAGCGCCGCCGACCGGGCTAAGTTGGATCGCGCGCACCAAGTGAGGATGATTGCCAGAAAGTCAATTGAGTGTTTGTACAGAGACGAGAAAAGTGCAAGATTATTTCGGATAAATTCCGGTTAGAGATGGCACCTGGCGCAATTCGCGTTCCATCGTGGGTGAATCCATGGCTGCTAACCTGTCTGGACTTGGACCATGTTGTGGTGTATCGTGTGTCATAGTTTCCAAATACTTAGCTCGAGGAGGACATTCTAGAACTTATTAACCATGGTAAATCAAAGGGCCCAAAGACGTTTCGCTTTCTGTCTTATTGGGCAGCGTGAAAGAGAGACCGAGCCCGAAAGCGAGGATGGGTTCCACTCTGCCCGCACTGAGCCACGACCCGAGCCAGGCAAATGAGACTCAGGCTCATGACCTGATGAATGGACTGGCTGGCGTAATTTGGCAATGTGATTTGCTTAATTTTAAAAATAGATTGACGGCACAGAACCACCGTTGCATAAAGCAGCTCATGCCCGAAACTTGCTCTTTTGTCTGCAGACATCTCCGACCCGACAACCAATCAGGCTCACACAGGACGCCGCAAAACAAACATGGCCTACCTCACCTTTGTCCTCCCAAAGGTCCCAAACGACCGCAGGCAGGACTTTATGGCAGCATGGCCAACCATCAGCTCCACCATCCGGGCCCAGGAGGGAGTGGCGGGGCTGACTGCCGGCCCTGTCTTGGTCGAAGACGACGCCCCGGCTGTTCAATTTAAATTCGTGCAATGCATTGGTAAGTTGCACGGGGGGAGGTGGGTATTCTTTACGCAATGGCTTGACAAACCGTAGGATTCAACACCCTCGAGGATATGAAAACCTTCCAAACCTCTGCCTGGGGAACCGAGAAGAGGATTGAATTCGAGGAGCACGGCGGAGGTGAGCCTCTTGTCGGAACCTTTAAGGTGTCTGAACTCCCCGTCAACGCCACGCCCAAGCCGTTTCTTCAGTACTCTGTTATCACGCTCCGTGACGAGGTCACGACCGAGGAAGCGGAGGCCGCCTGGCTGGACTTGGCAAAGGCCCTTGGGAAGAACACCTGGGGCGGCCAGAGCATGGACGATGGGGCAAAAGTCGTGCTCGGGCTTTTCGGATGGAACAGCATGGATGTGAGTATAATTGAATCTGCGGCCCTTTTGACCCACCAATTTCTGACTTGGACGCAGAGAGCAAAGGAAGCATACGGCAAGCCAGAGGCTGCGGAGGCGCTGGCCAAATACAAAAGCTTGGGAAAGACAAAGACTGTGATTATACATGTTCGTAAATAATTTTTAATAGTTAATGAATGGGATTTGTGGACCTGGAGGTTTTGGGTGACATCATGTCGGTTGTCTGGCCTGTCCACTGTATCCAATGTTGATAAACGTGCATCTTGGCACTTGACTATATTCCTATAGCCCTCTATCTTCAACTAAATCTCCCTCTCAGTGGGTTGAATGACCCTCCCAGCAGAATCCACCTCGACCTTGTGTTTCTTGGTGCTTTCTTTCCTAGGGTTAGGGGCGTCAAACACCTCGCTCAGTTCCTCGAGGGTCTTTCCAGCCGTTTCAACAAAGAAGAAGTAAATGACAACGATTTCAACACAGATCCAGCAAATGTAGATGACATACAGCTTCCAGCCAAGAACCCGGATTCCCTCACTGATGCCGTAGGTGTTGACAATCATGGCCGTATTGAGGAACAAGTAGTTGACGCCTGATCCCTTGGCACGAGTACGGTTCTCCAGGCATTCGACGACGTATAGCGATTGCAAGGGAGTAAAGCTCCAGGCGAAAAAGATTCCAAAGACATAAATGGCCACAATCACTCCATACGATAGTTGAGGATGCTTGTCCGTGTTGGCGGTGAATGCCGTTAGGAAAACGTACGATATCATGGACCCGGTCAATCCCCAGAGCATCATGGGCCTGCGACCGATTTTATCGAGCAACGAAGCGCCGTACACGGAAGCAATCATGCAGAAGATGGGGTTAATCGCATTGAGCATAAGTTGCGTGTTCGTGTTGGTGATGCCGGCGGCCTTGATCATTTCAGGCATGAAGTACGAGATGACGTTGTTTCCTAGAGTCAAGCGTGTTAGCAATCTTGACAAACTTGATTTCTTCTTCTCCATCGGCTGCTTACCTGACCATTGCCCAAAGAAAGCCATGCCAATGACCATGGCCAATCGATACCGAGCAGCCCTGGTGTTGAAGAGCTCGCGGTAATCCCACCAGGGGTTCTTGTCCTCGTGCTGCTGCTTTTGCTCGACGATTTCGCGGTATTGCAGTTGGACGATTGGGCTATTTACATTGTCGTCACCGTGATACTTGGCCAGGATTTGGAGGGCTTCCTCATCTCGGCCTTTGGCGATGAGCCAGCGTGGGGATTCTGGGAAGAATAATATAGCCGCCATGGTGATGGAGGGCATGCCGGCTTGGACAATGGTGGGGATTCGCCATGCCCACGAGGACTGGAAGTGGATGTTCGAGCCGTAGGTAGCCCAGCCAGCAATGATTTGACCGACCCACCAAAGGTTATTGTACCTAGATGATTCATCAGGTCTCCGATGGAAGAGAATGGCTGTTGGTGTAGGGGTTTACTTACATGCCGGCCATGAAACCACGGTAAGCAGGATGCGCAAGCTCCACGGTGTAAGCGGGCGCTCCACCTCCCGCAATGGCAGCCCCAAAGCCAAGAACAAACCGACCACCAATAAAATGCGCGAGCGAATTGGCTGTGCTCTGAATCGCGGTTCCAATGATAACCCATGCGCAGCCAATGAAGATGCACCATCTGCGGCCGAGACCATCGGCGAGCAGTCCGCAGAAAGGAAAGGCAGCGATTTGACCGAGATTGTAGATGATGAAGACAATACCGGTAGACGAACCGGCTCCGTCGAGGTTGAAGGATTCTTGGTACGATGTCATGGCGTTGACCGAGCCCATCAGGGTGCCATCTGCGCAGCCAACATGTTAGGCAATCGAGCTCGGTGGTAGATGCTACAAGAGTCACATACCGTAACCGTTCATGGTGGAGACCAAGTAGCCTGCGCCCATGATGAAGTACAGCTTTATCATGTTGCGAGACCATGGGTTGGGCTTCTCCTCGGACACGGCTGCCGCAAGCGCGAGCGAGGCCGTGTTGACTTGGTGGGGATTCTCATGGTGTTCCGCCTTCTCGTCTACATGTGCAGACTTCTCATCGCTTCCGCGATTCTGCGCGGGTGCAGTTTCGGTTTCCGCCATGTTTGTTGTTCAAGGGAGATGGTTAAGCAAGATAAGTGCGAGGGAGAGCGGCCAATGTTTGCCTACAGCCAGCATTCCATTCGGCACCAAGACACGATGGAACGCGGTCATCTATATATACCGCAGTACGTATTCCGCTTCTGTGAAGTAAGCAGGCCGCGGAGCCTCGGCCGAGGACCAACCCCCCTTCGTGTCTGGTTTCCAACGCTGCAAGGCCCATCACGAGGGGGTTCGTCTCTGGTTTACGCGCTCGGAAAGACCCAATGGCGATCCGGGGGCGCTATAATGCGGGGAGGACGACGGCAGCAGTTCCCCATATTTTTGGAGTCTGGGGTAATAATCTGGGACCACGCGGGGTAGGAAATAACCATGATCAATTCATCTGTTCATAATTACCGGCTTGATTCTGGCCAGTCAAACGTCTGCCGAGGAACAAGGCTATCCGCATCCACCTTACTAGGGCGGGGGCATTACTCGCGGAATCCTACCCCGAGTCCGGGAGAACTGGCAGCAGGGAGTCGATGGCCTCGGGGAGTGCCGGCGCTAGCGGGTCACGGGGAATAAAAAGGGCGCCATTCCCACATTCCGCAAGGTGAAACAATCTGGGGAGTCCCGGGTGAGGCGCCGACCGCAAGCCAATCAACATCACTAGGATACTTGGCCGAGTGCTAGAAACCAAGCCATTGTCCTGGATATACCACGGGAATGATGGAAAATGAGCCAGCAAGCTCCTCAACCCACTAGAAGGAGGTTAGCCGCCGCCGTACTGCAAGTTCACGGGCGATAGCGAGGATAATGGCGCGTGGGTTTCATTCTAGATGGGTCATTATTCGCTTACAGATGGACTTGATTCGAGAAGCGTCATGTCAATATTGCAATTACATTTCGAGCATGATGACGATCGGATCGTCTTACAAATTGTACAGGATTCGTGCCGACTGCCTCCACTTGAGTGCACTCGCTTGGTCTACAGAAGGCAACTGGATCTCACAAACCAATATCATCAGACTGGAGTACTTTGGGGGAGCCGCAATTTGAAGAGTCCAGCTTGGGAATGCTAATCTTGAGGCATACTGGGGCAATGCCTGGACCCAAAGGAAGCCCACGTGGGCCCATTTCCCCAGAGATTGCGCTGTTTAGTACGGGTTACACTCGTTTGATAACTCGGCGCCTGACACTGATTCGTCGTGGTTCGATCTTGGGCCAACGCACCTCCAGTTTGATATAGCCACATCATGGATGCAGTGATTCGAATTGGTTAGATCGCCCCGAGTATTGCCTGTGATTAGCCACTGTTATGCCGCTCAACTTGTCTGAAGCGAACTGCATCCCGCTCTGACGCTTGTCGTGAGTTGCGCGGGTAGCACATGGGCAGCCACCACAACCCAAAGCGGGGGAGTCCTGATGGTTTGATTGGCGTCGGACAAAAGTACAAGTTTTTCGGATCCTGGCCCCATTTTTCTTCCTTTTCCCCATGCACGGAAGCTGAGGTGTTCATGCTGGTCCACAGGGCGTTATTCAGGCGCTTATGTAGTGGATAACGAGCTACTGGAAAACAGGAAAAGCTCCGTCGGTGCTGTTGTCAGGGAAGCTGCAAGCGATGGCGTATCTACTTTGCTTGATTTATCAATTGGGAACATGTAACCGAGCGACGTTGCGTTGGATGCGAGCTCTTTTAGGCCGATGGCATCGTTGGTCTCTGGCCCGTCGGATTTAGACCCTGTTCGCTTACTATTTTCCGCCATTGGCATCAGACTAACCTGGGAATCTTTGGGCTGCGTAGTGTGGGACCGAATTGCATCCCAAGTACGCCCTGCGCCCTGCATGGGTGTCCGCGTTCTTAGTTACTGTAAAACGTCAGAGTCTGGACCGACGACTCTTCGCATTCCACTACATCTAGTTTGTGAGATTGTGACAAGATGACATGTGCTTGTGGTTTAAGCTAACATCACATTCTGCAACACTGCGTTGTAAAGCTCCAGTCAACCAACAGGCTTTAACGCTGGGATGATGGCAGCCGCATCAGGTGATTGCAGGGGTTTGACGTGCCAATGCGGGGGCTTATCTCGTGTTGCTTCACCAGCTTGAAACACGTGAGTTGAAGATGAAAATGTCCATCTTTGCCCTGCCTAGATCCTTGTCTTGTCCGGAAAAGCATGAACTTTTGCTCCATCGATACAAATCCTTTCGTCTGTCTTCTTTGGAGTTGTCACCCCAAGCTTTCAGCTCCACATACGCTGTCGAGGTCGCGTTCCCGCGTGAGAGGTGGGACTCGAGGCTCTCTAATCCGACTGCAACCAACATTATTGCCGTGTCTAACCCGAAAAACCTTGATTCAAACTCGGATGCACAAAGCTTGGATCTCATTCTAGGGAATGAATGGCTGGCCTCGTTGACACTTGTCGGCCCACTTGGCTGGGAGGCGGCGGGAAAAATGCTCGCCAACATGCACGTCAATCCCAACACGTGTGCGGATAAGGAAGTCAGGTGGTACTTTAGCTTGAGCGCCATGTACGTTTTTCCAAGTGCTAGAGGCAAAGGTATTGGTGGCAAGCTCGTTGAGTTTGCCAAAAGTCTTGTTCGCGAGCGGGCATCTGGTGACAAGGCCAGAGTGTTATTGGTTGTGGATTACGATAATGACGCAGCTAGGCGGACGTATGAGAAGTGCGGTTTCATCGTGGTAGAGCGCCATTGGTTTGATGATTCTCGAAAAGGAGCATCCGGACGGACTGAAGCGGCAACTATGCAACTTGATCTTGAGCGAGCGGACGATGAACACCTTCGGGGCAATTAACCGCTACATGTGTATGAACTAGGGTGAGGTTAGATATTTGAACCCATCTTTACAACCAAGCAACCCCAAGCCTCGTAGGTATTGAGTTGTGCGGGCGAGGACCCATCACTTCTTCAGCTACTTCACGATGGCACGGTTTAGTGATAAATTCATGCTTATTATTATCATACTACTTCATCAGCAAGTATGCAGCTTCCTATTAGTGTACTGAATTCTAGCATTCCACCGCTCGCATTTCATTACTGTATGTAAATGACGACTTGCCATTCAAATTCATCATACTCCGCCGCTCGTTGCGATACTTCTCCACCAAAGCCATGGCCTCTTGCGTTTGATGCTGCCTTTCCCAGCAAAATGACAGATACTCTATACTAACGCGCACATCTGGGTGACTTGGCCCCAGTTGTATTCGACGCGTCTTCAAGACCCTCAAAAACAGCCTCTCTGCCTCTTTGAGGCGATCCTGACTCAAAAAGGCCGATGCCAGGTTGTCCATGACGGTCAACGTGGCAGGGTGCTCTGCCCCTAATTTTATCAGGCACGTCTCCATTGCCTGCGAAAAGAACTCCTCGGCTTCGGTCCACAAGCCCTGCTTGGAATTGATCAATCCAAGATTGGTCATATTCGTCATGGTCACGGGATGGTACGGTCCCAGCGTCTTGTTGCAGCCTTCCCTCGCCTGCAGCGCCAGCTTCTTGGCCTTGATCAGTCGACCTTGAATGGATGTCGTCAGAGCCAGATTGTCCATGCTGGACAGAGTAGTGGGATGGTGCGGACCAAGTGTTGCCTTGTACACGCCAAGAACTTGCATTTCAAGTTCTCCGGCTTCCTTTAGCTCTCCCTTGTTCTTCAAGGTTGATGCGAGTGATGCCATGGCTTGGATGGTAAGGAGGTGCGTGATGCCCAGCTTTGATTTGCACACGTCAATCACCTGTCGCTCCAGTGTCTCTGCTTTATCAGGCTGCCCTTGGGCTCGGAATGTCGTTGCCAAATTGATGACATTTGACAGCGTCGAGGGATGGTCGATGCCAAGTCTCGTTCTGGAACTGCTCGTCGCTCGCATTTCTAAATCCTCAGCCTCTTTCCATCGGCCTTGCAGCGCATAAATCTTTGCAAGAGCCTTAATTGCGAGCTCGGTAAGCAAATGGTTGGGACCGCAGGTGAGAAGTAAGTCATCTTTTTCTTGTTTGAGCTGCGCCTCGGCGTGATGTATCTGCGTTTGTTCGAGGTACACGTGCGTAGAGTCTGACCAAGGCAACAAGCCGCCCATAGTCAACTCCCACGAGGTTGTGGAATCGAACCGACTTTGGTGTTCATGCAGTTCTTTGATCATGCCCTGGAAAGTTTCCATGTTCCGTTTGCTTTGGCCAATGATAGTCTCAACCATGGTCTCATCCCGTCTTACTCCAAAGCCGATGTAATAACACAAGGCTAGCTGGAGATTTAGAGAAGAAGACTTGGAATGCGTTTCCAGAAGGGACTGTGCAATATAAGATCGAACCCGATAATCCGCGCGATAGAAGTCGTAAATCGATGTCTGGATCTGATGTGGATCAGTTTGTGTTGGACTGGAAAGTTTCAGCACTCTTACCTTGAACTCGTCGCACTGTACTGTTTTGGGGGGTCCTTTTATGAAGGAACGCCGCTTGTTTTGTCTTTGATCTGCTAGCCTGGCCAAAAGTAGTGGGAATGTGGCTTTACCTTTCTGGTGCCAAGTGCATTAATAAAGAATTGATGGCGCTGTTCTGCCGTCTACCTGGGTCTTGCTGTAGGCTTGAATCAAAGAAGTCTTTTAATGTGGATTTTTCATTTCTTCTGAGGCTCCTTTCCGACTCTAACATTTGTTGTGCTTCTCGCAAAATCTCTGTTTTCTTCTGTAGTAATTGATCTTCATGCTGTGCTGCGTCTTGGGGCGACTGAGCCTTTCTTCGAAACACCGGTTCAAACAGGATCCAGACACAAAGCATGCCAAAGCAAAAGGTATCAGCTTTTACTGACTGTGAAAAATTCCATTCAGTGGCCAGGCCATCATTCTCCGGTGAGTGCCAAGGCTCGGACCTCTCCAGCACTGGCCGCTGTTCGTCGTCTGTAAATCGGCTGGAATATTTAAACTCTCGAACCTTTGCGCGGTATCTACCAGGAAAAGGAGAGAAAATGAAGATGTTTTCTGGCTTGAGGTCTCCATGCACGATTTCTAACGCTTTGTTAGTATCGCAACATATCGTAGGTACGATGACGACTCACGACTGCGGTGCATATCCAAAATGGCCATTCCTATATCCAAGCAAATCTCCAGTCTTTCTCTGAATGACAAGTTACGTCCTTCACCCTCAAAAAAGCTGTATAGATTTCCAAAGGGGGACTTTTCGAAGACCAAGGTCGGCTGTGGCTTGTCTTCGCTCGGGGAAATATCCCAACCGATGCCTCGCAACTGAACAAGATTGACATTCTCGCGCACAAATGGCTCGCTCAAAGTGCTGATTTCATTGATCAGAGCGCGCAACATTTGTTGCTCCGACTTTGGGTGTGTGCTGGGGCTATTTAAAGCCAGGGCTGCATTCAGCGTTGCGGAAGTTCTTCGACTCCGAGAGCCCACTTCTGTTCCACCAACGGCATTTTCAGCATCCGACACAACAGGTAGAAATTGAATGCGCAGAGCTTGAGCCGACGCAAGCACATCCAAAATATTGCATCTGTCGGGCTCCTGGGTTTCCTCCATCTGCAGCTTGACACTCGATGAAGACCTCCATGAGAATATTTTCGAACGACGGGGTGACAAGGATGATGGCATGGCTTCCGGTCTGGGAGTTGGCCGAGAATGAAGCGACAGTTGGTGATGCCTCTTCCTAGCGACGAGTGTGGAGAACAAAGTCAAGAAAAATGGTAATTATTCATTAAAAAAGTAAAACTCATTGCAGGGTTCAAGGGAAGATCCATGTTAATCTACGCAAAGATAAATATGCCATTTCATTTTTCATGTTGGTTTTCTTGTTCGCCGTGTCAGTCGCCCGCGTCATGTTGGTTTTGTTCTTCATGTTGGCCGCGTCTTTGCATAAAAGTAAGCGCTCATGCATGCACGCACAGCCTCTTCCCTGTCATTGACGAGAAGCGCGTTGGCGGCGGCTGTGAGTAAAATGCCTCAAAAAGGGCCCCCAAAAGCGAAATGCAGGCCCTTTTCCTTGCGCCACAAGCGCAGTGTCACCAGTCATGTCTTGCGATTTCGCGTTGCCCGCCCCGCTGTCGCCCATTTATAGATTCGGTGTGTCTGCGGCTAATGGTCCAAAAAGCTGGCCTAATTATTTATCTCCGTGTCTTGTGCCCAGCCGTGCATCTACTTTGCCCAGCCATGGTTATGCTAACCCACCTTGGCATCGGCAGCATACTTATTGGTCAAAATACACGGTTACTGGGGCTGATCCGAGCTCTTTATTCCCTTATCATCCACCGAGTTGTGCATTTGTCATGAATCCATCTAGTTGAAATCTCCCGTCCATCCCACCTCCACCTGTTGGCTGCACCTTTCGTGGAATCGCCACTGGGCCTCAGCCAGGCCAAAATCCTGACCGTGGAGAAGTTGGCTGTACACCGACATTGCCAGGCAAGTCCACTGCCACTGTATGAAGGCAATGCTCTCTGCTATTTGCTGAATGAGACTCAAGGTTTCAAGCCAGTGTAGAAAATGTTCCTGTAGGAACAAGTTCACGTGGTGCTTTTCGTCATACCTGATCTGACCTTCTCGGAGGTGATACGCCCATTGGCAACAAGCATACTGCAGAACCTCCGGGGGTAGGCTCTTGTTGGTTGTTTGTTGTTGAAGATCCCTTCTCCGCATCCTTGGCGCATCTGCACCACCCAAGTTGTCTTTCAGACGGCCCTTTGAAGGCAGCCTGAGACACTCCGTAGCCAAGTCGACTTTTGTCTGTTTCTTTTCAAGACAGATTTGCTTCATGGCGCCTTTATTCTCTTCGACAGAAAGTTCGCGAAAGGGCAGGTGAAAATTCCTCATAAATGAAGTTGAATTCTGCGAAGGACTGATGACCGAACCGGGAGGCTCCAGCGCATCGTTCATGATGACCTGGTCGATTCCTGGAAGACGTTCTAGAGGCGAACTAGAAAACGGCTCCTTCAAACTTCGGATTGGATCAAAAATGGTTTGAAGACTTTCCGCTGGGCTAGTCTCGGTCATTTGAGATTCCATTGTCGGCAAAACCGGGCGTTTCAGAAGTGGGGTACAAGCCACATTAGGCCTCTCATCCTGCGTCTCCATGAGCTGCTTTAGAGCTTTGTGAAGTTGTAATTCCGGCTCAAGACAGGTACTGTTATCCGGAAAATGACAGATGGTTGCAGCAAAAGTAGATGACGAAATGGGCATCTTCACCAGTGTTTCTACACTGTGTATGTCGGGCCAATGTCGAGATATGTGCATGACTGCACCTTCTTCACCCTTGTTGCATTGGCCTTTAATGCCTCCCAGTTCGTGCCTTGGGTAGATGGAGATATCCTTCCCAACCACGTTTTGTGGTATGTCATAAAGGACCACCTTCCGATGAGACTTGTCGGCAATATCCGTGAACCCATTGTGGAGATGTAGTTCTGAACCAGTGGCAAGGAGGAACTGCAAATCAAGCGCTGCTTGTGTATTTGCCTTTGGTAAGAGGCTAATACCCCGCTTGTTGCATTCGTGAACAACATCAACAACAACAACCACGCTGGGACGATTGTTGAGATGGTTGTCTATCTCGATAGGAGGTTTTATAATGACCGTCCCAAACTGTCCATTCGTGAATTCTCCGGCAATATTGGGCTTATTCTGAATCATAGCCCAGATATTTTGAGCAAGGAAACGATGCTTTTGATAGAGCTGCTTGCAAATCGCTGTGAAGAAGTATTCAGCGGAACTGCGGTCACCTTCCCCAGTCTCAAAGGAGAAGCTAGCGCCGAACTCCCTAGTCGCACTAAATCTGTTTGCTATCGCACCAGAAATGGTAAATTGTCCGGCGCCGACAATTACCTGCAAACAAAGCAGATTTCGGCCGTCAGGGTCATGGGCCCAGGTCTGCATTGCATCCAGAAGGTCAATTTGGGTGTCGTTATCGTACTTTGGGTTGTTTTGCCGACCGAATACGTTGAAAGCATCATTGATAGTGTTCCGACGTGCAAGAGCTGTGCATTCGTTGAGTTCAACCAAAAGTGCCCTGGAAAATATCAGCATTGACCTGATGCGTTATGAAGTCGGCTTACTCTTCATTTTGAGGAGCCTGGTAAGATTGCCTCGGGCGCTGAACAAGTTCAACCATAGTGGCTTGATGTTCTTCGAGAGGAAGCTTGGCAGAGGCATGTAGCCACTGATACAAATCCCATTGAAAGTTCAACGCGGCAAACTTGGCCGTGCTGAGGGCGGTTTTGCTTCTCAGTTCGCTCTCTGAAATTGGAGCCTTGTGTCTGTTAGCCGAAGAAATGATAGCGGATAATACAGCAATGGAAATACTCACCATGACATCAGGTTGAGCAGCTGCCCATGGTAAAGCATCAAAGTTGCTTAAAAGAGTGACCTCGTTGTCGATAAATTCACCCCAATGGTCTTGTCTCTTCATCGACAGTGCCCACTCACCCTTTTCATGGTCAGCTTCCTCATCGGCCATTGCATTGCGCAAGGCCCGCTCAATTTCTTTGACAGAGTCTTGTACAAAATCAAACTCAGAGCTTGGGACCTTGACCATGTTGTCCACAAAGTCTAGGGCATTCTCAGGGGCCTCAGAGTCTTCAGCGAGCGTGTCCAGGTCATCCGAAGCCTTGTCCCACAATTCAACCTCGTCATGGGCTGCAAAGTTTGAGTTGGCTTCATCCTCACTGGGTGTCCAGTCAATAATCTCGCTGTTAGACGGGAGGCTAATTGCATCTAGACCCTCTTCCGGATGAGAAGCGTTTGAAAGTGCCTCGAGCGCTTTCAAGACTTCGGGAACCATGTCAATGGAGACCTATATAATTGAGACTTTTGTCAGTGGCAACAAGAAGGCGGAGAGACACAATCACCACTTACAGCATTTTCGCTGGTCTCCTTCTGGTTTCCAAGACCAAAAGAGCAGCATGTCTGTGCCCAACGCCTCAGCTTATTCCGACCTTGCTTGAAGCTCATCTTGACTAGATTGACTTGGTGCCGGTGGCAGGTGATGAGATTTGTTGCTCAATGTAAAAAGGTCTTCACCCAATGGGAGTACAGAAACGAAACGTGTGCAAGGACGTTGAGACCGTTCAGACAAAAGGGTGAGATTGGCGTCGACTTTTGTATCGTCAAACGAGCGTGAAATGCCGAGAGAAAACGGAGGCTGCCAGCAAAACGACAACGCGCGTGGGGCCTGAAAAACGCAGGCTTGAACGTAGCCCTGAATCACTTTGCAGTTATTCGCCTTGTCCAATCGAACCAGAACCATTGCGCGTCTCTATGCAGCTAAGTTTTTGACGAGGGAGTGGCTGCTCGCTAAAAGGTATGCGAACCCACCCCGGCCCGAGTTGAGCCGACCGCTTGTTTTGTCAGTGAAAATTTCAATGTTACTTGAAAACAAATTGCCTGACAATGAAATGAGAAATTCAAAGCGTTGTCATATTTCGGATTTTCTATACCATAGCTAGCCTCAAGTGATCCGTGTGTGGTGTCGGGTTTTGGTGGCCACCTCGTTGACCCAGTCGGCAGATCGGAATTCCATTCGTTTAAGCAAAGAAAAAATTGATTGGAATGACGGTGAGTCCGACAGGTGTCGACATCATGCAATATGCAGGAGCAAATGTACGCATTGGCATGAACACGGATACGAGAACCAGTTTGCGCACCGTCCGCCATGTACAATGTTTTCGGACGGCAGGGGCGCATGCGCCGCTCGGCTGCTACGTGTCTTCTGAAATCTCTGTTCAAAGAGATGCGTGCGACTTGTCATTTTTGGGCCTCATGCCGCAGCAGGTGGATATGCAAGATACGTTGATGTGGCAGTTCAAGCCGTTGCATCTCAGGCCAGCCCTAACGCATATGGCCTGTTTTGTCAATGTGAGGATAACCCATGGAATACTAAACTCGCCTTGGTATACAAAGCAGTAAATTGTGTGAATGGTGGCGGATGCCTGTAACTGTTATTTGTGGTTCTGTTTGCCATTCACGGTATTTCTTACGCAGTTGACGATGAGAGTCAATCGCACCAAGTCTATCTCTTAGATTCATAGATAAGCGGCGAGAGCCTTCAAAAAGCAATTATGATCTTGCGTCTGCCAGGGACCCGGCATTAGCCCCACGTTCCACTTTTGTGTGAGCCTGTCTGCTAAACAAACATTTCTTCAACCGACAACACGTCGCATGTACCTTTGAACTTTCTATTTAGGCTGGATCTTGAAATCAGCCCATGGCTTGGCTTAAACCCTGAAGACCAGTTTTCTGGTCCCCAAGTATGGAATTATTCGTGCAACGTCACGTTCTTTGACGCGGTCTTTGATGTGTCGAAACCCGGGTCGTCAGCGATCGGCTCCATCTCGAGAATGTTGAGGCTGAAATCCGCTGTCAGCAGCCTGAATCAACCCAAGCGAATCAAAATTCTGCGCTTAAGAGCATCAAAATTAATTGCCAGTGGACCGAAGCCACTGCGGGTCAGGAACAGGTTCACGATAGCTTCACTCGAGCTTAATGAGCGGAACAAAGGCCCTTCATCCGATTTGCTAGAGGACACGTAAAAATGGGCGCGGGTGCCGAAGCCGGAGATTTAGAGCCATGTGCCAAGCCCAGCCATAGAATTGCCGGTGGTCCACATGGCTAGTTCTGGTCAGTGCGATGCAGACACGATGAATAGGGGATAGATCAGCACAATTGTGAAGTGTTTTCAAAAAGGGTGCGCACAACCGTTGCAGAATCTGGAGATTCGCGGCTTTGTTTTGTTCAGAAAAAAAGATGACGCGACCGATGCCGTTTTGGTTGTTTTGCCAACACAGAATGGCTATGATTTATTAACTAGCATAAAATTGAATGCATCAGGATGGATAAATCTGAATACGCCGACCAGCACAATACACATATTCCCACACCCGTCCCTGTGGGGTTTTACCCTGAAGCAATGCCTAAAATCAACATAAAATATACGCTCAAAATTCATTCACCCCCAACCTGAATGAAAATAAAGATGTACTTCAGACCAAATTCTAGACTGACATTTCCCTACCCGAACTCTTTCTTCTTTCTCCTATACTCTGTTGAGATACTAATGTTGTTTCTCCCCCACCGCTGTCGTCATTCGCTGATCGATTTGTTTTATCCTCAGCCCTAAAGTAAGGGCCCAAACTTGGTAGGGCAGCAACTAAGATACCGAGGTTGCTATCGAGGTTACCGTACAACACTGTTCTCGTTTAGCTTACGAACAGAATTTACAAGCCATCATGGACCACAGTATGAACCATTTTACTGACCTGCAGTGGTGAGATGCACAGTGCTACCTTCGGATGACACCGTAATAATTGCGAAGCGGAATACACAGATTGCTATGTCGAGCACACCTAGGAGAATGATGCAATAAATGCAAACCTTGAGTCTTTTCTGTAATTTCATCTCGGATACAATGGCCAAGGGAAGAGTGAGGACTAGGAAGTTAATGTCTAGAAATGTGAGATGGATTGGCAGGGTCGGATATACCTAAAATATCACCAAATAAATGTAAGGCCCATGAAATCTCGTATGAGTGTCTCAAGGGAGCTATTGGGCAATACGGTTTGGTCATTACCCTATCAAAGCACTGTTAGTCGATGATGGCTGATATCTGACATGGACGTGGAGATGCAGACCAATTTCTATCAATCGGGCGACAAGTGAGAAACGGCATTAGGATAGTGGCGATGTAAGAGCAAACGAGATAGCCAATGGAGATCCAAAGAAAAATCCTTCGCTTGACCATAAATTTTGGTATGCTCTGTCGATAGATCTCCAATAGGGTACCTTTCACCAGACTAAAGGTGGTGACGTATGGGAAATACGAAATCCAAAAGAGCTACAAGTGGATATTTTAGTTAGCATGGCAGATTGATTCCGTTGCCCATTGTGAATGAGACTTGCTTTGTGAGCTAACTCTACTTTATCCAGAGGCCCTCTATATTCTTGTAGGCTGATGGTGATGTAGGGCTCTAGGAGGCCTAAGCGGTAGAATTTGATGTCGAATGCGGCCTTTGTAATTGCCGTCATCAAGGCGCTGCACATAAGAATATCGTTGAGGAATAGTCTCTGCTTCTGTATTCTGAGGCGTAGATTGAACCGAGCTGCGATGACGACAATTACCAGCGCCAAGACGGTCCATTCTGATGCCTAGCACTCCATGTGTGAGCAGGTGAGCTTTGCCGTCGTGAGTATACGTACAATGACCGCCATCGGACCAGGGGCAGGAATCGCCATGTCAGGCGGTATCTTCAAAGAGCAGATCCAGGTTAGAATTTGACAGCGGACGAGTAGTTGGTGAGTGCAACCATTCTGATTGGAGGTCAGAGTGGAAGCGTGTTCTCCCAGTCTTTGGGTTGATTGCAGAAACGAGGGGAAAGAACGAAAGCGGAATTGTAGAGGTATCCCACATGTTATGTCGAAAGTGATTTTAGCTTTGGACAGATGATTCAGTTCAAGCTAATTGATGCTGCTGGCTGAGACCGGCCTCAACTTTAATGTCTAGAACCGGAAAGCTGAGCGTGACGTCTTGCCTGAATCCGGCTAGAAAGACATTGCGCTAAGCACCGTCGAAGTGAACGAGTAGATTGCGCAGAGAAATACGCTTTCAGCATCAACGCTACGGATTGCATTCTAGTGCGTTTGATGGCTAACCACCCTGGCCTTGCTATTATCCATGAGGAGGAGTGCGGTCTACGTTGAATGGCTTGGCTGGTGGGAAGGCCTAGACCTCCGTGTCGCGTTAATCCCCGTGGAGTTCGAAATCAATGCATCTTTTACTCACACTACTTTTTCCTTCCTTTTAATTAAGACCTCCTTTCCCCAAATCACTCCCAGCCTTCTTCATTTTACTCTCCATAAAACCCCCTCATTGTCCACCTAGCATTGTCTCTGAGAGTGGGAGCCCTTTTAACCACAGTAGCAAGGTAGCTTTTTCGTCAGTTGTAAAATGGGACTTGGGGGAAAATGCGCAACCTGCTCTTGTGCTCTGCCCAATCGCGAGACCTGGGTGAGCTAGGTGAGCTCCATCCAGCCTGGTGGGTGAGCCAGCCATTCATGCAGGAGGTGGAATCACATCTGACGTAAACTATTCCTAATTTATTAAAACGTGTCACGCGTTATGCGTTGGCGCCTGTCTCATCATTTACGCGTTGTTAGGGGCAGTATTTATAGGAGAGTGTAACGGCCTACCTCACCGCTATACCAGGGGGGGGGGAGATTGGTCAATGAACACATTGGTAGCGTTCATTGGAGCAGGTAACAGCTATTATCAACTGAGGGCTCGTGCGCCTGGCAACTCTGGCTCAGGTCATAACAGAGAGTACTAAGGGTAAAAGTATAATTGTAGTATATTTGTAGTAAGGTAGTTATAATTGTATAATAGTTTTAATTTTTATTTTAATTAAATTCTTTTTTTTTAGTTTACTCGGTAATGATCAGAGTAGCAGGGTTGGCTTCGTCAATAGTGGTGTACGTGATGGTGGTCGTAATCCAGGTGATGATGGTACTTGTAACGAAAACAGTCCGGGTTTCACCATTGACGACGGTTGTGACGGTCTGTGTACTAGTTCCACCGAGTTCAGCGCTATTTGTTGTGGTTGCTGCATTTGAGTCGTCTGCTTTGATATAGAGAGTCAGTAGAACATTGCTTGGGGCATTTCGCTTGTCATGCAAGAAACGTCGGCGCGTCTTCTGGCCATTTGTCGGTTGGATAAGTCCACCACAAGACAAGGTTGGATCCCCCGGGCAGGGGATATTGCACTGGCCGGTTGCTACGAATGCCGTATTGTCAAGCGTTTCTCCCGCATAACAAGTACTAGGGATATTCATATTAGCCATATGCGACAAAGATGATAACCAGGAAACATCATTGACAACTCCGGCATACTTCGATCCTTCGGCTAGCGAAAGGCATAGGGATGGCACCATATCTGTACTTTGTCCAACCTCTCTAAAGCCAGGATATCCTAACTCAGAACCAAGATTTCTACCAAAGCCATAGGTAGAAATTTGTGGAAGGTTGTTTGGGACTATTGATTGCATAGTAGAAACGGAAGGCCCCGTCTCTGTCTGAGCGATCTGTGAAAAACATTAGTTTTATCGTCCTGCATATCCTTCTATTCTTCAAGGCCTTACTGTCTGAGTGTTGGAGAATGAAAGCGTGAGACTAATATTCCTCGCTGTTGTAGTATCGGCAATAGCACTAGTCCTTGTACTGGATTGAGTGGCGCTTAAAGTATTACTAGAAACAATGTCAGCCGTGTTTGTTGTGCCAGTTACACTGATTGTGAATCCTGCATTTCAGCGAATAATGGAACTTGACAACCATGGGTTCTCTGCTAAAGGCACTTTGATATATGAGATCAATATTTTGAGTTTCTATTGCTGTTGGAATAGGTTAATATAGTTTTTTATAAAATAGTTAAACTTTTTAATTTCTTAGTATAATTACCTTTATATTAAACTATTAATTTTAATTTTATATATAATAAAAATTAATTTTCTAGGCTATTTTAGCTTAAATTAAGAACTAATAAATATTAAAATAATAATAAAATTTAATTATATTATTTTCTAAAAGGATAATATCTTTTAAAGCTAAATA
>NAJI01000687.1:0-37423 GCA_002179835.1 Calonectria leucothoes
ATGATTAGTAACCTTGAGGTCCAAAGAGTGGCCCAAGTCAACACAATAAGCTCTACACAGTAAACCTAACAGCTAGGCAACAATACCCTTGTAGCCTTTTAAACGTAGTATCTCCAATATCCTCATACAATCCAACGGAGATATACCTTTATGGACACCTTGAGCCAATATAAAATATTCCCATGCTAATACGCCTCCATCGTATCGTGAATTTATGTAAATTAGCATATGAAAACAAACACTTACAAATTCTACCGTCGGTATCACCTTATACGCTGTTCGTGAGAGTAGAATTGGTGAATTTAAGCAGTGAGAAGTTGGCATCGGAGCGCTTGTAGAAAATAGATTTGATCATTTCATCCTCAAGTCTCCCATGCGAGAAGCTAGTTCTAGTCCTAAGCGATATTTCGATCATGGCAAAGTCGACAGGTCTAAAGCTCGTGTTCCACCCAAATGCTAATTGCATTTCTCCCTAATTTTAGACATACCATCAGCCTCACTCTCCACATACTCAATCTTTTCATCCCCGGTCTTGATGTCCCAGTACTGCCGTGAGATTGATATAGGACGCTTCCTAGCAAACTGCACACTTGCAAATACGGATGGTGACTCTCGAAAAATAAGATCGATCTCTTCTAGACTGAGACCGGTCGTTTCGGGATAGAATATATAGATTACTGGGGCAATGGTGCAGCCTATAGCAGCAAAGATGATGTAGTATATGTAGCCAAGAGATTGCAGGGCGGTTGGAGTCACCATGACGAAGATGAAGTTCCTAAACACAATATGTTTTCAGCTAAAGTCCCATGCCGAACAAGCCAACAAGAAACCGTTCATTGCAAGGGCCGAACGTGAAAGGACATACCATAGCCAATGGTTGGCGGTAGAGATTGATGACATGGCCATGCGTAGATGGAGAGGAGCCACCTCAACGCAGTATAGGAAATTGGCGCCAAGAAACCCGATCGGGACAAAAAAGTTGAACAAAAGATAAAAAAGGCCGCAGTTATTTGTGCAGCTGTGTTTGATGCTGGGTAATGGGTAGCAACAGCCATTGCCAACATGCATCCGGCCATTCCAGCACCGCTAACCATAAAGCATATGCGTCGGCCAAATCGATCGATGGTGAAGAAGGCAACAAAGCAAGACAGAAACTTGAATGTCAGGACCGCTCCAGATAGAATCCTTGCAAGTTGGGGTGTCATCCGCAGGTTATCTTGGAAAAGAAGTGTGGCGTGAACGCTGATGAGGTTGCTTCCGCTAGGTGAGATATCAGTAACGAGACGATTCCACAAAAAATACGCAGTCTACTTACGATGCTTGGGGGTAGAACTGCAACAGCAGACAAAGCAAGAACCGATAAAAAAGCTTGTTCTCCCCCATCTTGAACATGTCTGACATGTTTGTGCCATTGCACGCGATGTCCTCGAGTGATATTTCGAGGCTTGAGATTTCAGCTCGAAACTTAGCAGAATCCTCTGGAAGCCCTCTGAGTAGGGAAAGTACTGCTCTTGCCTCTGTCGTACGTTTTTTCAGAAGCAGCCATCGAGGGGATTCCGGGAAAGAATAGACCGAAATGATCAGGATAAGTGAGAATAGAGTGGCAATGGCAATTGGAGCTCGCCAAGCCACAGGCCCAGCAGAGAATTGATAAAAGGCCAAATTGAGCCAAGCCTCGATCACATAGCCAAGGGCAAGGAAAATGCCAGCCAGGACGACCTGTTTGCCTCTATCCTTCGGGCACGATGTCTCCGACAGCCACACAGGCACAATGGAACTGAGCATTCCGGCACCCAAACCTACCATGACTCTGCCAACTATCAACTGAGGAAGATCAAATGCCAATGCCTCCAATATGACGCCCATCAAGTTACAAACGCTTGCGGCAAAGACACAATGTCTTCGCCCAAACCTGTCGTCAGCCCATGAGCACGAGAGGGCACCTATAACAGTACCAATAACGAAAGTGGCCACCACAAAACCCTGCAAGGTTGACTTCTGGCCTTGGTCGTGGCCAACGCCTTCAACAGTGTCAATCTCGGGGAATGTCTGCACCCAGTCAGGGAGCTTAATGAGGCCACCAAGTCCAGCTTGATTGTAACCAAAGAGGGTAAAGGACGGGGCGACGATCAGTGCAATGTGAAGGCGACCAAGGCTAGTTCCACACAGTTCGAACGGGGTGTTTGTGGTTGGTTGCATGACAATATACTTCAATTGATCAAAACTCTTTTGAAAAATGCATTACAGGAAATTTGTTCTAGGGCCTGCACATTTACGAAAAATGTTGGACCGTGAGGATCCTTTGTTGAAGGAGGGGAGGGGGGTAATGAAAGGATTCGCACGGAGAGAAGCAACCAACTACGTCTAGTGATGAACAAAAAGCATATCAAGTGGATCGTTCTGGGGCTCGCTAGTGAAGTCAAACATCGGATACGAACAGAATGAAATAGGGGCGGGAATAATCGGCAACTAAGCTTGTACATTACAAGTTAATCTGTAGGGTGCGATTCCAGTGACTCTTGTCCTGAACAACATCCCATTACATGAGAACGTATTGCACTGCGTTAACATATTGAGGAGCCTTGGAAAATCCACTCCCGCCCGTGGATAGGAAGGGTTAAATCGGGTGTGAGCTTCACCAGATTCAAGATGCACCAGTCCAAGAAACCACTACTCTATTTATACACCACCAGAATAAGCTGAGATGGACAAAGCCGCAGAACTACTCAAAACCGCCTGGCATAATAGTCTATATGCTCGATCTTGTAGCACCGTAATCAATTGGGTACATAGACATCTCAGAAGTATACCTCGGCCAAAGTCAATTTGGAGCCCCTGATTAGTTAGACTTTAGCGGGGAAATAATTGACAGTAGCCCGTCCAAAAACAAATAAAAAGGGAACCAAAAGACTTGCGGTGCTCCATTAGAGAAGTGACAACAAGGCAATATTTCAGGCAAATTTTGTACGCGCTTCGGTATAAATACCGGCGTGAGGCCGTTGGCCTTTGGTCGGCGCATAAGAAGCCGACGTTGTACACATACATTCCGAAGTAGAGCGTTGGTTCGGCATCTGCCGCAATATTGCCCTCAACTTGATTCCGCACCCTATGCTGCAAACCGTCCAGATCCGAACCAACTACGGTGACAGATCGTGTACCACGCATGAAACCACCGTAATGAGACACTCGATGCCATGAAAGACCAACCATGTAGTAGCATTTGTGGCCATGGAAGCCTAACAAGGTGTCAGCATATAAGACTACCAAATTTCTCAAAAATAGCATTTTCTACAGAATTTCACCATTGATACTTATTCAATTAAATACGATTTCGCTCAGATACATGTGGCGCCACATCCTCTGCGCAACAGCGCTGGGAACTGCGCTGGGTGCCAAGGCCTGGCCAATGTCTTTCAAGAGGGATGTCCACGGTTCCAATGCATCCTACATGATCGGGCCTTCCGTGGTTGAAGTTCCGGCACGTCTATTAAACGTCTTTCCTGCAAAGAACTTCAATCGAAATGTTTCTACCCCGTGGTGGGAAACAGAGTTACTGGATGGAACGTCATCTGAGGAGTTCAGGACACTGGCAGAGGTTCTCAAAGAAGCATCTTTCATTGTATTGGACCATGACATGTACGTGGTATGCAAAGCTTCCGAACCCTTTTACTCTCCAAATTGACATCAATTAACTTTTACGGATTGTAATAGCTTCTCGCGATCCACAACTACACTATTCCGAAGAAGATTGAGAATATTTTCGAGTTCCCGCCAGGTCCATCGTTTGCCCGGCGTCTAGTGCACGATGGGACGGTTTTTGCTCCAGAATGCAACTGCATCTTCTTTGCGGAGCTGCATCCACCTAAACAAGGCTTCTCAGCGGATGCTATGCCTTGGGTGTGGCGCATCGATCTCAACCAAACACCTCCAGTAACTGAAAAGGTGGAGCCGTCACCACAGCTCGCGGTAGCGAACGGGGCGTACTATCATGAAGGCGCTGTGTATTGGATACAAGAGGAAACTATACGGTGCCCGGGGGAATTATACGAATGGATCCCGTGACGCTGAAAACTGAACCAGTACTCAATAATTTCTTCGGCCATCGCTTCAACAGCCCCAACGACATTGTGATTACCTGCGACAGCATCGCCTTCTTCACCGATGGTTACTACGGCTTTGACAATTTCAATGACACCCTGAAACCCGAACTGGTCAATGGTGTCTGGAGATGGGATCTCAAAACGGGCAATCTGCGAATGGTATCCGGGGCGGGGGGCGGTCCCTTTACCAACCCCAACGGCGTTGCGTTGAACCTGCAAGAGGACAAGCTTTACGTAACTAACCGCGGCAACACATCTGACAATCCGGCAGGTGGGCGGACCATTTATGAGTTTGACCTGCAGGAGCCTGGTCTCCCGGTCCAGGGTGGTAATGCGTTTGCTTATGTCGACTCGGGCTTTCCAGACGGCATCAAGGTAGACCGTGATGGAAGGGTGTATGGTGGCGTGACTGGAGGGGTAGTCGTCTATGGCCCGTCTGGAAAGCAACTAGGCATCATCAAGGTGGCTGATGGAGACGTCGCAGTCAACATGCAGTGGGTGGATGATTGGCTGTACATTGTCGGAAGAGACCATATTTACCGTGTTCAGCTCAACTCTCGGGGTGTAAACACGTACTAAGTCAATCTAAGCAAGACGTCATCAAATCTGATCATGAATTGCACTTCGCTTTCCTAATGATGTGCGCATGAGGCCGAATTCCCAATTATCATGTTGGTGTCCAGGTTGCCAGGTTGCGCGAAGAATGAAAGGCAAGATTCCGGTCAAGTTGCCGAAAATGCCGAAGGTGTCAATCTCGGCGTTGGGCTTTTGTGGGTCTACTTGTCATTAATAGAGCAACACGTATGTAAACGAGAATTTGAGGCCTCAGCGTTGTTTGGATCTTGCTAGCAAGCAAAGTATTCTCATACATCTCAACATGAAGAATTCTGCAATCCAAAATTTTAAACAGCGGCCCGCTTTCAATGAATTGCCACTGCACAGCAGCGACCCTCCTGCATCAGCATGGGGGCTGTGGGGAGATGACGATGAGCTGGGTTCACTGAATCTCCTGACGGCTGAAGTAGTCAAGAGGGCCAAGGATGAGGTCGTGACTGGCGAAACTGTGGCCCTGAGGTTTGTATAGCAGCCGTCTTCTCAGCCAGGCAAGCATCGATTTCACACGCTAACTGAACGCATCGCCCAGCTTGCCTCTGGATGCATTTGTCCGGCCAATGAATCCGCTTCGGAAGCCGTGCTCGCATCAAATTGTCCCAAAAGGGCATGCAAATGATGATTTGGTAGGTCGTCGCACTCGGTCAAAAATACAAGTGTTGACAGCACAACCCAGCTTGACATCAATACGCAAAGCTCGAGCCACTGGGATGGCCTCCGTCACTACCCATACCAAGCTACGCTGCAGTATTACAATGGCGTGACACAAAGGGACATTTCGGGACCAGAGGCAACTCAAAAGCTTGGAATGCATAGTGAGTTTGGCCTCGCTTCGTGCTCCAGAAGTGCCATGCTAAAACCTGCGTCTCATCAGACATGGCGAATAAAACCATCACAGGGCGTGGTGTTCTGCTGGATTGGTTCGGCTGGGCAGAAAAGCAAGGCATTCACATCGACCCTTTCTCGACGGATGAACTTCCCCTGGGCCAGCTTTTGGACGTGGCAGAGGCGCAAAAAGTGACCTTCTTGCCGGGCGACATTCTTCTGGTCCGCACTGGGTGGCTCGCAGCATACCAAGCTCTCTCGACTGAGGCGCAAGCCGCGCTGCCAAGTCGCCCTGTGCGGTCCTCTTGCGGCGTTGAAGCCTCAGAGGAGGCATTCCGATGGCACTGGGAAAAGGCGTTTGCCGCTGTCGCCAGCGACACGGTCGCGTACGAGGCATGGCCCAGTCCGAGACGCTACGGTGTCAGCATGCACGAGGTCTTCCTCAACGGGTGGGGCATGCCAATCGGAGAAAGCTTCGATTTGGAGGCACTGGCGACTGCTTGCCGCAGCCAAGGCAAATGGTCCTTCATGTTGGTCAGCGCGCCTCTGAACGTGCCGGGCGGCGTGGCTTCGCCTCCAGCAGCAGTGGCAATCATGTAGCTTGGTAGAAATATATCCAGCCATGGCTCCAGTGCTACAATTTTGTGCAGACTTCAGCATGGCTAATTACAATCATGAGGCTGAAAAGATACGATACTCAATGCGATCCATTCATTCCTCGTGGGACTCGCGCCCATGACAGAGAAGCAGAAGCAACACGTCTTGTGGGGACATGTGGATCCCGGAAAGATGCCGAAGACTGTGCATTGGGTGGTGGCAACATTCCGATGCTTGAGACGGTAACTGAGCCGCCTCGGCCTAGTTCTAAAGGGAAAACCGCTAATTTCGTTGAAGAGACATTGCGTAATGTAGAGCAGCCAGTCTTGTGTTCGCCATGTCATTTGTGTAGCTGAAATAGCTCAACCACGGACTTGCATCCATCTCCAAACTTGGCCACAATCCAACTGGGGCGAGAAGAATAAGATTAGATGATAATAGCAGTGGCAATACGTTAGTCTGTGAATTGCTTTGGAATTGATGAAGAAAAAACATGCATCTTAATCGGCACAATCACCCACCACCATGATCCAAGCAAGATCACAGGTTTCAACGTGACCTCGCAATGCTGCTTGAGAGACATCTGTTATGTTTCTTGTTTCAATTCACCGCCTTACGCCGTCCAATTTGTGTGCAGTGATGCAGCACGGATGTGTGCCGCTTCATGTCGAGGTTGCAATCCGGGGGCGGGGAAGTGGGCGATTAGGTCAGCGCTCGAGTCTGGGGCCCCGCCTAAACAACGAGCAAACCGCACACGAACTTGCCGCTACTCAGCCAGCCATGGCCTAGTAATAATCGTTCGGCCTGGGAGTGATGCTTGTGGCGGGACCGCTGAGTCTTTCGTACGCCTTGTCCAGCGAGTGCAATGGCATCCCCAACCACCAATGATGCGACCAGTCCCTCAACAGAACCTCCCAGCCTGCGTACACGGGCTTCTGCCGCGGGGTCAGCCCGCCGAGTGCGTCGCTATGGCTTTGCATGCACGAGTTGTAAGTCGCGCAAGGTGAAATGTAGCGGCGAGCAGCCCATCTGCCACGGCTGCAGACGCTCCGGCGAAGAATGTACTTGGCCGTCTCAAGCCTTAACCGAGAGCCGTCTGCGCAGCGCCAACGCCCGTATCCGGGACCTCGAAGCATCCATTCGAGACTCGTCTACCACTCAGCCACTCGCAGATTACCCAGCCCCGTCCCCAGCACCTCGGCCAGCTTCAGGGGCCAGCCCAACCACTGCCACGGATGGAATCTCGCCATCCAGTAACGGGCTGTCAAATTCGGCATCGTCCCTCTGGTTCCAAGTCGGCGTTGGGGAAGACGGCGCAATCGTCTACAATGGCCCTACAAGCCGCTTTCATGCCGGTACTGTAAAGGAAGGCGACGCAATAGATGAGCACGAACCTCGGCCGTCCGAGTTGGACGCTTTGAAATCGCAGTACACGCTCATGAACTCAATATGGATGCCTCTCATCACGGGTCAACCTTTTATGAGGAAAACAGGCGTTGCCACAAACGTAGGCCTCGCCATGCTAGACATATACTGGACCTGGTTGCACCCGCTGCACAACTGCGTCTACAAGCCCGCCCTCATCATGGACTTGGCCCTCGGTGGCCCATACTGTTCTGACTTTTTGCTCATGTGCATATTCGCTTTAGTGGCAAGACATCTACCAGAGCAAGATTCAGGCGCTCACACCGGCAGCAGGGGCGACGAGTATATCGCCAAGGCAAAGGAGCTATTGCTTGTAGAAATGAGTGCCGTCAAGCCAGCCATACCCACCATACAGGGTCTCTTGATCCTAGGTGGGAGACAAGGTGCTTCCGGTAACAGCTCCGAAGGGTGGCTCTATACCGGCATGGCTCTTCGCATGATGACAGATATCGGCCTTCACTTAGATACCTCGAGGTTGGCCAAACTAGAGCGATGGACGCCAGCCGAGTTGGAAACTCGAAAGCGGCTTTACAACTCAGCCTTCATCTGGGACAAGACACTTAGCCTTGCTCTGGGCCGTCCCCCATCTCTCACGCGGAAGCCATACGGCACCCATGAGATTCTTGACAAGTTTGATGACGAGCCCCTGTGGCGCCCAGTTCATGCCACTGAAGTCTTTGAGTCGTTCATTCCCACTCCGGCATTCAACAGCTCCACCTTTTGCGCTTTTTGTAGCATCCACGAGATAACAACCGACATGATGCTGCTTTTTTCCAACACTCCAAATCATGGCCAATTTGGAACAAACATCGGTGATCTCGACGCGCGTTTTCAACAGTGGTACGATGAGCTTCCCGATACGCTCAAGATAACCGACCCCGCAAGCATGTCTCAAAGCCCACCACCTCACATCATCTCTCTGAAGTAATCCATCCAACATTTACCCCTTCATCTAAAATTCATTCTAAATGTAACAGTCTCCTGTATCATACACTACGAATTCTTCTCCGTCGACCTTACCTTATCTCGCCGGATCCACGCCAGCGACAACATCACATGACCCACTGCATCAATCACTCCAAACAAATATACGCCATCCACGATTTATTCACTCGAACATTCCCCCATCGCCTGATGACGTATCAAGTCAGCTATTGCATATTTATCGCTGCGAGTACAGAAGTCCAGGAACTGAAGAACGCAGCGACTGAATCAAGGAGGAGCGAGGCGGCGATGAGGTTGGCAGCTGCCGTCAGAGTGCTGCAGGATGAGGCATCACATACCCCGGGAATTGGCAGAACCCTCGACACAATTCGAAGGCTTTTGTGCTCTAGCCAAAGCCAAACAGTGAACCTAGCGGAAACGCTTGATGGACACGATGGTGGAAATGCTGACAGTCATCAACAATCCGACGCGATGCACGGCAACAATCATCAATCTGACACTGATGCGCAAGGGCAATCAATAACCCAGCCTGTCACAGATGAAATCACCCCAGGAACGCCTGAATTTTCTCATCTCGGTAACTTGGCGACCATGGATGATTACTCTCCCCTGTTCCTCTCGGCAAACGCGTACAGTGGGGCCGACATCGGGTCCGGGTGGACAAACACCGGCGCCGGCTTCCATCCCGATTCCATATCCTGGGCAGTGGCAGAAAATCTACAGAGATCCTCTGTTCCTGCGTCATTTATTGATCAATCTTGGATGGTGTCAAATGCCTTTAGTAGATCTACGAGCGGGAGACCTCAATGAGTCAGATGAGTAGGAGATGAACCAGTCGTAAGCACAAACTTGTGTGCTATGTCAGAACAACATGATATGATAGGGAGAATCCTACTATTACGGATTAGAAATTCAATCAACATTTCACCTCTCAACACATCGAACATTAAGGGATTTGACACAAATGTCGCACATCTCCGTCTTGACCAAGTTGCTAGAAATACCCCTGTAACTACCCTACAGACATGCATCGATCGAACTGGTGGATTTTCTCACCACAACCATGCCACGGAGTGAGAACCTAAACTGCAACAAGGTAGATGCCGAGGAAGCGCGCTTTCGGATGTGCTGACCACGAGTTATACACGGACAATACAAGTCTCATCCACCGGAATTCCACCGGCCTTCAGCCCACCGGACCGTCCACCGGGCCAATTCATGGCGGAAAAACCAGGCGCAAACTCAAGCTTATGTGCTAGTTTGCGGGGTTGACCAATCAAAACCGCCTCAAATACAGTTCCTACCCCAGATGTCCGCATGTTCGGCATGGATGCATCCGAACTCAAATGGGAGATAGTTTCCTAAAAGTTCGTATAAAAACGAACCATTGCATGCTAGGCTTTGGGCGAGTTTTGCTACAAATACGAGGATAGTCTTGATCAAAATAGGAATTCATCATCCAATTCAATTCCAATTCCACACTTTTGAACAATGAGATTCGCATCTTTGTTTGGTTGTGCCACTTTGGCTGTTGGTGCTGTTATCCCAACCGATAGCAGCATCAATGAACGTGCCAGTGGAACTGTTGAGAAACGCGCCTCTGGCACGGCAACAGTAAATTTGGCCGTTACCCAGGGTAGCCCTCAGCACTTGGGCGATGGATTCATCTATGGATTTCCTGATAATGCCGACGGATCTGCCAACACGGCCATTCCGAATGAACTCCGCGCTGGCTCTGGTTTCAACTATTGCCGCGCAGGAGGGGCTCAACTTCCTTCCCCTAGCCTCGGATATGCCAAAGGCCAGCTCCAGGTTGGAATCCCCGCGTAGGAGGATTGTTGGCTACGAAGGCAGCTAACGTGCGACAGGGTCGTCTGATGTCATTCTTGTCCAACTACCGGACATGCCGTGCTACGGGTGCTCGCTTTCAATTGCTCGTTCATGATTTGTGGGGTGCAGATGGTGTCCAAGGCACCAGCTTCCAGTACCCTGGTGATGGTGGCAATTGGGCCGCATTCGACGATTTCATGACGCAGGTGATTGCTTTTATCAAGAACAACAACATGCAAAGTGGATTGGACCTTGATCTGTGGAATGAGCCTGATTCTACCCTCTTCTGGAACGCAGACTACCAACAATATCTCAACACCTGGACACGCATGTATACACGGTTCAAGTAAGTTTGACCTTTTCAACGGGTTTGGATCAACTCTGACTGTAACGCAAGATCGGAACTATCGTCCTTGCCTATTACAGGCCCGTCCATTTCTGTACCTCCCGACACAGGTAACAGCTTCTGGACACGATGGCTGGACCATGTCAAGTCCACCAACACGGTGCCGGACATTTACACCTACCACATCCTGGGCCTCGACTTTACCGTGCGCGCAGCCCAGGACACGTTTAAATCCATGCTCAGCTCCAGGGGTCTGTCGTACAAGGATGTCATTGTAAACGAGTATGGCGCTGCTGCAGGAGGCGACCAGACCAACGCGGGCAGCGTCTGGTACCTGGCTAATTTTGAGAGGCAGAACATCAGAGGTCTGAGGGCGCACTGGGGCATGGGCCAGAGCAACCTCCACAACGGCATGGCCGGCCTGGTGAATTTCTCGGGATCCAACTATTTCCGCGCGGCGCAGTGGTGGGTGTACAATTACTATTCCCAGGTCATGACCGGGAGTCGCGTGGCAACAACCTCTTCGGGGGATGGTGTTTTTGAAGTCTACGCCACACGCGGAAGCACCAAGGATTCCGTCAAGCTCATCACCGGCTTGAGGCCTAACTTTGGTGTGAGGACTTATGATGTAACTATTAAAGGTTTGAGCGCTGTTGGTATCTCGGGTGGGACTGTCAAGGTGCGCACGAAGCGATTCAACCACGTGGAGTGGTATGAGGAGGGCCCTGCTCCGACTGATCTGGGAGTCGCCGAGCATGCAGTTTCCAACGACGAGGTAAGAGGGCCCTTTTGTCGATTGTGATTTTACTTTGCTAATTTATGCCAAGATTACGTTCTGGGTTACTCCAGATAACCAGTACACGGCCTACGCTTTCGAGTTTGTCAACTGAGGCACTCTTTTTTTTTCTTTGGCACAGGGATATATAAAGAATATTTGATCTTGTCCACAGAATCGAAATGATTCCAACCCGCAATTCCAATCTTTGACAATTTGATACATTCCGTTCCAAAAGGCCGATGGGGATATATTGAATTTGAAACAACTCATCGTCGGAACACCAGATCGTGATCCTTCTTTCTATCCTGCCCGGCTTGGAATGTGAAACCGGCATCTTCGCTCTCTCCTCTCTCCGTGAGCAATTTACTCTCCGTATGCTGTCCATCTATCTTCCCCTCACCTGCCTCCTCTACCTCATAAGGAACTAGACCAGATTGTCAGATAAGCGCTTTTAGGAGCTGGAAAAGGGAATCGTACGAGGATTGAGAAAGCGTTTCTCCTTTTCAGCCTGTTCAGCCTGTTCGAGTTGAACGGAAAGCGTCTCTTCAGCCTTGATAGTGGTCGGAGGAATTTGAGCAAGCAGAGACTTTGCATAGGCGGCTGCCGTCATTGCTGCGTATCCGCGCCAGGCCTCGTTGTCGTGGGAGTCGGCGTAATCGCAAATGCCTCGGATGACAATGCATGGAAAGTGATTCATGAGCCCTGCAGCTTCCATCTCAAAGCACAAGACCTTTTTCGGCCCCGCAATCATGTCGCGCTTGATGGCATCTTTCATGAGCTGGCTGCCCGAGGCAATGAGGCCGTAGTGAATAGCTGGGCTATCCAGGTCCTCTGCCCGATCTTTGCGAGGGACTAGTTTTGTCCCGTTTTCTTCGGGCCTTTTCTCGCAACAGTCTTGTCCTTCGCGGGAGTGCACGACGTCGCTCTTGAATAGCTGGTCTGGGCTTATGTACGGGTCAGGCCGCGTGTAATCCTTCCTGAGCCGCGGCCATTTTGCCACAACGTCTTTCACGGCTTGGTCAATTCCATTCCCTTGCATGTCGTGGCTGGCAGACAGCCCGGTCACTGCTGCGCGGACAAATCTCGGTGGTTTGTCCAAGTGGCCAGTTTGCTTGAATTCCTCGTTTTGAATCGATTCGCCAAAGTCGTATTGAAATACACCAGCTTCGCCGCTCTTAGGAGTACTTACAATGACATCGCCCAAGCGGATGTCTTGTTTTCGACTCGGTACACCACCGCCGAGACCGACCATCAGTCCAATCCTAACGTCTGGAAAGCTATGTAGCATGTCTCGCGCCACGCCGGCAGCAGACGCTGTGCCGTACTCCCCCTCGGGCAAAGATGCAATAACCACATGGTGCTTTCCCATTAAACCCAGCGTATAGTTGTTGTTGTCGTTTTTAGAGATTGCTTCTGGCCCTTGGAGCCTTTCGTCAAGGAATGCTTCCGCTGCGACACGTTCTTCCTTGACTGCACAAATCCAACCCACAGTAAAAAGGTTTGCAGAGGACATGGTGGATATGTGGGAGCAACCAGAGGTGGGAAGAAGCAGAAATAGTTGTAGAAGAGGGGCTGACAGGCGAGGAGGGTTTGGCAGAAATATGAAGAAGAAATGGAATTGGATTTGTTTTGAAGGACGAGCTCAATCTCTGCTTTATCCCTCCGCAGGGGAAGACGAAGAAACAATTCTTCACCCCCAGCCTGGTTCGGCTGAAATCCTTACTGCAGGCAGCAGGCGAGGCAATTTCAGGCAATACAACTCTGCACTTTCATAAGCTGCGAGTCGCGCGTGATTTGAGGCACACCGGCATTAGCGCTGACGATAGACTGTTGTCATTTCAAGTTTTGACGAGATCGCCTTTTACACTCGAAAACGCCGACATGATGCACACGAAGTTGGAAGTCTCTGGTGAGTTTTATCAAGCCCCTGGAAAATAATTTGGCAGACGGCGTCTCAGCCGACAAGCCGCCAAGACATCTTGACATTGGGGGTGAGGGTATCTAGCACCGGAATGTCTCAGCTCTGTACCGAGCTGATTCCTATACCGTGTCAAACTCCTGCGATGTATTCAATAATATGGAGGTAATGGCGATATACATCGGAATACATGATAATAAACTGATTTCATCCTCCCTAAATCGCAGGGCTACGCAGTGGTTTTGGGTGCAAACTCATGCACGGTGTCGTCATTTAGTAAGACGAGGCGTGACGGTGCAACCGTGCATAACATCCGACTGCACTTTGTTTTCAGCTGGCCACGTCACTGATGGTAATTTATTGTTCGCGGACCTCATGACAAAAGTCCGGTGTCGTGAATCCTGGAAATTAGGTTACGGTCGTATCATGGTCAAATGCGGCTTTGGTTATGAGGATGCTGGGAAGGGGCCACCCTATAGTTTCAGCATTACCGGTAACGAAAATCAGTGCAGTTGAGTACATTAAGAAAGGCTCCTGCATATTGTCGTAAAAGTGGGATTCAGAACTATGGTTGCAAACAAAAATCAGGAGTCGATTGCGGCGTTTCCAGATGTGCCTCATGAAGTGTTCACTTTGTGCGCCTTAATGTGCTGGCTTATTGCGACCTTCCAAGGTAATAATAAACGCTAATAGGAATCATTAAGACGCCACTGAGCGAAAGGCGAAGAAGGTGTTACCTCTTGTAATCTGTCCCGAGCAGCATTTACGTCATCTTCAGTTAAATCCATCGCTTGGCTTCTAATAAAGTCTTTGTTCACCACTAGCCATTCGTCTCGTGCCTCTGGCCAATCTGCATCGACAAGAGTACAGTGGCGGGGCGGAGGGTCGATAGAAAACTTCCTCTCGAATTTATCGCGGAATATGTGATTTGATTTGACGGGCTTCAACAAGAAACTCTTCACATATTTGAACGTGATCAAGTTCGAAAACAGGATGATCTTATGTAAAAGGAGAAGTTTCCTCGAGGGATTGCATGGTAGGTACTCCGTCAAGGATCTCAGCGTACGTCCTTTCAGCAACAACTGTTGATAAGATATTCACCAACGCGGTCCGAAATATGGCCTGATGATTCTCGTCGAGGGTGTTAGTATTTTGCATGGTCGCTCGTTCAAAACATTCCGACATTTTTAGTGAGTGTACAACGTGTTGGGAATGGAACATGTGACGACAACAAATGGTCCAGGAGATGAATGTTTCCGGCTTGGTTGCGCTGGCGCCTCTTTTTATCTAAGAACGGAAATGTGGCTAGGCTTATCAAACTAGGATGAAGTGGATCATGTCCCACCAATCACTTCGCTTTATTTCGGAACCGTGCTACTCACAGCCTTAGGACCTGTGCTCTGTTCTGTTCAAGGCAGTCATGCAACATCGCAAGCAGGGGGCATATAAACAAACACCTGGTTCTACCAAGGAGTCAAGTCCAAGGTCTAGAGGCAGAACAAAAAAAAAGCTAGCTTTCATATTCGACGATTTATCCTAGAACGGTGTGCAGTTTTCAGCATAACCTTGTTGATGCGCATGGTATTGGCAGGAACAATGGTCGTGGAGACTTCTACCCACTCTCAGTGCCATTCAAAGTACTATTCGAGGCCCCAGTCGTGTCACCGGGCCCATCTCCAGCCATGCTCGTCCCTACAAACACAACCAGCACGGCCGTATACGCTGCAGTTGCAGCTAGCACGTCTTTCCCTGTGCTATCCGTCGCACCGAATGCAAGAATCAGGCCGAACATAAATACCGAGGCGGATGTGGTGATGAGGCTGGCGTTGATGCCCTCGACTTTGGCCATGATGATTGTCGGCACTATGAGGGCAAAGCCACCGAAGAGTGCCATGACGAATCGAGAGGCAAAGGCATGCCTCTTAGCCATTTCTGCCTTGGTTACCCGTGGCTGCTCTTTGCCCACGACAATGACGCGGGGCTCATCGGGTTTAGTAGATGTTGTGGGGTCCTGCGACCGGGGAATAACGGCCGCGGTCAGCCGAATGCAAATCAAGCATGAGATGAAAGGAGTACAAAATCATCTACATACCTTGTGTATTCCCCACAGCTCCCACTGGAGAATCCCAATGGCCAGTTTGATCCAGTTGCTCACACGGCTGCCTTTGTCAGCCCCACTCCGGAGCACAGCAAAGTCGTCGTCGTGCTCAGAGTCCCAGCATTGCGTTGCATCTTTGGGGAAACGCGATTGAGACGCCATCCTTGACAGCTCTTCTCGTAGACGTTTCACCTGGTCTGCATTGGGCGATTCTAGGCTCCGTAGTTGAGCTACCTCAACTAATGTCGAGTCCACATGGCCATGTCAGTATCGAACATCAGGGCAAATACAAAAAGCAAAACTGGGGAGAAAGAAAGGCCTCTTGGGGTTGAACACTCACTATATTCCTTGACCATATCTTTCAGGCGCGTCCACAGCTGTCGTCTCTTCTCCTCCGTGCGCCTCTCAGCCTCGGCATGGGCGGCTATCATATTGCGACTGGCTAATGGATACGACGGCGTGTACCATGTGGAATCGTCGCTGACTGCGCTAAGGGTATGCACTGGACACAGCTCTTTAAATTGTTTAATCAGTTTGTGGATTTCGTCCTGCAGCATCAGGAGATTCCAAAGGTTAAATTCATCAAATCGTCGAAATACCATCCAATCCTCTTCTGCGACCATGCGCGCTGCAGCTTCAGAGAAATTCTTTGGGTCTGGTACAGTTTCCCGACCGGCGGGACGAGGTGTTTCTTGAGAATCAGACATGTTCATAGAATCACGGGGTTTAAAACTTAAAAAAGAAATAATGGTACAAACAACGCAACGCGGGGCCGATACTTTAGACCACCCAGCAGCTTAGAAATATGAGCGAGATAAAAGAATGTCACATTCCAATGCCTGGGATGAGTGATGGAATATAGTTATTCCCTCTTTTCCATCATTGGCTGACTTGAGTCACGTGTTTGACGAAATGCTTTGTGAAGTTCGCTGACGACATAATACATAAATAGCCTGATCTGACAATAGCAACCTCAATGCCCGAGAATTTTAAAACCCCTTTTTTGACCGGCGTGGTGCTATTCAAATGAATCTGATTTTCTTGAAATACGCCAAATTTCCGAAATCCCATCTTTATTCTGTTGTGAAATCCGTTGAAGCGAGAACTAATTGACTGTGACTTGAGCTGCTCACTGAGAACCATCCTTCGATATGGAGGTCGAGGCCGTGGCTGCTCATATGACTGCACTTCTTCTATTAGCAATAAAGAAAGGCGATTCTGAACGCAGAGAGATACTCCTATTACGGAGGCGGATCAATGATCTCCTTGACACTATCAACCGCCTCCGGGAAACGAATGTTGCTACGGTGAGTGGGTTTGACAACATTGCGATGGAGGCATTTCAGTTGGCCACAGATGTGGTTACTATGTCAGAAAAACAGATCAAGTACATGCGTGTGCCAATATGGATGTTACCAGTGAAATGGGTAGCATATGCGAGTCCAAAAAAGCAGTGGCGGATATGTATGGATCGATGGGAGCGGTTGCAAGAAAGAATTGAAAAGATAATGTAAGTTTATGGTTATGTTCTGAGTGGTTGTTACGGATACAACTTAGACACTAATGACGGACACCACAAAAGCGAAATGCGAGAAAATGACGTGCGAGAAGACGACGCACACAGTATCCAAAAGTCGGCCGATTTCAGGGAACTTGATGTATACGGCAAAGCTGCAGTCAATGCCCTTCTTAAAGAATACATTGGCAGCAACAATCCAAAGGACGCAGTGGCCTACCTAGCCTCCGTCTATCAATTTATCAACAGCGCGTATGAACCAAGCGGAGTGGAAGATGCTCGAGCCGGTCAAGCATCCAATACCACACGAGTAGCTAAAGATGAGAGAAGCGCATTAGCAAACAGAGCCCTGCTAGAGCTGCTCCAGTATAGAGTGATGGAAAACCGTACCGCGACAATCACAGAAGCGTTTGGATCATCTTGTCAGTGGGTTTATAACGATTCAATTGATGGGACGTGGGAAAATCTACCGGAGTGGCTAACCAGTAGCTCTGGCATGTACTTGGTTGTTGGGAACGAGGCGTCGGGCAAGTCAACTATGATGAAGTACATTTTTGAGGATGAAAGAACGATAGCGTGTTTGAACAAATGGGCAGATTTGGACCCCCTGCTTACCGCCGCCTTTTTCTTCTGGCGCAACGGCAGTCGGTTGGAAAAGTCAGAGGAAGGATTGTGGCGGTCCTTGTTGTACAGCACTCTCGAACAGCAACCGCAACTGATACCTGTTGTCTTCCCGAAAGAATGGGTTTTGCTTTATTCGTCCATTTCCCGCCACGGTGGCCCGCGGAGCGATAGTCTTGGCCCCTGGGAAGTGGACGAGCTGCGCAAAGCATTTCAAAAGCTTATCACGCAGAAGGAAATGCCACTGAAGTTGTTTCTTCTTATTGATGGCCTAGATGAGTATGAAAAAGATGGAGACGGAGAGAACTTTGCGGAAATTATCGAGTTTATCAAAGTAACACTCGAGGGCTCGGAGAATGCCAAGGCCCTGCTCTCAAGCCGTCCCCTCGACGCCTTCGATCAGTCGGGTATTAAGGCGAGTCTGGTTCTACACGACCTCAACCGTGGAGATATAGGAAGATATGTGCGAAGCGTGCTTGAGGAAAACGACCTTTTTCAAGAGAGCCAGCTCAGCCATTTTGAAGAGGCGGAATCTGTCATTCGCTACATTCTGAATGGGTCGAATGGCATTTTCCTCTGGGCTGTACTGTCAGTCAAAGCCGTGAAGGTCAAGCTCTCGGAGGGAAAGACTATCTCCGATTTGGCTCAGCATCCTGAATTAGAGTTTGGTTCGGTCCTCGGCGACCTGTATATGTCAGTTTGGAGTGCCATGGCTGACGCCGACAAAACGCAAGCCTCACAGATTCTCCAGATGATGCTGGCTGGAAGAGAAATCAATCGTAGCTGGCTGGACAATGATGAAGAGACCCTGCGCTTGATTGACCTAGCCTTAGGCCTTGGCGACCCTTATGAGACGATTGAGGCGAGAGTTATACCGTGGGGCACCGCGAAATCAACTGTCCAAAGCAAGTGCAAAAACATCGCGACGGGATTCATGAGCACGTGGCCCGATTTCATCAGGACCATTGATCTTCCCAGAGACGAACGAAAGTGGGATCCGTCGATGCGCGTGCGGTACTGCCATCGATCAGTGCCAGAATTCTTTATCAAACATTACAGGCAACTGTTGTTACCAGCCACGGATGGCTTACCATTCCATTTCTGCCCGCGCATGGCTCACCTCAAAAGCGCTGTACACCAGCTCAAAGTGCTGCCCCAGCCTCTCTCGGTCGAGCCGCTACGAGTATTGTGGGCGCTAGTGACGACGGCACTGTTGTCGGCGAACCGCATAGACCCAGGTGATCCTTTTGACCCGAGTAACACGGGCGACACGAGCGATTCATCCCATTCTTACGCGCTCGAAACCGACAAGTACCACGGCCTCCTGGCCGAGTTGGACAAGACAATGAGTAAACACCACAAGATGCTACAGCAAGACGCCGACAAGAATTACCTCCCGACAATCATACGCAACCACAGCGGAACTGCGACGATGGACGACGGCGGGCGAGACTCGCGTCGGAAAGCCAAGATGCACTGGTCAAACTTCCACAGCGACCGAGAATACGCCCACCCGCGCATGTGGAACGACACTTTTCTCTGTCTTGCGGTGCATTTCGGCCTGCAAAACTACCTCGAGAGCCAACTCGGTGGCAGCGACAAGGTGCTCAAGGCCAAAAAAGGCCGTCCACTGCTCGACTACGCGCTGCAACCCCGGCTGCCGCCAACCATGGCACCCTACAGCCTCATCACGCCGGCCATTGTCCGAACGCTGCTGGACCACGGCGCACGCCCCAACCAAAAGTTTGACGGACGCACGTGCTGGCAGGGCGCGCTACGATGGCAGTACGACATGAACAGCATTGGCGAAGGCAGCAGGGATGCCTCGGAGACGGGGGGCACAACTGAAGACGTGCGGAAACTGGCCCAGTTGCGAGCCGAGATTTTCATCATGTTGCTCGACGCAGGCGCCAATACAAATGCAACGATAGAGACGGCGAACGGGACCACTATTACGGCAAGGCGGGCACTGGAAGCTTCCATCAAGCGCTGGGAGAAACATGAAAAATTCAAAGAGCTTTTGGAACGATTCCCAAAGGAGCTAACGAGGACAACGTCATTTGCGCGTTTTCGCGAATAAATCGTGTATTGCACTGCCATAGTGGGGATTGGAATTACTTCATTCAGGCCCTGCCGTCTTGGTGTATTCGAATACATGCTTCTTTCCCTTGTTAAGCTGCGTAATGTTCGCCCTTTTCTCATAATCATTTAGAGGCTAGTCAAGGTGATGCTCTAGTTATAAGCCGAATGAATATTATAGATGCGTGCTCGAATTATGATAATGGGCAGCTGTCAATGTTTGTGAATCATGTTATCCGAAGGACACCCCAAAGGATCGCACACTCAAAGATACACGTCCAAGGTCACAAACAGTGAGCTGCAATTGCAATGCAAACGATTATTCTACTATAAAGTCCCCCTCGTGCCACTGAGAGTGTATGATGCCTAGCATCAAGGCAGAATAAACCTGAGTCATGGCCAGCACCGTGTATCAGCCGGCCCCTCAAATGAAATGAATACGAGCTTTGGAACGACCCAATTTACTCGTCGTTGATATCTCTAAACTTCCAGTTGCCACTTGCTCCCTCGCCCAAATCTTCATCGTCGCGGCGCAGACCGCCTTCCTTGCCGTGTGTCGGGCTGTGCACAGGCCGGTAGCTGCCATACTTGGGCTTCTTGTGGCTGTCCTCTCCATCACCCTCGCTGGCCTCAAACTTTCCAGTCCCAAACCAGACGGAAATCTTGGTCTGGGGAAGCTCGGAAGCCGACCGCTCGACACCGCCAATCTGCACAAATCTCCAGTGCAGGTGCTCCTTCAGGTACTTCTCGACTTCGCCCCGGCTCGACGTCTTGATGTACGTGTAATTATCGCTCAGGGCCTGCGACATGAGCGGGATCGTGATGGGCACCTGGGCCTTGGACAGCACCTGGTTGGTGCGCTGGGAGCCGCAGTTGCCGCAGCCTGAAGAAGAGCCAGCTGCGCGCGGCGCGAGTCCGCCCAGGGAGTAGACGTGGCCAATCTTATTGTCGGCAGACTTCAATGCGCTGTCGCGATCGTTGGGCTCGCCTCCAAGCCAAAACTCAATCGTGTACGAGCTCCCGTTCAGTGCGTAGCGGTCGTAAACGACGTTGATGATGTAGTCATCCCACTCCTCTTTGCTGTCGTTATCGGGGCCAAAGAATTCGTCATTGGGAACATTCTTGTCTTGTCGAATGGCGTCGACATAGTCGCAGGTGCTGGGGTACGTCTTGGAGATATAGTCCCACAGGTGCCTCCTGTACTTGGGCTCATCCAATGTACCGTCCTCACAGAGAAGGGCAGGTGTAGGCACCAGGGTATCATACTGATAGCACAACTTTGTCCAATCACGGGCCATTTCCGAGTTCCAGTAGTTCTTGTACGACGCTGGGTTTCCGCCATCGGTCGTGTGGAACGGCTCGAGGGGAGCATATGGGCTGGGGTCGGGAAATTTGGACTTGGGATATTTGCTGGGGATTCGCTCTTTCTTATCCCACCACAAATCCCAGTTCACAGCCTGCCACATGGCAAGCAAGCGATCGATATTGCTGTATGGGGAGTTAGCGAAGCTGTTTATCATGGAATGAACAATCAACGTACCAATGGTGCAACCAGAAGATTGGGTCAAATGCTGCAACCGGGACATCCATCATATGACCAATACCTCCTTTGATGAGATACTGACCACCAGTGAGGTTCTATCCAAGTCAGTAAGTCGAGCTTAACCGATGGCAGCGATATTGAGACTCACATGGACGTTGTTATGGATGTATTCTAGCGACATGTATCCGGTGCTGTTGTGGTTGACATCTTCGCTAAACCACTTTGTGCTAGCAAAATTTCCCCAGGATCTGTTGTAACAGGGAGAAAACATGCGGCTGACGCAGTCTGCCAAATTGCCCGGTAGCTTCCAAGCCTTCCATTTTTTGGTGTTCTCCTTGAATGGATTGTAAAAGTAGTTGATGGGTTGGTAATTGTTGAAGCTGAAATTGGCTGCGTCAAAATTGTTGACGCCCGAGAGGCCCTCAAAAGTCTGGCCTCGATTTTCACTGAAAATTCCGTAGCGGCTTACACCCGAGCATTTATCCCACTACGCTTCTTAGCAACGAAAGAGCCAGCTCGAGAGATGTGCACTTACGGGCATCGGATTCTTTGGGTCGCTGTCATCGGGCTTGATGTTCCATCTTTCTTTGCCCGGAGGCATGCTGCCAAAAGGTAAAGGCTTATCATGTTCGTCCTTTTCGGGGTTTACAAATCCCCAAAACGGGTTTTCATATGTCGTGTCCTTGCCGGAGGGCGGGTAGATTGTGATCTGCAGTTTGGTAAAAAGTTCCGGAAGAGAGAACATGTTGTTGTACTTTTGTCTGACTGCCCAGTCCCAATACGGAAGACGCCATTGGTTGGCGGCGTCTCTCCATTTTCCAGTTTCGCACTGGTCAATCTCTCCCTTGTTGACCCAACCATCGATGTGTTGAATCATGTGTCGCCAGATGCATTTCTTTACTCAGCGTCAGTGGATGAAACTCAGTGAGAGGTACACAGTGCAAACCTCAAATAGCAGCATGTAAGGTCGATGCCATGTTGGAAAGGTGATGGTGTTGTGAGAGCAGTAGCCTCCGTTGGGGTCCTGTCCAGGGAGAGCGTTCGTCGGGTCCTTTGGTGGAGGGTCTGCTCCATCCCAGGAAGTCTCAGGGTAGCCGTGAATTCCAGCTACCTGGAAGTAGGACAGCTTCTTATCCACTGAGAGGGCCTTGAAGTCCTTCAATGCCAAAACAAACAAGGTCCATTGCTTCTGATCAATATCCTTGGTTGAGAGGTACAGTTCAGTAACCTCACGACGCAGGGGCATGCCAGGTGCGTAAGGAAGTGTTTTGGTCTTCAGCTCAACATTTGGAGGGGGGGGAATGCCGCGAATGCCAAAGGTTGTGTCCTCATCGGACATGGTGTTACAGCATGCCATGTTGAAAGGAATTTCCAATTGTTCTTGATTTACAAACTGATGATGCTGGGGGAGAACTTGTCAAAACTGTCGTCGAGGCTCATCCTTTTATACAAAGGAATGGTGGTATGGCGTTCAACACGTGGTATCTGACCTCAGAAAATGTGCCGAGAGCCCGCGATACCAAGCTTTCCGCGACAGCCGTCTCGACCAATTCTCGAACTTGAAGCGGACGGCCTTCTCACTATGCCCACTCGCACCACGTTGTGCATACTAGTGCAGGCTATTCATGCAGTCGTTGCCAATGCCGTCTCAACTCAGCCCATTTTCGCTTGTTCACAGCCAGCCACCTCTTGTCTTGCACTGTTCTGGACTCGGCGCCACAGGAGGCCATGAAATCTTGCCGTTCAATAGTTTGTGCGCCCAGCTGCGCTATTCCAAGACTAAACTGGCGGCCCGAGCCCTGGCATGCGAAAGCCACGCGATGGACCCATCCAACATGGACCTCCAACAATACACAACCAAAAAGCATTTGGGTTTACGCAATGATGAGTGTTCAAAATTAATGAAATCGGCACAAGATTCTGTTTGTATCAACATACCTCAAACTCCAACACCGACCACTCTTGTCGATACGAAATAAAACCCAACTCAGACAATGGTTGGACTATGTGCCACTAGTCCTAAGCTACGTCCGCGCTAAGCCCTTCAGCTGTGCACTCATAAGCTCCAAGAGGCATAGAGCTTGTCTCAGATTGTCGCATTCCTCTTCCAGAGTCATGGGCGCCTAGGGTCAAGGTGGCGTGCTGAACTAAAAAGTGTGGTCATGAGCTTCAATTGTTGAGAGTTTCTGCCAACCAGCGCTGAGATGTTGTAATAGCTTCCGTTCAAGTATGAAACTAGGGAACCCCTTGCCTTTAGTCCAAAGAATGGCCAGGAAGGGTGCAACAGCCTAAGAGGTTCAAACAGGTCACAATGCGCCAATGTAAAATGTGCGCAATGCATAAACATGCTCATAATGCACACAAAATTTCCATCTGTAGGAATATCAATTGTCTCCTTTCATCTATCATATCAACAAATGTAGGGATATGACTGTCCAGAATCCACTTCAACATCCAGCACACTTGATGCAGACAACGTGCGTAGTGGCACGACTCAGCGTCTCATCCGTTCCCTCGCGGTTCACAGTTCGGAGGTTGGCTATTTTCTGACCAGATGTCAATCGCGTATGAGCATCGCACGCTGCTGTGCCTGCCTCTCTGCAACCAGGTCAATAAATGTTTTAAAACAAACTTTTTTGCGTTGACCTACTTTGCCAAATAGCAAATGGTTCCCTCTTCAATATATATAGACCCAGCGCCCCCGTACAGCGCATTATCAAATCGGGAACAGTGGTCGATACTGAGTCCTGCATACACAACCCGACATGATTCCGTAAAGTTCACCCCAGTGCATACGTACACCTGTGCGGTTAGTGAATACCGATTGCAAAGATGAGAAGAGACCTTACGTTTCCGGGCTGACGATCATCAGCATTGTAAGACGTCGAGTTCACCCTCGCCTGGACCTCTTCTGCATCCATATAGTTGTTTGGAGCTGCCGGCCAACCCCCATTGCTTGGGGGCACGATGTTCGGTGGGAGGCACCATGGGTCCGGAGCGCTTGAGAGCCCCATGACAAACAAAGAAGAAAGAACTGCACAACGGAAAGTTGTCTTCATTGTGAATGGAGATGAATGTGAAAGTAGTTAAGAGTCACTCGTGAGGAGTTTGTTGAAAGATGCCGGATGCCCAAAAACAATGACGGGCCACTCAATTTGGCGGCCTTTTATATTGAATTTCTAGTAATATGACTTTATACTCTATGTCCATTATACGAGCTGCGGTGGGGCCTATCACCCCGGCTACTGCAGTCTTCGTCTACCTAGTTCCTGCAGCTGCTCTCGTGTCAGCAAATGTAACTCTTTGGTGCATGCAGAGTAATAATAGCAGATGAAAGAATTAAAGTTCTGGACGAAAAAATAATTGCCAGTATTCCAGACTGAATATTTCTTTCGCTTATACATTAAGAAACCAAATATGCTTTCTTTGGCTACTACAACAGTGAGGAATTCTACGGCCACCCAACATGTCAGCTAACTGAAGAGGCCAGCGTGATGCCAAGCTGACAGGACTCGTTGGTGGTTACCTCACTTTGTGAGCTGACTTCGCGAGAATATCGTATTTCGGAACACTCACTCCAATCCCTGGCAACCATGTACTACGCTTATTACGGATCTGGTTTAGATCGACGACCTGAATGCAACAGTACATCATACTTGCCAAGTAAAATAACTCAACTACTAAATACAGCAACCTCCGATGATATTAAACTGACCATACCGAACAGGCTGGGAATGGGGCTCGCCCAGCTTAGTTGATGTTATTTTGGACTACACCCACTCTGAAGTTTGAGGGAATCTTTCCGCAGGATTTCCTAGAGTTGCAGCTCTTTATAAGGCATAAATATCATAATTTGCATAACGTGCCTAGCATCGTGGCCGGCTTGGACGCCCACCCCTGAGCACGATGGGCTACGAACTCGTTGACCAGAAAGAATTGCGGACAACTCCAAAGGAGGAGAAATGAAATTTTCTCAAACAAAAGACCAATCTTGGTTCATTCCATTATACTGCCTAAGTTGCAGCCGTTAAATTTCCACCCAGCTTCAACCATCATATCCACAAATTGGCGTTTGTTCAAATGACCCAGACCATGATATACAGCATTAAAGGATGGCCAGGCGTATTGGAGCCAAAGTAACACTAAACTGAGCATGGCCTTGGGTATTTGTTTGGATACTTGGTCTCATTGATTGTAATTGTTCGAGTCGAGGTGGCGTCATGGTGTCGAATCGTTTTGGTCACATCACTAGTCTTAGTTGAATAGACTGTCACGCGCTTTCCAACGCGGCGAATTGTGATAGTGGCGGGGCTCGCTGGCAGTGTTTTTGTGGTACTGCTCAAGATGTTTTGTGTGATGAAGCGGGTGAATGTTTCCGCAATTACAGTCTCCGGTTCCTCCGCTGATGTTATCGTGCTGATGGACGTGGGTGTCCTGACGACAGTGGCTTCGACGGCCGAGCAAATGGTCGTTGTTAAGGGATCAGGCGTCACGGTGGCCACCATGGTGTTTGTGGTAGTCTGATAAACTGTAACAAACATTGTGGTAATGAATGTGGGCGTCGGAGCTTCTTGCACTATCGTTGGGATGGTCGTGGTCGTCTCGGTCGTTGCGTCATAGTAATCGATACACGAGTAGGTCGTGGCAGGATCAGAAAACAGCGAGGCTGTTGATGTATGCAAAACGGTTTCGGTTATAGTTGCGATTAGCGTTGTCTCGGTGGTTAAAATAGTAAACCCTGATACCAATGTTGTGGGTTCTGGCAGTTGGCAATTCGGAGTCTCAAACCAGGTATTGTCGGATCCGATGCGCTTCACCATCCGTTGTGGCCGCTTTCCCACGAAGGGGATGCAGCTAAGAGAAATGGTTGACGTGCAAAGGCTAGTCTTTGTAATCGTGTGAGGCGGCATTGTGATAGTGTGTGACTTTGTCACCGTTTTAGTACGTCCGAATACTGTTGAATGCGTGGAGACAACCACGGTCTTAGGCGTGTTCCTCACAGTCTGTGTTAGATACAGTGTTTTCAACACATGCGATTCCACCGTGTTTGTCACTATTTCCGGGGAGGAAGGCACGGTTACTGTGACAAATCTCGTAACAACTGAAGCGGTGCTTGTAAAGGTGCCCGTATTGCACCGCTCGGTTGAGGTCTCTTGGGAAATGGTTGTAGTGGACATTGTAACTGCAGAGCTGGTCCGTGTTATTTTCACTGTGATCGCTGTAGGCACTGGATCAGGCGTTGACATGACAGTGGTGGGAGAGCCTGTCTCGATCTTGAAACTGGTTATTGTTCCTTTCAAACACGAGGTCCCTGCTGTCGATTGTGGCACGCTCACATACTCCGTGGCCATCACGTCTTCTGTTTCCGTCTGAACACCGAGTTTCGTCACACTTGACGTCTTGGTCGCCCGTGTATAAAACCGAGTGACTTTGGTAGACATCCTTACTCCGGTGATACTCTGGATGTTACCATATCGCCATTTGCTAAATATGCTTCGTATCCAATTACCATTGGTGCACCAGGCTGCACGTGAGCCCAAGGAACGTCAAATTCCGCCGTGGGGGTCTCTCCTGAGAGGAGCATGGTAATAGTGCTGATAGCGGACTTTGTCGTGGTCTCATCATCTACACCGCTGTAGGCGATATTGCCCATAATTAGAATGTCATTACATGGACTATTTTGTTTTTATTAGCTCAAGGGGTTCTGTAAACAAGCAACTATTCAATTTGCAAGTGTAGTCGCAACGAAACAAGCCCATATAGCGAGTATGTATATTGCGGCCATGTCTCTAGATAGCACAGCTTGACCGAGGAGCAAGGGTGAGGAAGAGCAGGATGTGATTAAATTTACCGATTGCAACGGCACCTACACCATTTCAATGTCCTGGGAATCAGGGGAAGGGCCATTTTATTGATTCCCCACTCATTGGGATCCGGACCAACACCTGCTTCGATTTTGTCTTGTAACTTGTTGTTGGTTGCTAGCGTCCACCTAGTTCAGCCACACAAGACGAGCATTGGCCATCTCATGCCCCGGGGTAGGAACTATTGATTCAATTTTAAGTTGGCGAACATTTAGAAGTAAAATACTCCGGTCCAATCGCCCTCGGGCGGATCTGACCTCAGCCATGCACACGGACTCATTCTCCTGAACGCCAAAATGAGCGCCACATATAGATGCACAATGCATAATAGTTACATCGATGCAAAGGAGGATGCTAAGGTCATCTCCCGCATGCAAGTTTATGGTCTCTGCACAAAGTTGCTACCCGAGAGGAGCTTAAATACCGAATCTTTAAATTATTTTACTTATGACCTCCTGCTCTAGGAATAGTCTTAAGTTTTTCCACTTGATTGAGTGAGTTGCGATGGCGAAGAACAAAACAATCTCGAGCCGCCATCGCGTCAACACTAGAGTATCAAGACGGACTCGGAGTCTAACTAGAGCGATTATGACCATGGGAAAGGTTGCGAGCATTAAAGCGCAGACAAGGCCAATATAATTAGCCCTAACAATCGCATTAGCTCATTCTCTAGATTAGTGCTTTCCGTCATTCACTAAGTATATATCAAGCACTGCGATTTGTGTAGTTAATAGCAAGAACATAGGGGATGCACTCGAATATCACATTCATAAAATGATAAACTTAAAGTAATCAGTCCAGATGCTTGAATTCTTGGTACAGAGTCGTTGAGACATGCTAGGCCCTCGGACTGAACAGGATAGACTCAGATTGCCTTGTTGCCTCGGCGGTGTGGCCAGAGAACTCGGACACTCTTTACTAGACCACGATGATTTCCAATCCTTCGAGCTACAGCATCGCTATGTATGCGGCATATGGCACGGAGACGTGTGTGGGTTATTATGGGAACAGGCCGAGCCTGGTCGGAGAGTGCAGGTAAAGGGCCTGCCGACCGGGTCTTGGGCTTCCCTGGCCGCATTGGTACACAGCAAGAAGGGCGAACAAACCAGCTGCTGGATGAGTGTGCGGTGGTCTAGAACCAGTACGCGCCCGGCACCGCGCACACCGATGACTCAACGGCTCACTCACTACCAGGATGATGGCGTAGAGGCCGCTTGCAGCTTCCTAAGTGTATTTATGGCAAAGGTCGACAAGAGCATCACGCCACAGTTGCCTTGGGTCCCTGTGGTCTGCAATAAAAGCTTTTTTTTTTTTTTGAGATGATATCGCCATCTACCAGGATACGCTCATGGTTGCTGTGCAAGTAAATTGTTGACTCCCATTTCGAGCCCAATGACCTCATATCACCCAAGTAAGGCTTAGCGGTTTTATGAATTGGAATGGAGTCTAATTATACCTACATTTCAAGTACTCTGAGTCCATTCCAAGCACCACGGGGGTTTAGTAAATAATTTGCGCCAGCCCGTTCAAAACGATGTTAACTCAGGACTGGCCAGGACTCCCACCAACCCCTCAATTCGAGCCAACATACTCAGCCCTGTATTTTAGGTTCGTTCCGGATACTGGTATAGAAATAACTTCATTTAACGTTGTGCTTGATCCTTAGTTGCATCGCTGTATGGGTGGCTTGGCTGTGCTGAGACCAGTGTGGCGCAAACTGTAGCTCGCTAGCGCATCTCGACCGGTCTCATACTACTGTGGTGAGCATGCTAACAGAAGTGACTGAGGGAATGTAGCCCATATATCAAGTCATCCTCTTTCTTCATCCCCGTCGGTTGGTTCCTCATCCGTTGCCAATTTTCAGCATCTCCATCAGCTTTCCGGCTATTGGCGTCAACACCATGCATCTCACACAGCTTCTTCTACTCTCACTAATCGGTTTTTGCACTGCTGACAAAGTTGAGAATGGTTGCATCACAGTCAGAGGTGCGAAGCCAGTCAGTCCAGTGCCCACCGTTACTCATACGGACAAGGTGACGCGCACAACGCAAATCACCAAGATTAAGCAGCCTTATGTCACTATTACCCCGAAAGCCATTACGCGCACTGTGGATAAGACCACAGTAGTGGTCATCTCCAAGGCCTTGAGAAAAGGAGCCAAGAAAATCACCGTCACGGGGTATAGTACTTCAAGCATTACTCTTCCTACCACCAAGGTCACCGCTACCAAGACGATCACCACAAGTGTGACTACCAAAACTAACGTCATTGTTCCTACGTCACCTGGCTTCAAACCAATCCAAGATACTCTTTCAGGTGCCACGTACCTTAAATCCGGGCCGGCAAGGCGGGATGCTGTTGGCGCAAAACCACTAGAGAAGCGCCAGGCCATCTCTGCGTCGCCGATTGTTGAAACGCGCGATGTAGAGCAAGCATCTACCAATTATCCGCAAAGTGTTGATTGCGGGATTACTCAGGTTGTTCCCCAGGCTCTGGTTACCACACAGGTCAGACCTACGCTCACAATCACGGCCAACACTCCGATCAAGACGGTCACCAACATCAAAACAGTCACTTGGACCAAAACAATTGTTCCGAAAACCATCACTGGCGTCACCACATCAAAGGTCACCAGCATCATCAAAAAAACAATCACACCTCAGACTACAGTCACAAAGACTACCACGGCCACTGTGGCGATTGTCAAGGTGCCAGGTCCCACAACCTATGCCATGTGCGGGAGCAGAAACTTTGCCAACTCCAAGGACAAGAAGGGCGCTTTCCTATACTACCAAGTCAACTTTCAAGGTCCCGTGATTGCTGGCAACGCCAAGAATCCGCAAGACTGCTGCGTGGAATGCGCCGCCAACTATGCGTGTGTCGGTTTCTTTTTTGGAGAAGCGTGTGCTCTGGTAAACAACGACGGAACGTGCTCTGGCGACAAGCAGTGCTCCGGGTCGGTCGAGTACAATGCCCTCATCGATCGGCATCTAAGCGTCATGGGCAACGGCGACGGGCTTCAGTGGAACGAGTATTTGCCGAGTCGGCCTCTGTCTTAGCGGTCCGTGTTGACAGACTTGCAAGCAGTACAATACATAGGCGCAAATTAAGAAGACGGATGGCGCGCTGTTGGTTTAATTTTGATGATTGCATCCATGTTGCGCAGATACCCCCCAGTGCGTTGATACGAAAATGCCAAGCTTAAATCATCTGCAGTCAGCATCGTAGAAGGGCTGTGCGGTGTTTGATCACCATCGCACTTTGTATTCAGCTCGGCAAAAGCATCCCGTCACTCTGCATTAACCGCCTTGGCCATCAGCTCCATGTGTGATTGGATTTTATCCAGCCAATGAGTCGCCCTGATCCAATTATATCATATTCGCACGCGCAATGTAAGAAACTAGAAATACGACTCTATGCAAGGCAGTATGCAGGGCTCAGGGGCATTAGGCATGCCTGCAGGGCACTGCTACTTGATCCCACAATTCGATGCGTTGTCGGACCATGGCTCCACAATGGGTTAGTTAGCTGAAACCACCAACCGGTTGCCAAGCAATCGCTGCGTCTGCCTCATATTTCGCAATCAGAGCACTCAGTTTGTGGCTGAATGTGCCCTCCACCGCACCCAACGCCTTTGCAGGATCCGTATCCGCTACCGATATCCTGCACTTGAATTAAAATCTCTCAATTGATAAGAAATGGGCACATGAGACTTTAGCGTAGCCGCGAACATTTACAAGGCCGTTTGGTTGTGGTATCATTGAATAGGTCGTAATATTCATATCAGAGTAAACAAACATGCTAAATAATCATGAAAAGATGGTTGGCAGCCCAAAATCAACGGGTTTAGACCGTCGCCCCAGCGGGGATCTCTCCAGCAGTATCGAGGAGGGAAGCTTCTTCGGCGTCCTTTGGCTCCACGAGAGTAATGGTAGCCTGAGGGTCCTTGGCATAAACCCGGAGACCGATGACGCAAATAGCGTTCCATGGCTGAGGAGCGGTCTCGTCGACCTCTTCCTCTTCTTCCTCCTCCTCTTCCTCTTCGTCGTCGTCGTCTTTCTTCTCTTCCTTCTTTTCGTCTGACTTTTCGTCTGACTTTTCATCCTTTGTCTCCTCCTTGGTCTCCTCTTTCTTCTCTTCTTCCTTCTTCTCTTCTTCCTTCTTTTCATCCTTGGCCTCTTCCTTCTTCTCATCCTTGGTCTCTTCCTTCTTTTCTTCTTCCTTTTCAGCCTTTGGTGCCTCTTCTGTCTTTTCTTCCTCCTTCTTCTCCTCTGGCTTTGTCTCTTCTTCCTTCTTCTCTTCCTTCTTCTCTTCGATCTTTTCTTCTTTCTTCTCTTCTTTCTTCTCTTCTGTCTTCTCATCTTCCTTCTTCTCCTCTTCCTTGTCTTCTTTCTTTGCGGCCTTCTTCTTCTTTTTCTTCTTCTTGTCCTCTTCGGACTTGAATCCAATCGGGACACCACCCTTGGCGTGAGCCAAGTCGTAGCTGAGACCAACCTGCCTCAACTTCTGGGGGTTCTTCTCGATAACCTCGCGGACGACATCCTCGACAACCTTGTTGTCGGTGTTTCGGGTGGCCACAATCTTGGGAAGAACCTCGTACTTTCCGGCTTCCAGGTCAAGCTCGGCACTCACAGAACGGCTCTCCCATGCATGAACGGGTCGGACGCGGACCAGATAGTCACTCGGGCTAGCACCGACCTCGCGAATGATAAAGTGCAGCTCAAACCTGTACTGGCCCTCGAGACCCTTAAAGTAGCGCTCATCAAGCTACATAAGAGTTTTGTTAGTGACTAGTAATTCATGGGCAAATTTGGCATTTCAGCACGCACCTGAGAGAGAACAATGACGACGTTGCCACCCTTCTTGAGCTCGACGATAAACTTTGTCTTGAGATAGCCAGTCACCCAAGCAATGTTGGCACTAGTCCATCGCTGAATGACAGTCCATGACTCATCAAAAAGTCTAGTTCGGTGGAGGAAGAGGAAGGTTTCACGCATATCCTCGTAGGTCATCCAGAACAGACCGTCATCGCCAAAAGTGTGGTTGAGCTTCTTCAACCAGTAGGGGGTCCACTCCTTCGAGCCATCGCTCCAAGGGCCGTTCCACTCGCCAACTCCGTTCCAGGCGCGCTGTCCCCAGGGATTTCTGTCCAAAGGAGTCAGCAATCTGCAGTCGCGTACGTCTGTGGCGGATAGTTACTCACCTGATTTGAACCAATCGAACCTTTTCTCCCTTCTCGCCCTCAACCTCGACGGCCTTGAGAACAGAGTAAGCATGTCCAAGGGCCAGACCGCCCTTTGTCCAGTCCCAGCCAGTTCCGATGGCAGAAGCGGCAAAGACAAAGTCGCCGTTGGCGTTGACCAGCTCCCTCCAGAGCTTGTCCTTCTTGAGGACTCTGTTGGTGGCAATGGTGGTGGTGACACCTCCAGTCATGTCCTCGACACCCTCTCCGGACCAACCGCCGGAGATGGCCTCGTAGTCACCGTGAACCTTTGCGTAGGCCTTCTCTAGAAGAGGCAGCCAGGTTTCGTTGGGGTCCTCGCACTTGGCAAAGTTGAGGGCCTCGGAGCCAGTCTGGTAACGCTTCCTGTGCTCGCGGGCCTTCTTGCCCGTGGAGTCGTATTCATCGCCGTAGTAATCAAAGTCGGCGGAGCTGAGGTACAGGTTGTCGTCGACGACGGTGGAGATCCAGTCGCCGTCGCGGAAGAAGACGAAGCCGTAGACTCCGCACTCCTCGTCGCGGGCCACGCAGACCTTCTCCATCAGGTCCTTGCGGTTGCAGATGGTAGCGACGGCGGCCAGCCACCAGCAGTCACCGTTGGCGCCCTGCTTGATGTCGGAGCTGGAGAAGCCATCGACGTTGAACTGGGGGCTCTCAAAGATCCAGTCCATGCGGTGGACGGAGCCGGGGAACCAGACACCTTCGCCGCCATCGCCAGACGGCGAGTCGACGGCGGCATCGGCGCCGATGAAGCTCTGCAGCATCTGGATGTCCATGGGGATCTTGCCCTCAGGGCCCACCAGCTTGCTTCGCACCATGGCAGACAGCGCATCCCTCAGCTCCCAGGAGCTTGTGTCTGGGCTCTCGACGGGCTGTGCGCTGCCGGCATCGGTGGAGCTTTGGTAGCGATCAAGGCCCTGGAGGCAGTTGCCCAGGCCATAGTTCTTGTCTCCCTCGAGGTCAAAGTCGGGGTCAGTGAACTTTTCGTTTGTGCGGTTGCACTCGCGCACGATGCGCTTGACCTTTTCTCTGCACTCCTTGGCGGCAGCCTCGTAGCTCTCCGCGGCGTTGGTGCTCGTGGACACGCCCTGGGGAAACAGCGCCGGCAGCAGCTGGGCGTACAGCGTCTTGGGGAAGATTGTGGTGACCTTGCCCGGGTTCTTGGTGATGAATTTGTCCCAGAAGGCGCCCAGTAGCTCCTGGGGCGTCTTCTTGGGGTCCTTCTTGGGCTTTGCGGGGGTGGTGTCAGCCATGACTGCTGCTATTACCGCTATGGCTTGACAAGAAGGGGAACAGGCGAGACGTTGGAGTGGAGGAAGAGGAAGAAAAAGAAGGAACTAATTAAAAAGAAAATAACGAGAGAGGACAACGAGGCTGGCGCGTGGTGGTTAAATAGCAAAATAGCTGATGAAGCCGCTGTACCGTTGGTGGTGCTCCTGTGCAGCCACCATGCGATAGCTCAGGCGGCTGCTGGGCTGATGGTCTTGGTCGTCTCAGCCGCACGACGCGTTGAATAGTGATTGGCCGCGTGCGCTGACGGCGGCTGCATGCTGACAAAGTAGCGCAAAAGTCCTCTGAGTGGTGCGGGGTTCGCGCCACCAAAGTCCTTAATCATGGGCCGCCAAGATGGATAATTGACAATAGCAGCCAGGCTAACGGCCCGCGAGTGGGAACCTTGGCTCTGGGCTCGTACTCTGCAGCCATGCAGCCAATTAACAGCTTATGCTAAGACATTGAGGCCATCATGAGACGACGCCCGTTTCAGTCCCTCCGGCGCCTGCTGGGGGCCGAAGGGGTTGCCCATGTCGCAGCCTAAAATCAGTTACACTGCTTCTTCACGTCAGATAATGCCAGGGTTGATATTCACGCACCCAACACACGCCAAGGTCATCGAAATGACACCGTATGAATCAACAGAAAACGAAACCGGCTCCATCCTCCAACTCTTCGCCATACATGTACATTTCCCATGTGAGGTCATTGCAGCTCGATACTTCAGCGTCACGGCATTTATACCGCTGAACTTGGGCCTAACACATAACTAATAACAAAAATTACAAACCCAACTGGTCGATGAAATGGATGAATCCAACAGAGGGGCCAATTAATACCTCAGTCACTCGGCCTGTGGACTATCCACCCATCGCAGCCTTCAGCCGAACTCTCCTTGTCCATTCACAAGAGAGAGAATTACAGCCTAAATTTAATCAGTCCAGCCAATCGTGATAAACTGCCCTATTCTCCAACCCGCTTCATGGGAATATTCACTATTCCCCAATACGTTCCATGCATCTGTGCAGGAGAAGTCATGAGACTTTGAAACTTCAGACCTGTGCTCAGGCCTAATCTCATCTTCGTGATACATTGTCGTCTACACCGAGGACCGATTGATCAGTCGGCCAACAACCAGCTCATGGGCCGAGATCAAGTATCCCTTTAGCTGTGGTAAGCTTGCACAGATGTACCTCACCTCGAACAACAGGTAGAAAGAGGCAATGCAAAAACACAACATCAGTTTACATCACATAAAATAACTCCTAACAATATTAGCAATACATTGCCCAAAATTAGACAATCATCTTCAAACTGGAGGGTTGTAGTCGGGAACGGACGTTGCTTGGTACTTGGGGGCAGGCTTACCGCAGTCAAAGGGACATTGATAGTTTGGTTGCTTACCACAATCTCACGTGACCCATATCATATCCATGAATGGCTCAAGGAATGTGTGGACCGTGCTCAAGCTTGTGTGGGCTCTTGAGCAAGGTGTGGGTATGCCACGTCAAACCATGCAAACTCACTTCGACCATGGCCGCGATATCTAATGAGACAAGCCATCCACAAAATTTACCACACATAAAGTCATTACAACCATACTGCGCAAACTTTAGGTCGTTGAATTAGCGTGATCAAATTCTCTACGTGAAAAGACGGATCACGTGTTCATAATGGCCAAAACATGCAAAAATGAAAGCTTCATGCCCCGTACTGGAATCGAACCAGTGATCTTATCATGTCGTTGAGTACTAGTGATACGCTTTACCACTGAGCCAACGGGGCTTGCTATGATGCTTGCTGAAGGGAGCGAACGAAATGAGGGCTTTGTTCCCCTGGAGATTTGATTGGCCCACTTGCTCGTCTGCCTGAGGGGCTTCTGGTCTTATTTTGCACTTGTTTCTTCTAAATTCTTGTATATTGCTTTTTCAGTCGAACTTTGTCGCATATCATCATTTAACTTGATAACCTCAGGCCGTGGATTGGTTGCAATTGACGCGGCTGATGTCCAACGCAGCATCTCCTTGAATGTGCGAAGGGAGGTCAGAGGTACTCGGTCCACATAAAAACACCTTATGAGTATTGATGTGCGAGGATTATGACATGCTATTGGTTGCAATTTAGATCGGTACGTCTGACCTCCCTTCGCACATTCAAGGAGATGAAAATTTGCAAACTTGCGAGCCGACCAAAATTGCGCCTGCGTGTAAATGGCCAATAGGAGTGCTAGCAAATTCGCCGAGCTGGTCACATGATGCCCGCCCCAAGCTATCTAATTGGCCAGTTACACGCGCACACAATTCCCACTGTTCGACAGATTGACTGGGCAACTGTGAAATGCCAGTCCCAAACTATGATGCGGAAACACGAGACCATCGTAGACCTGGCCATGGATTTGCCTTGATCATTTTCTCCAGATTAACCTAGTGCATCCCGGAGTTAGGAAAAGAGCAAAGGGCGAGAACTTTCAGGGACACAACCATGCCGACAAAGACAGGGGTCGGAACTAGTGGAATCCCACCGCGCGGTGTTTATGATGACATAAAATAACCACCTCATTAGGTTTCAATCTATGATGCATCTTTATTTGCCCCTAAAATATCGATCTTTTCTCAAAGTTCGTATTTATCTTTAAAAACAAATACCCTCGCTTTTATTGACTCGCGATATGGTCTACTTCACCGCCATGGTCTAGTGTTAAACAGGGACACTGAGGCATATTAGAGGGGAATAATTAAATAATCCTAGAGTCTTAATGGCCTAAATAGATTTAATTTATTTGATAAAGAGAAGAAAGAGTAGCTATAGTTAATAGAAAGTAAATATTTTTTAAATATATAATATAATAATATTTTAGTTATCTTAGGGCTTAATATATTATATAATATTTAATATTTTTTTTTAAGTTTTAAAATAAATATTATTTTAGAATTTAATAGGCTTTATATTTAATATATTTATAAATTATTTATATTTAATATATTTTAATAATTTAATAAGTTTATTAGTAATTATTTAATTAATTAAAATTTATTAAAAATTAATTATATTATTTTTTATATTTTTTTTAATATAATAGTATTTTATATAAATATATTTAATATAAATATAAAATTTAGAATTAATATTTAGCTTTTTAATATTTTAGTTATTAATAAATATTATAATTAAATTAGTAATTAAAGTATTTAATTTTTTTAGAAAATTATAAATTTAAATAGCTTTATAAGTAATTATTAATATATATTATAATCTATACTAGCTTAAAGTAGTTAGGATAGGTAAAATACTTAATTATACTTTGGTTATAAGTATCTTACCTTACTTATTATCATGACCCATACTGGCCTAAAGCAGTCAGGACAGGCAGAATGCTTAGTTATATTTTAATTGCAAGCACCTTGTCCTATTTATATTCCCCCTTTAATCTAAGATCTACTATTCTATATAGTTTTATATAAACTTACTTAATTAATATATCCTATTCTATACTAATAATTAAATTAATAAAAAAGAATTAAATAAATACTATTTAATATTTTTAGTTATTATAATTAAATAAAATTAAATTAATTTTATTTAATTTTTATAATTATAGATCTTTAAATTAATAATATATAAATAAATTAGGCTATACTATATAAAATAGACTAATTAGCTTTTAATATAATTTAATTATCTTAAATACCTATTTAACTAGACTAGATATAATACCTCTTTGTAATTTATATTTATATTGTTTATTTATATTTAATATACCTAGCCTTCTTACTAATAAATAAACCCTTTGCTTTAATTAGTTTATTATAGTTAGAAACTAACCGGAATATTAT